>CAWUFW010004429.1:1245000-1544844 GCA_963921515.1 Calotriton arnoldi | reverse complement strand
AGGGATGCCCGGCTTTAAGCCCTGCGAGGAATGTGGTCGCATGATGTCGATCAGGGACCCGCATCTCGAGTGTCTCTTTTGTCTCGGCCGAGACCACGACACGAAGTCGTGCCCTGACTGCCGGAAACTTAATCCGAAGGCTTTGCGAGAGCGGTCTCGAAAGCTCCTCGAGGTCCGGCAGTCGGCTCCGCGCCGCACCAAGCCCCGGTCCCGGGAGAGGTCGAGGGGCCGGACGCGGAGTCCCCGCCGTTCGTCGGAATCCAAGTCTTCGCGCTCCTCCGGTAAGTCGAAGCATAAGAAGTCTAAGCGGCATCATCGCTCAAAGACTTCGCCTCGCCGGTCTCGCGACTCGGCTGAGGTCCCTCTCGGCACCGTCCCCGCGGCCCCGGACGTGCCTGTCGAGTTACCCCCACATTACCCGTCCTGCCCGGGTTCGGGGGCGACTCAGGCCCAAATACAGGAGTTCCTGTCGGCCATGGCCCGCCTCTTCGGGCCTCAAGGTCCCTCCGGTGCGCCTTCGGGCCCCGCGGGCCCTGATGGGGTTGCTCCGGCGTCGCCGTCGACTCCGGTCCCGGCGTCGCCTGTCCCACCGGCCTTCATCCCGGCTCCGGCCCCGGCCTCGATCCCGGCTCCGGTGGTGCCGCAACCCCCATCGACGCCGGTTGACCTAACCACGCCTCCGCCGATGTCCCCGGTGCCGTCGTTCCCCGGCTCTCTCCGGCTCCGGACATGGTTCCGGCGCCGATGAGACCTTGGGTCCCTAATGTCCCTCCTCCTCCATATTATGAACCTGAGGAGGACCAGGAGAGCTGGGAGGGGTCTGAGGACCCTCTCACACAACAGTGCGAGTTTGACCCGGACTGGGTTGAGGAACTTGGGGATGCCAGTGGTCTGGACACCTCCCCTGACTCTGGCATGCTGTCTCCTCCCGTGGCTACGGAGGAGGGGCTAATTTTGCAACGGTGTTGCGTAGAGCTGCTGGAGCCTTGAATCTCCAGTTGCCTACAGTGGCCGTCAGGACTAACCTCCTGACTGAAGTGCTTCAGCCGGCGGCCTCCTCTTCGGAGACTGTGCTGCCGTTCAATGATGCACTCACGGACGTTCTTTTGGGTGCCTGGTCCAAACCCACCACAGGGGCTCCTGTGGATAGGAACGTGGCCCATCGCCCTGCTCCGGGCGACCCCCTGTTTCTCTCACAACACCCCACCCCTGAGAGCTTGGTTGTCCAAGCCTCTGCCTCCCAAACCGCCTTCCCTACCGCCCCTCCGGATAGGGAATCCAAGCGCCTGGATCACTTTGGGAAGAAGGCTTTCTCTTCCTCCAGTGCTGGCTTGCGGTCCGTTAACACCGCTTGCCTCTTGGGCCGATACACCCACTCCCTGTGGGATTCGGTGGCGACTGTTTTGCCGCAGTGTTCTGAGGAGGTCCAGACACTGCTTACCGGCGCCATTGCGGAAGGGCGTGATGCGGCTAAATACACCATCCGCTGTGGCCTTGATACCGCCGACTCGCTGGGCAGATCGCTTGCAACGACGGTGGCGCTGCGTCGCCACGCCTGGCTGAGAACCACTGGTTTTTCAGGGGATGTCCAGAATACACTCATGGACATGCCCTTTGATGGAGTCGGTCTTTTTGGTTCGAAGGCAGACCATGCGCTGGAGCGTTTCAAGGACTCGCGGGCTACTGCCAAGTCCCTGGGCCTTGCTGTTGTGCGCCCTCCGCTCACGTCTGCTTTTCGCCCCTTTCTTGGCCACGGAAGGGGCGCCCAGTCACGTCAACAGCCCGGCCAACGGCCCGCGCAGCAGCGCCTTCGCGTGGCCGAGGACGTGGATACCGCCGTGGCGGTTCGGGCAACCAGCGTGCGGGTCAGGCCACCACCTCCAACCCGTCCGCGGCCTCCAAGCCCTCCTAGTCCCTCCTTTCAGGTGCACAGCACGCCAGTCGGGGGCAGGGTCCGCCATCACCTTCACCACTGGCGTCCCATCACCTCGGACAGGTGGGTCTTGGACATTGTCCGAAGGGGCTACTCCCTCCCCTTCGAGACCACCCCCCAGCCATGCCACCTCAATTCCACCGCATGTCAGGGGATCACTTGGTGCTTCTACAGAAGGAAGTCACGGCCCTCTTGGCCAAGAGGGCCATCGAGCATGTTCTGACCCCAGAAGTAGGGCGTGGTTGCTACTCCCACTACTTTCTGGTGCCCAAAAGGACAAGGAGGACATGCGTCCTATCTTGGACCTCCGGAACGTCAATCGCTTCCTCCGGAAGGAGAAGTTCAAGATGCTCACCCTAGCTCAGGTCTTGACTGCCCTCGACCCTGGAGACTGGCTGGTAGCGTTGGACTTGCAGGATGCTTATTTCCACATCCCCGTCCTGCCGGCCCACCGGCGTTACCTACGGTTCACGGTAGGCCTCGAGCACTTTCAGTTCACCGTGCTCCCCTTTGGCCTTACCAGTGCCCCTCGGGTGTTCACGAAAGTGATGGCGGTGGTCGCAGCTCATCTGCGCCGGGCAGGGGTTTCAGTCTTCCCCTACCTCGACGACTGGCTGCTGAAGGCGGGCTCGTCCCAGGCAGTCGTCTCCCACCTCCAGACTACGGCCGAACTCCTGCACTCGATGGGGTTCTCCATCAATGTGCCGAAGTCGCATCTGGTTCCTTCTCCACAGCTCCTTTTCAAAGGAGCAGTTCTGGACACGACGCAGTTTCGGGCCTGTCCTCCCGAACGGCGAGTCCGGGATATTCAGGTTATGATTCCGATCTTTCAGCCTTTATCCTGGGTTTCGGCACGGATGACCCTGAGGCTGCTGGGCCTCATGGCCTCCTGCATCCTGCTGTTCGATCATGCCAGATGGCATATGCGGGCTCTGCAGTGGGACCTGAAGTTCCAGTGGGCGCAGCACCAGGGCAACCTGTCCGATCACGTCCAGATCTCGGTGGGGACTGCAAAACAGTTGCAGTGGTGGCTCTCGAACCGGCAATGGGTCATGGGCAGATCCCTCTCCCTTCCCCAGCCAGAGCACACAGTTGTGACGGACGCGTCCCTTCTGGGATGGGGCGGTCACATGGGAGAGGCGGAGATCAGAGGCCTCTGGTCTCCGGCGAAGTCCCGGCTCCATATCAACCTTCTGGAGCTCCGGGCGATCCGACTTGCACTCAAGGCATTCCTTCCCTCTGTCAAAGGGGAAGGTAGTGCAGGTGTTCACAGACAACACCACCGCCATGTGGTACTGCAACAAACAGGGCGGGGTGGGGTCGTGGACCCTCTGTCAGGAGGCTCTGCGCCTCTGGACTTGGCTGGAACATCAGGACATGTTCCTGATGGTTCAACACCTGGCAGGTTCCCTGAACGCCAGGGCGGACGAACCTCAGCCGCAGGTGCATGATGGATCACGAATGGCGTCTTCACTCGGAAGTGGCGCAAGGACTCTTTCAACAATGGGGAGAGCCTTGGTTAGATCTATTCGCCACCGAAGAGAACGCGCAATGTCGTCAGTTCTGCGCGTTGGAATTTCCAAGGCGGCACTCGCTCGGCGACGCTTTCGTCGCGAGTGGAGTTGCGGTCTGTTGTACGCCTTTCCGCCTATACCACTTCTACCCAGAGTGTTGAAGAAGATTCGGCGCGACCGGGCCCAAGTCATCCTTGTGGCTCCGGACTGGGCTCGAAGAGTTTGGTATCCCGAGCTACTCAGTATGAGCGTAGATCCCCCGATCCGTCTGCCTCTTCGGGAGGATCTTCTGTCGCAGCAGCAGGGGACGGTCCTCCACCCGAACCTGTCCAGTCTACACCTGCTTGCGTGGAGATTGAGCGGCGGCAGTTGATTCCTTTCGACTTGCCTCCCGAAGTTTGTGATGTGATTCTGGCAGCCAGGCGTCCCTCCACTAAGGTGGTATACGCCTGCAGGTGGAACAAATTTGTGGCATGGTGCACAGCAAAGGCTGTGAATCCCCTTTCTGCCCCTCTTTCTGAGGTCCTTCTGTTCCTTCTTTCTCTGGCCCAACAGGGTTCTGCCCTGGGTACCATCAAGGGTTATCTGTGTGCTATCTCGGCCTTCCTCAGGCTCCCTGATCAGCCCTCCCTTTTCAAGTCCCCTGTTGTTAACAGGTTCTTAAAAGGCATTACACACCTCTTCCCTCCTGCTCCGTTTGTGATGCCTCAGTGGGACTTGAACTTGGTTCTTACCTTTTTAATGTGCGCTCCCTTTGAGCCTTTACATAACTGTCCTCTTCGTCTTCTAACTCTGAAGACAGCCTTTCTGGTGGCCATCACCTCCGCTCGGCGGGTGAGTGAGCTCCAGGCTCTATCATGCAAACCTCCCTTTCTGTCTGTCCATCCAGACAAGGTTGTTCTTAGGACGCGTCCGTCCTTCTTGCCAAAGGTGGTTACTGCCTTCCACATTGGGCAGACCATCACTTTGCCTACCTTCTTTCCGCCTCCGCATCCTTCTAGAGAGGAAGAGAGGCTCCACCGTCTGGACCCAAACGTGCGCTCTCCTTCTATATCGACCGCACAAAACACTTCCGAGTGGATGACCAGCTCTTTGTTGGCTACGTTGGCGCCAAAAAAGGTCGGGCGGTGCACAAACGAACCATCTCCCGCTGGGTTACCTTGTGCATCAAGGCCTGCTATTCTTTGGCTAAGAAGGAGCCTCCTGTTGGGCTGCGTGCCCATTCCACCAGGGCAACGGCTGCTACCACGGCTTTGGGCCACGGTGTTCTGCTGCCGGTTATCTGTCAGGCAGCTACGTGGGCCTCGCTGCACACGTTTACAAAGCATTACTGCCTTGACAGTCAGGTCCGGAGGGACGGCTTCTTTGGCCGTTCTGTCCTCCAGGACTTCCTTGTCTGATCTTTGTTCGCAGACCCACCACCGGGGTTGGTATTGCTGGGGTATCTATTCTAAGGTAAGGAATCTGTCACTAACGTGTCTCTTTCAGATGCACAAGTTACTAACTTGTGTAACGATATATCTGTAAGAGACAGTAGTTAGTGACAGATTCCTACCGACCCACCCATCCTCCCCGTTCTGCGAACTGATTTCTAGGGTTAAGGACATCCCCTTCAGGGCCCTAGTATTTTTCAGACACCTATGTCAGCTTCTTGCATGGCTCTGCGTTCCTGGCGCGGAAAGTCGTGTACAGAACTGGCGTCAGCGCAGGGCGGCGTCTAAGTACTGCCCGCGACGTCATCCCGGCGATCACGACGCCGACGACGGACGCGAGCCGCACGACGCCGCCTACCGACGCGCAAGGGTACTGCTACGCAAAAGCTTTCCGGATCCAGCCTGACGCCTGGGGATATTCTAAGGTAAGGAATCTGTCACTAACTACTGTCTCTTACAGATATATCGTTACACAAGTTAGTAACTTGTGCATCTGGCATATCTGAAAGAGACACGTTAGTGACAGATTCCTTACCTTAGAATATCCCCAGGCGTCAGGCTGGATCCGGAAAGTTCTTGCGTAGCAGTACCCTTGCGCGTCGGTAGGCGGCGTCGTGCGGCTCCGCGTCCGTCGTCGAGCGTCGTGATCGCTGGGATGACGTCGCGGGCAGTACTTAGACGCCGCCTGCGCGCTGACGTCAGTTCTTCTTTTTCCGCGCCAGTAAGCGCAGATCCGGGAAGAGCAGTGCCCTAGTCAATTTTTGACTAACTTTTTTGTGAATTTTTTCACTGTTTCTTCATCGAGTCTTCACGACTCCTAGGTGTCGTAGGGATGCCCGGCTTCAAGCCATGCGGAGCCTGTGGTCGCATGATGTCGATCACAGACCCGCATCTGGAGTGTCTCTTCTGTCTCGGCCGAGACCACGACACGAAGTCGTGCCCTGACTGCAGGAAACTTCACCCGAAGGCTTTGCGAGAGTGGTCTCGAAAGCTACTCGAGGTCCGGCAGTCGGCTCCGCGCCGCACCAAGCCCCGGTCCCGGGAGAGGTCGAGGGGCCGGTCGCGGAGTCCCCGCCGGTCGTCGGAGTCTAAGTCTTCGCGCTCCTCGGGTAAGTCGAACCACAAAAAGTCTAAGAAGCGTTATCGCTCTAAGACTTCGCCTCGCCGGTCTCGCGACTCGGCTGAGGCCCCAGTCGGCACCGTCCCCGCGGCCCCGGACATGCCTATGGAGCCGCCCCCGCATTACCCGTCCTTTCCGGGTTCGGGGGCGACTCCAGCCGAAATACAGGAATTCCTGTCGGCCATGGCCCGCCTCTGCGGACCTCCAGGTCCCTCCGGTGCACCTTCGGGCCCCGCCGGCCCTGATGGGGTTGCTCCGGCGTCGCCGTCGACTCCGGTCCCGGCGCCGCCTGTCCCACCAGCCTTCATCCCGGCCTCGATCCCGGCTCCGGTGGTACCGCAACCCCCATCGACGCCGGTTGACCTAACCACGCCTCCGCCGACGCCGATGTCCCCGGTGCCGTTCCTGACGCCGTCCGGGGCTCCGGACGGCGTCGGTCCCTGGCTCTCCGGCTCCGGACATGGAGCCGGACCGACGTCGCTCGACGCCGGCTCCGGCGCCGATGAGACCTTGGGTCCCAAATGTCCCTCCTCCTCCATATTTTGAACAAGAGGAGGACCAGGAGAGCTGGGAGGGGTCTGAGGACCCTCTCACACAACAGTGCGAGTATGATCCGGACTGGGCTGAGGAACTTGGGGATGCCAGTGGTCTAGACACCTCCCCTGACACTGGCATGCTGTCTCCTCCCGTGGCTACGGAGGAGGGAGCTAATTTTGCAACGGTGTTGCGTAGAGCAGCTGGAGCCTTACATCTCCAATTGCCTACTGTGGCTGTCAGGACTAATCTCCTGACGGAAGTGCTTCAGCCGGCGGCTTCCTCCTCGGAGACCGTGCTGCCGTTTAATGATGCACTCACTGACGTTCTTTTGGGTGCCTGGTCCAAGCCCACCACAGGGGCTCCTGTGGATAGGAACGTGGCCCGACGCCATCGCCCTGCTCCGGGCGAGAGCTTGGTTGTCCAAGCCTCTGCCTCCCAAACCGCCTTCCCTACCGCCCCTCCGGATAGGGAATCCAAACGCCTGGACCAATTTGGGAAGAAGGCTTTTTCTTCCTCCAGTGCTGGCTAGCGGTCCGTCAACACCGCTTGCCTTTTGGGCTGATATACCCACTCCCTGTGGGATTCGGTGGCGGCTGTTTTGCCGCAGTGTTCTGAGGAGGTCCAGACACTGCTTACCCGCGCCATTGCGGAAGGGCGAGATGCGGCTAAATACACCATACGTTGTGGCCTTGATACCGCCGACTCGCTGGGCAGATCGCTTGCGACGACGGTGGCGCTACGTCGCCACGCCTGGCTGAGAACGACTGGCTTCTCGGGTGATGTCCAGAATACACTCATGGACATGCCCTTTGATGGAGTCGGTCTTTTTGGTTCAAAGGCAGACCATGCGCTGGAGCGGTTTAAGGACTCACGGGCTACGGCCAAGTCCCTGGGCCTTTCTGTTGTACGCCCTCCGCTCAGCTCTGCTTTTCGCCCCTTTCGTGGCCACGGAAGAGGCGCCCAGTCATGTCAGCTGCCCAGCCACCGGCCCGCGCAGCAAGCGTCTTCGCGTGGCCGAGGACGTGGATACCGCCGTGGCGGTTCGGGCAACCAGCGTGCGGATCAGGCCACCACCTCCAACCCGTCCGCGGCCTCCAAGCCCTCCTAGTCCCTCCTTTCAGGTGCACAGCACGCCAGTAGGGGGCAGGGTCCGCCATCACCTTCACCACTGGCGTCCCATCACCTCGGACAGGTGGGTCTTGGACATTGTCCGAAGGGGCTACTCCCTCCCCTTCGAGACCACCCCCCCAGCCATGCCACCTCACTTCCACCGCATGTCAGGGGATCACTTGGTGCTTCTGCAGAAGGAAGTCACGGCCCTCTTGGCCAAGAGGGCCATCGAGCATGTTCCGACTCCAGAAGTAGGACGTGGTTGCTACTCCCACTACTTTCTGGTGCCCAAAAAGGACAAGGAGGACATGCGTCCTATCTTGGACCTCCGGAACGTCAATCGCTTCCTCCGGAAGAAGTTCAAGATGCTCACCCTAGCTCAGGTTTTGACTGCCCTCGACCCTGGAGACTGGTTGGTAGCGTTGGACTTGCAGGACGCTTATTTCCACATCCCCGTCCTGCCGGCCCACAGGCGTTACCTACGGTTCACGGTAGGCCTCGAGCATTTTCAGTTCACCGTGCTCCCCTTTGGCCTTACAAGTGCCCCTCGGGTGTTCACGAAATTGATGGCGGTGGTCGCAGCTCATCTGCGCCGGGCAGGGGTTCCAGTCTTCCCCTACCTCGACGACTGGCTGCTGAAGGCGGGCTCGTCCCAGGCAGTCGTCTCCCACCTCCAGACTACGGCCGAACTCCTGCACTCGCTGGGGTTCTCCATCAATGTGCCGAAGTCGCATCTGATTCCTTCTCCACAGCTCCTTTTCATCGGAGCAGTTCTGGACACGACGCAGTTTCGGGCCTATCCTCCCGAACGGCGAGTCCGGGATATTCAGGCTATGATTCCAATCTTTCAGCCTTTATCCTGGGTTTCGGTACTGATGACCCTGAGGCTGCTGGGCCTCATGGCCTCCCTGCATCCTGCTGGTCAATCATGCCAGATGGCATATGCGGGCTCTGCAGTGGGACCTGAAGTTCCAGTGGGCGCAGCACCAGGGCAACCTGTCCGATCACGTCCAGATCTCGGAGGGGGCTGCAAAACAGTTGCAGTGGTGGCTCTCGAACCGGCAATGGGTCATGGGCAGATCCCTCTCCCTTCCCCAGCCAGAGCACACAGTTGTGACGGACGCGTCCCTTCTGGGATGGGGCGGTCACATGGGAGAGGCGGAGATCAGAGGCCTCTGGTCTCCGGCGGAGTCCCGGCTCCATATCAACCTTCTGGAGCTCCGGGCGATCCGACTTGCACTCAAGGCATTCCTTCCCTCTGTCAAAGGGAAGGTAGTGCAGGTGTTCACAGATAACACCACCACCATGTGGTACTGCAACAAACAAGGCGGGGTGGGGTCGTGGACCCTCTGTCAGGAGGCTCTGCGCCTCTGGACATGGCTGGAACATCAGGGCATGTTCCTGATGGTTCAACACCTGGCAGGTTCCCTGAACGCCATGGCGGACGAACTCAGCCGCAGGTGCATGATGGATCACGTATGGCGTCTTCACTCGGAAGTGGCGCAAGGTCTCTTTCTGCAGTGGGGAAAGCCTTGGTTAGATCTATTCGCCACCGAAGAGAACGCGCAATGTCATCAGTTCTGCGCGTTGGAATTTCCAAGGCGGCACTCGCTCGGCGACGCTTTTCGTCGCGAGTGGAGTTGCGGTCTGTTGTACGCCTTTCCACCTATACCACTTCTACCCAGAGTGTTGAAGAAGATTCGGCACGACCGGGCCCAAGTCATTCTTGTGGATCCGGACTGGGCTCGAAGAGTTTGGTATCCCGAGCTACTCAGTATGAGCGTAGATCCCCCGATCCGTCTGCCTCTTCGGGAGGATCTTCTGTCGCAGCAGCAGGGGACGGTCCTTCACCCGAACCTGTCCAGCCTCCACCTGCTTGCGTGGAGATTGAGTGGCGGCAGTTGATTCCTTTCGACTTGCCTCCCGAAGTTTGTGATGTGATTCTGGCAGCCAGGCATCCCTCCACTAAGGTGGTATACGCCTGCAGGTGGAACAAGTTTGTGGCATGGTGCACAGCAAAGGCTGTGAATCCCTTTCTGCCCCTCTTTCTGAGGTTCTTCTGTTCCTTCTTTCCCTGGCCCAACAGGGTTCTGCCCTGGGTACCATCAAGGGCTATCTTTGTGCCATCTCGGCCTTCCTCAGGCTTCCTGATCAGCCCTCCCTTTTCAAGTCCCCTGTTGTTAACAGGTTTCTAAAAGGCATTACACACCTCTTCCCTCCTGTTCCGTTTGTGATGCCTCAGTGGGACTTGAACTTGGTTCTTACCTTTCTTATGTGAGCTCCCTTTGAGCCTCTACATAACTGTCCTCTTCGTCTTCTGACTCTGAAGACAGCCTTTCTGGTGGCCATCACCTCCGCTCGGCGGGTGAGTGAGCTCCAGGCTCTATCATGCAAACCTCCCTTTCTGTCTGTCCATCCAGACAAGGTTGTTCTTAGGACGCGTCCGTCCTTCTTGCCAAAGGTGGTTACTGCCTTCCACATTGGGCAGACCATCACTTTGCCCACCTTCTTTCCGCCTCCGCATCCTTCCAGAGAGGAAGAGAGGCTCCACCGTCTGGACCCAAAACGTGCGCTTTCCTTTTATATCAACCGCACACAACACTTCCGGGTGGATGACCAGCTCTTTGTTGGCTACGTGGGTGCCAAAAAAGGTCGGGCGGTGCACAAGAGAACCATCTCCCGCTGGGTAACCTTGTGTATCAAAGCCTGCTATTCTTTGGCTAAGAAGGAGCCTCCTGTTGGGCTGCGTGCCCATTCCACCAGGGCAATGGCTGCTACCACGGCTTTGGGCCGTGGTGTTCCGCTGCAGGATATCTGTCAGGCAGCTACGTGGGCCTCGCTGCACACGTTTACAAAGCATTACTGCCTTGACAGTCAGGTCCGGAGGGACGGCTTCTTTGGCCGTTCTGTCCTCCGGGACTTCCTTGTCTGATCTTTGTTCGCAGACCCACCACCGGGGCTGGTATTGCTGGGGTATCTATTCTAAGGTAAGGAATCTGTCACTAACGTGTCTCTTTCAGATGCACAAGTTACTAACTTGTGTAACGATATATCTGTAAGAGACAGTAGTTAGTGACAGATTCCTTACCGCCCCACCCATCCTCCCCGTTCTGCGAACTGATTTCTAGGGTTAAGGACATCCCTTTCAGGGCCCTAGTATTTTTCAGACACCTATGTCAGCTTCTTGCATGGCTCTGCGTTCCTGGCGCGGAAAGCCGTGTACAGAACACGTCAGCGCGCAGGGGCGGCGTCTAAGTACTGCCCGCGACGTCATCCCGGCGATCACGACGCCGACGACGGACGCGGAGACGCACGACGCCGCCTACCGACGCGCAGGGGTACTGCTACGCAAAAACTTTCCGGATCCAGTCTGACGCCTGGGGATATTCTAAGGTAAGGAATCTGTCACTAACTACTGTCTCTTACAAATATATCGTTACACAAGTTAGTAACTTGTGCTTCAGCCTCTATCCTGGATTTCGGTGAGAATGACCATAAGGCTGCTGGGCCTCATGGCCTCATGCATCCTGCTGGTAGATCAAGCCAGATGGCATATGCGGGCTCTGCAGTGGGACCTGAAGATCCAGTGGGCGCAGCATCAGGGCAATCTTTCCGACTATGTCTAGATCTCGGAGTGGACTGCACAGCATCTGCAGTGGTGGTTAACGAACGAGGATTGGATCAGAGGCAGATCCCTCTCCCTTCCCCAACTAGACCTCACAGTGATGACTGATGCGTCACTTCTGGGATGCGGCGGCCACCTGGGGGAGGCGGAGATCAGAGAATCTGGTCTCCGGCGGAGTCCGGTCTCCATATCAACCTGTTGGAGCCTCGGGCGATTCTCTTGTCACTGAAGGCATTCTTTCCCTCCCTCAAGGGGAAGGTAGTGCAGGTGTTCGCGGACAACACCACCGCCATGTAGTACTGCAACAAACAAGGCGGGGTGGTGTCGTGGACACTTTGTCAAGAGGCTCTTTGCCTTTGGACATGGCTGGAACATCAGGGCATTACCCTGGTGGTTCAACACCTGGAAGGTTCTCTGAACGCCAGGGCGTATGAACTCAGCCACCGGTGCCTGGTGGATCACGAATGGCGTCTTCACTCAGAGGTTGGTTAGATCTGTTCGCCCCTGAAGAGAACTCGCAATGTCGGCAGTTCTGCGCGTTGGAGTTTCTAAGGCAGCACTTGCTCGGCGACGCTTTTCGTCACAAGTGGAGCTGCGGCCTCCTGTACGCCTTTCCGCCTGTACCACTTCTGCCCCGAGTGCTAGAGAAGATCAAGCGCTACCTGGCACAAGTCATTCTTGTGGCACCGGACTGGGCACGAAGAGTCTGGTACCCCAAGCTCCTGAGCATGGCCATCGATCCTCCGATCAGACTGCCATTTCTGGAGTATGAATGAATTTTATTTATGCACAGTTACTTAAAACCATTTGCAATGTACCAGCATGTTTTTAAAAAAAGTGGAGAATTGATAAAAAGACCATCACAATTTAAAAAAAAAGAAATTTCATATACAATTATAACCAATCTCATTGCTTAAAAGATGCCATAGGAAAATTGTAAAAGCTAAGTAGTAAAAACTGAATAGTAAATATTATAGAATACATTGGACTGCCCTCATTGAATCTATTTTCTTAGATTGCGAGGGATTTACTCTTTTATCAGTCTGAGTCGAGCTTCCTCCATATATCTTCCAAATCGGGCCAGTTCAGTCGGTAGGGTGCATGCGAACAGCGCCGCAACACCTTCTGTTGCTGTCCGAGCGCCTTTACTTAACCATATTGGCTTTAGTAGTTTCCGGCGGAGTTGTATCAGGCCTGGGCAGCAACAGATCAAGTGGGTTAATGATTCCGTTTTATAGTCACAGATTCTGCAGCGGACTTTTTGGTCGAGAGCTTTCCACCCCGGGTTCAGTTCTTTTATTGGAAGGGGAACTAATCTGCCCCACTGGATGTTTTTTAGGGCCTTTCTTCCCAGTGCTTGATATAAGTAGGGCTGGACTTTGTGCTCCGTGTATGTGCCAGCCATCCCAGGAGGGCCTCTACCACTCTCAAAGTAAGCCCGATCTGTCTCTCTTGTTAGTAGGTAGCATTGTTTGTTAATTGCCTTTCTGATGGCTGGATAGGAAACGACATCTTGGACCCAGTTCTGTGTTGCCAGGCCTAGGGTTTCTACTGCCTCATGCATGTATGCCTGCCATGGGTTTGCTGCACCACCATAGATGGCTTTTAGCATGCTTTTCAGGCTCCCTTCTGGGGCTTTGAGTACTTGGTAGTAGTATTTAGCGTGCGCTCCTAGACATTCTTTACTCTGCTGCACCAGGCCGAACTCCAAACGAATCCAGCTATTGCGGGTATAATTTGGTAATTTAAATATACGTTTGTACGCCCGACATTGCGCTTTTTCCATCATAATGTGCATTTTTCCCGGGAAGGCCTGCTGAGCGTAGCCTGCAACCGCCCTTATTTTGGCCTGTAACACCTTTCTAATTGGGATAGTCGTAGGGCTTTGCATCTTCTCATACAGTTTGCATAATGCGAAGATTGTGGACTCTACTTTCGATTTCATTTTGCTCACATGCAAGCGCGCTTTACCCGAGTCACATAACCAGCATCCAAGGTAGTTGTATGATTTTGATACAGTGATTGGCACTTCACCTACATACCATTTGAGGAGAGTTTTTTTTGGATAACTCCCGAAAATCAGAACTTTGGTCTTTTCTGAGTTTAATACCAACTCATTAGTCCGATTGTAGGCATTTAAGGCATCTAGACCCCTTTGTAATCCAATTTTTGTGTGGTCCATCACCACTATGTCATCCGCATATTGTAAGACTTGGAGTCTGCTACTTCCAATTTTTGGGACTGCGAGGTTGGCATTTTGCAGCTTCTTGCCCAAGTCAGCTGTGTATAAGTTAAAAAGGGTAGGGGCTAAAACGCAACCCTGTTTTAAGCCCCGATTTGTAAAGCACTTTCTCGTGACGGTTTTGTTTGTTAATTTAATTTTAATCCAGGTGTTGCTGTATAGGGAAATGATTGCATTAAGGAGGTCAGATGGAATTTGCCAATCGCGCAATTTAGACCAGAGCTTGCCACGCAGGACACCATCAAAAGCTGCAGAATAGTCAATGAAGCAGGCAAAGAGGGGTTTTTTATTCATTACAATTGCTTGCTGGCTTAAATATGATATGGCCGTTATGTTGTCACTTGTCGAACATCCTTTACGGAACCCCGTTTGATACGGAGGGAGAATTTCGTGTTTGTCGATCCATCTGTTTAGCTCAATCAGCAGAGTATTGGCATAAGCTTTTCCTTCAATGTCCAGTAAGGCAATTAATCTGTAATTTTTGGATCTGTGTTGTCTCCTTTTTATAGATGGGTTGCAGGATCGACCCACGCCACGAATCTGGCACCTTGGACAATAATCGGCATTCGGTGAACAAGTTGGATAATATTCTCCCCCAATAGATTGGGTCTTCCCTGAACAGCCCCCGGTAGGCCATTTGGTCCAGGTGCCCCGTCTTTCCTAATCTTTTTAATAATTTTTTCAACCGCTGCCACTCCTCTATCGTTACTAACAACCCCCGAAGTGCATACTGCTCCTTTGTTTGTGCTTTCTTCGTGGGCGTTAGTTGTCCAGTCTGTAACTGTGGCAATTTCCTTCTCTACATAGATTATTGAAACGTGTCTCATCCATGCCTCAGCATCCACAGAGTTGCCCCGATCTATTTTGTCGTTATGCAGCTTGGCTATGTATTGCCAGAGTTGTCGGTGTTTCTGCGGTTTTGTTAGCTCGTGAATCTTAATCCATTCCTCATCCTGCTTAATTTGCTTGAGAGTCCATAGCAGTTGTTTCCGCTCTTTATGCAATTTATTACGCTTCTCCAGCGTTTTTTCGATGCTTCGACCTTGTATGCTTTTTTTTGCTTTGTTAAGGCTGCGAGTGATCTCTCTAAATTTTAGATTGTTAAGCTTTGTATGTATGTTGACTTTCTCTTTTATTTTAGGCTCTATTTCCGTGTTTTTGGACAAAGCTGTTTTCAACTCCGTGATCCATTCTGACCAATTTTCCAATTTGGGCTCGATGCCGACAATAGGGCCTGTGGCTTCTTGATGTTCTTTCCAGGCCTTGAATACAATGGTATTATGCTTGTTCAATTTTATTCTTCTCAGCAGGGCATGTTCCTCGGTTCCTATTGAATGGGATATCGTTGTAATACATCCCCTTTGCGTGATTTCGATATTCAATTCAATCTGCAGAATTGCGTGATCGCTCATCTCATGTGATTTAATTTCAAAGTTTGCAAATTTGGAAGCTAAGCGGTCACACAAGAAAATATAATCAATTGTGGTGCAATTTTTGAATGTGGTTAACCCTTGGTTTTTTGTGGTTAAACCCTGTTGTAGCTTTCGGCTGAGTATAGATCGTAGTCCCATAGGAAATGGTTAAACGTCCTTTCTGCCTTGGATAGGTGCCTCTTCTCGTTCCGGTTAATGCCTAAATGATGCAGGTTGAAGTCTCCCACCAGTATTTTTGCTGGCAATATGTGCGTGCATAGAGTTTCCTGTAATATTGTAACCATGGTTTCTGTCGCCTCTAATTTCAATGGGCCAGTGGCATTAAGATATATGTTGATTAAGAGAAACGAAACATTTTTCTCTCTGTGCCCTTTGCCCTCGAATAATAATGCCTGCAGCATATTTGAGCCTGTATTCACGGTGCTAACAGTTAACTGTTTTGCGTGTTTTACGTAGGTCGAAATCCTCCAGACGGTCGTCCATAATAGTTATGTTTGATGGCTGGCTTATGAAAGCCGGCGTATCCTTCGATGTGAACCGGCTCTATGGCCCAAGTTTCTTGTAGGCAAATGATGTCATTCTCTAAGAGTTTGATTATGGCTGAACCTTGTTTGAGAACTCTTTGTAATCCCGCCACATTCCAAGAGGCCAATTTCAGATTGTGAAAGAGAGTTTGAAGTGGATCTGAAAGGCCTATGTGTCCCTCTATGTTCGCTTTTGGGACTGGTGATCTATCGTGCAGTCTTTGGCTGGTCCTCCAATGGTTGCCAATATGTTCTTTTGGTCAGGTCCGACTCGAGTGGCATTTCTGGAGTATCTTGTGTCGTCACAGCAGCAGGTAACGGTCCTCCACCCGAACCTGTCCAGCCTCCACCTCCTTGCGTGGAGATTGAGCGGTGTCAGTTGACAGCTTTTGCCCTTCCACCTGAAGTCTGTAATGACATCTTGTCAGCCAGGCGTCCCTCCACTAAGACGGTATACGCCTGTCGAAGGAATACGTTTGTGGCATGGTGTACAGCAAAGGCTGTGGATCCCCTTTCTGCCCCTCTTTCTGAGGTTCTTTTATTCCTTCTTTCTTTGGCCCAGCAGGGCTCTGCTCTGGGCACCCTTAAAGGCTACCTGGCAGCCATATCTGCCTTTCTTCGGCTGGCAGATCAGCCCTCTTTGTTCAAGTCCCCTATTGTAAGTAGGTTCTTTAAAGGCATTATTAATCTCTTTCCTCCATCTCCTTTCATAATGCCTCAGTGGAACTTGAACCTTGTCTTGACTTACCTTATGTGTGCTCACTTCGAGCCACTTCACAACTGTCCTCTCAAGCTTCTCACTCTGAAGACTGCCTTTCTCGTTGCTATCACCTCTGCTCGCAGAGTGAGTGAGTTTAAGGCTCTTTTTTCTAAGCCTCCGTTTTTTTTAGTCCATCCAGACAATGTGGTGCTTTGAGCGTGACCCTCGTTCCTGCCTAAAGTCGTCACTCCCTTTCACATCGGGCAGACTATTACTCTGCCCATCTTTTTCCCGCCTCCGCACCCTTCCAAGGAGGAGGAGAGGCTCTACTGTCTGGACCCAAAACGTGCGTTGTCTTTCTACCTTGACCACACAAAGGAGTTTCGGGTGGACGATCAACTCTTTGTTGGCTATGTGGGATGGCAAAAAAGGTCGGGCTGTACAGAAGCGTACCATCTCTCGGTGGGTAGTCCTTTGTATCAAGATTTGTTACGCTTTGGCTAAAAAGGAACCTCCAATGGGGCTGCTCGCTCATTCCACTAGAGCTACGGCAGCAACCACTGCTTTGTTGCGGGGAGTTCCACTCATCGAAATCTGCCAGGCGGCCACGTGGGCTTCTATGCACACGTTCACCAGACATTACTTCCTGGATAGTCAATTCCGGAGGTACAGCTACTTTGCCCGTTCTGTCCTCCAGGAATTTCTGGTGTGAACTTGGTTCGCAGACCTTCCTCCGGGAATGCTATTGCTGGGGTATCTATTCTAAGTTAAGGAATCTATAACTAATAGTCTCTTTCAGATGAACAAATTACTTACCTTCGGTAACGATGTATCTGTAAGAGACATATGTTAGTTATAGATTCCTTACGCCCCACCCATCCTCCCCGCTCTGCGAACTGATTTCTAGGGTTAGGGACACCCTTATAGGGCCGTAGTGTGGCGCACCAGTGGTCAATGTCTTTCATGGCTCTGCACTTCTGGCGTGGAAAGTCGTGTCAGAACTGACGTCAGCGTGCAGGGGCACCATCTAAGTAGGCACCGCGGCGTCTTCCCGGTGACCACGACGCCAGCAACGGACGCAGAACCGACCGACGCCACCTACCGACATGCATGGGTATTGCGGAAGAAAAAATCACCGGATCCAGTCTGACACCTGGGGGTAATTCTAAGGTAAGGAATCTATAACTAACATATGTCTCTTACAGATACATCGTTACCGAAGGTAAGTAGCTTGTTCTTTTAGAAATTTTAGGGTTTTTGCACCATGTGGGAAACCTTTTACCTTACAAGCTTGTTAAACCTTCGGCCAATACACAGTATATCTGCTCAGCTGCGGCGGGTTTCCCTCCCCACTTCAGACGTCTCTGAAAAAGGTGTGAGTAGGGCTTTCTGAGAAAGCACGACTGAAATACTCAGATTTTCACTGTTAATATAAGAACCAAACCAACGTTGGCGGCGCCATGTCGTGTAGTTGCTAGGAGTCCCCAGGACCTGAGCGTTTTGGAAGACATAAAATGAGGGCTTGGTGTTCCAACCCCTTCCGGACACCCCCTTAGGATATATCAGCCGTTAGACCAGCTAGCTCTACAGTGCCACTACCACTCCCCTGTATCTTACAATGGTGTATGTAGCTCTGGCAACCACTGAACATGACAACCCTGATTCCTCAGGGATCGTGGAAAACAGTACAGTACTTTTCGCTCAGACACTCGTGCTCACTTATTCTCAGAAAATACACACAATGGCAATTAGGACGTTTCAATAAGTATTTATTGGTCCATCGTCCGTCTTGTGTAAAACATATTTGCTGCGACAATCAGGAGACCGAAGCATACGAAAGAGATTGCTAGTACCAATATAGGAAATAGTAGATACATTTCTACCATAGTGCTAATAAGATGAACATAAGCAGTTCAGATAAAAACAGTAGCACTTGCATATCCTAAAATGCGCGCCCTAAGTAATCTGCCTAAATGTACCTAGCCTAGATCTTTATGTGTAGCATGTATATGCGTGTAGCTATATATATATATGTGTGTGTGTAGCCAAGAAACCCCTAGGGGAAGAACCAGCCCCCTCACCTGATGGTTGAGAACGAAGGACGCAGCAAACACAAGTTGATGATGGACGGAGCGCTGAAACTTTTCAGACACTCACCCCCAGTCACAGATCTGGGTTGAATCCATCATCGTTCTTTAGCTCACTTTGCCACCCCAGTTCAGACCCAGCTATATGCAAATCAGTCTTGACCCTGTGCCTCATGGGAACAGTCCAGCCTGAACTGCCAAGCCATGTCTTCCCTGGACTGGAAACAAGCATCCCTGATGGGGTAGCTCCGGCGTCGCCGCCGACTCCGGTCCCGGCGTCGCCTGTCCCGCCAGCCTTCATCCCGGCCTTGGCTCCGGCCTCGATCCCGGCTCCGGTGGTACCGCAACCCCCATCGACGCCGGTTGACCTAACCACGCCTCCACCGACGCCGATGTCCCCGGTGCCGTTCCTGACGCCGTCCGGGGCTCCGGACGGCGTCATTCCCCGGTTGTCTCCGGCTCCGGACATGGAGCCGGACCGACGTCGCTCGACGCCGGCTCCAGGGCCGATGAGACCTTGGGTCCCAAATGTCCCTCCTCCTCCATATTTTGAACAAGAGGAGGACCAGGAGAGCTGGGAGAGGTCGGAAGACCCTCTCACACAACAGTGTGAGTATGATCAGGACTGGGCTGAGGAACTTGGGGATGCCAGTGGTCTAGACACTTCCCCTGACACTGGCATGCTGTCTCCTCCCGTGGCTACGGAGGAGGGAGCAAATTTCGCAACGGTGTTGCGTAGAGCAGCTGGAGCCTTGCACCTCCAATTGCCAACTGTGGCTGTCAGGACTAATCTCCTAACGGACGTGCTTCAGCCGGCAGCTTCCTCCACGGAGACTGTGCTGCCGTTTAATGATGCACTGACTGACGTTCTTTTGGGCGCCTGGTCCAAGCCCACCACAGGGGCTCCTGTGGATAGGAACGTGGCCCGACGCCATCGCCCTGCTCCGGGCGACCCCTTGTTTCTCTCCCAACATCCCACCCCCGAGAGCTTGGTTGTCCAAGCCTCTGCCTCCCAAACCGCCTTCCCTACCGCCCCTCCGGATAGGGAATCCAAACGCCTGGACCAATACCTTCGGTAACGATGTATCTTCCTCCAGTGCTGGCTTGCGGTCCGTCAACACCGCTTGCCTTTTGGGCCGATATACCCACTCCCTGTGGGATTCGGTGGCAGCTGTTTTGCCACAGTGTTCTGAGGAGGTCCAGACACTGCTTACCCGCGCCATTGCGGAAGGAAGAGATGCGGCTAAATACACCATACGTTGTGGCCTTGATACCGCCGACTTGCTGGGCAGATCGCTTGCAACGACGGTGGCGCTACGTCGCCACGCGTGGCTGAGAACTGGTTTCTCGGGTGATGTCCAGAATACACTCATGGACATGCCCTTTGATGGAGTCGGTCTTTTTGGTTCCAAAGCAGACCATGCGCTGGAGCGTTTTAAGGACTCACGGGCTACTGCCAAGTCCCTGGGCCTTTCTGTTGTACGCCCTCCGCTAACCTCTGCTTTTCGCCCCTTTCGTGGCCACGGAAGGGCGCCCAGTCACGTCAGCTGCCCAGCCACCGGCCCGCGCAGCAAGCGTCTTCGCGTGGCCGAGGACGTGGATACCGCCGTGGCGGTTCGGGCAACCAGCGTGCAGGTCAGGCCACCACCTCCAACCCGTCCGCGGCCTCCAAGCCCTCCTAGTCCCTCCTTTCCGGTGCACAGCACGCCAGTAGGGGTCAGGGTCCGCCATCACCTTCACCACTGGCGTCCCATCACCTCGGACAGGTGGGTCTTGGACATTGTCCGAAGGGCTACTCCCTCCCCTTCGAGACCACCCCCCAGCCATGCCACCTCAATTCCACCGCATGTCAGGGGATCACTTGGTGCTTCTGCAGAAGGAAGTCACGGCCCTCTTGGCCAAGAGGGCCATCGAGCATGTTCCGACCCCAGAAGTAGGACGTGGTTGCTACTCCCACTACTTTCTGGTACCCAAAAGGACAAGGAGGACATGCGTCCTATCTTGGACCTCCGGAACGTCAATCGCTTCCTCCGGAAGGAGAAGTTCAAGATGCTCACCCTAGCTCAGGTCTTGACTGCCCTCGACCCTGGAGACTGGTTGGTAGCGTTGGACTTGCAGGACGCTTATTTCCAAATCCCCGTCCTGCCGGCCCACCGGCGTTACCTACGGTTCACGGTAGGCCTCGAGCATTTTCAGTTCAGCGTGCTCCCCTTTGGCCTTACAAGTGCCCCTCGGGTGTTCACGAAAGTGATGGCGGTGGTCGCGGCTCATCTGCGCCGGGCAGGGGTTCCAGTCTTCCCCTACCTCGACGACTGGCTGCTGAAGGCGGGCTCGTCCCAGGCAGTCGTCTCCCACCTCCAGACTACGGCCGAACTCCTGCACTCGCTGGGGTTCTCCATCAATGTGCCGAAGTCGCATCTGATTCCTTCTCCACAGCTCCTTTTCATCGGAGCAGTTCTGGACACGACGCAGTTTCGGGGCCTATCCTCCCGAACGGCGAGTCCGGGATATTCAGGCTATGATTCCGATCTTTCAGCCTTTATCCTGGGTTTCGGTACGGATGACCCTGAGGCTGCTGGGCCTCATGGCCTCGTGCATCCTGCTGGTCGATCATGCCAGATGGCATATGCGGGCTCTGCAGTGGGACCTGAAGTTCCAGTGGACGCAGCACCAGGGCAACCTGTCCGATCACGTCCATATCTCAGAGGGGGCTGCAAAACAGTTGCAGTGGTGGCTCTCGAACCGGCAATGGGGCATGGGCAGATCCCTCTCCCTTCCCCAGCCAGAGCACACAGTTGTGACGGACGCTTCCCTTCTGGGATGGGGCGGTCACATGGGAGAGGCGGAGATCAGAGGCCTCTGGTCTCCGGCGGAGTCCCGGCTCCATATCAACCTTCTGGAGCTCCGGGCGATCTGACTTGCACTCAAGGCATTCCTTCCCTCTGTCAAAGGGAAGGTAGTGCAGGTGTTATCAGACAACACCACCGCCATGTGGTACTGCAACAAACAAGGCAGGGTGGGGTCGTGGACCCTCTGTCAGGAGGCTCTGCGCCTCTGGACATGGCTGGAACATCAGGGCATGTTCCTGATGGTTCAACACCTGGCAGGTTCCCTGAACGCCAGGGCGGACGAACTCAGCCGCAGGTGCATGATGGATCACGAATGGCGTCTTCACTCGGAAGTGGCGCAAAGTCTCTTTCTGCAGTGGGGAGAGCCTTGGTTAGATCTATTCGCCACCGAAGAGAACGCGCAATGTCATCAGTTCTGCGCTTTGAATTTCCAAGGCGGCACTCGCTGCGGCGACGCTTTCGTCGCGAGTGGAGTTGCGGTCTGTTGTACGCCTTTCCGCCTATACCACTTCTACCCAGAGTGTTGAAGAAGATTCGGCGCGACCGGGCCCCAAGTCATCCTTGTGGCTCCGGACTGGGCTCGACGAGTTTGGTATCCCGAGCTACTCAGTATCAGCGTCAAACCCCCGATCCGTCTGCCTCTTCGGGAGGATCTTCTGTCTCAGCAGCAGGGGACGGTCCTCCACCCGAACCTGTCCAGCCTCCACCTGCTTGCGTGGAGATTGAGCGGCGGCAGTTGATTCCTTTCGACTTGCCTCCCGAAGTTTGTGATGTGATTCTGGCAGCCAGGCGTCCCTCCACTAAGGTGGTATACGCCTGCAGGTGGAACAAGTTTGTGGCATGGTGCACAGCAAAGGCTGTGAATCCCCTCTCTGCCCCTCTTTCTGAGATTCTTCTGTTCCTTCTTTCCCTGGCCCAACAGGGTTCTGCCCTGGGTACCATCAAGGGCTATCTTTGTGCCATCTCGGCCTTCCTCAGGCTTCCTGATCAGCCCTCCTTTTCAAGTCCCCTGTTGTTAACAGGTTTCTAAAAGGCATTAAACACCTCTTCCCTCCTGTTCCGTTTGTGATGCCCTCAGTGGGACTTGAACTTGGTTCTTACCTTTCTCATGTGCGCTCCTTTGAGCCTCTACATAACTGTCCTCTTCGTCTTCTGACTCTGAAGACAGCCTTTCTGGTGGCCATCACCTCCGCTCGGCGGGTGAGTGAGCTCCAGGCTCTATCATGCAAACCTCCCTTTCTGTCTGTACATCCAGACAAGGTTGTTCTTAGGACGCGTCCGTCCTTCTTGCCAAAGGTGGTTACTGCCTTCCACATTGGGCAGACCATCACTTTGCCCACCTTCTTTCCGCCTCCGCATCCTTCCAGAGAGGAAGAGAGGCTCCACCGTCTGGACCCAAAACGTGCGCTTTCCTTTTATATCAACCGCACACAACACATCCGGGTGGATGACCAGCTCTTTGTTGGCTACGTGGGCGCCAAAAAAGGTCGGGCGGTGCACAAGAGAACCATCTCCCGCTGGGTAACCTTGTGTATCAAAGCCTGCTATTCTTTGGCTAAGAAGGAGCCTCCTGTTGGGCTGCGTGCCCATTCCACCAGGTCAACGGCTGCTACCACGGCTTTGGGCCGCGGTGTTCCGCTGCAGGATATCTGTCAGGCAGCTACGTGGGCCTCGCTGCACACGTTTACAAAGCATTACTGCCTTGACAGACAGGTCCGGAGGGACGGCTTCTTTGGCCGTTCTGTCCTCCGGGACTTCCTTGTCTGATCTTTGTTCGCAGACCCACCACCGGGGTTGGTATTGCTGGGGTATCTATTCTAAGGTAAGGAATCAGTCACTAACGTGTCTCTTTCAGATGCACAAGTTACTAACTTGTGTAACGATATATCTGTAAGAGACAGTAGTTAGTGACAGATTCCTTACCGCCCCACCCATCCTCCCCGTTTTGCGAACTGATTTCTAGGGTTAAGGACATCCCTTTCAGGGCCCTAGTATTTTTCAGACACCTATGTCAGCTTCTTGCATGGCTCTGCGTTCCTGGCGCGGAAAGTCGTGTACAGAACTGACGTCAGCGCGCAGGGGCGGCATCTAAGTAATGCCCGTGACGTCATCCCGGCGATCACGACGCCGACGACGCACGCGGAGCCGCACGACGCCGCCTACCGACGCGCAAGGGTACTGCTACGCAAAAACATTCCGGATCCAGCCTGACGCCTGGGGATATTCTAAGGTAAGGAATCTGTCACTAACTACTGTCTCTTACAGATATATCGTTACACAAGTTAGTAACTTGTGCGTTAGTGACAGATTCCTTACCTTAGAATATCCCCAGGCGTCAGGCTGGATCCGGAAAGTTTTTGCGTAGCAGTACCCTTGCGCGTCGGTAGGCGGCGTCGTGCGGCTCCACGTCAGTCGTCGGTGTCGAGATCGCCGGGATGACGTCGCGGGCAGTACTTAGACGCCGCCCCTGCGCGCTGACGTCAGTTCTTTCTTTTTCCGCGCCAGTAAGCGCAGATCCGGGAAGAGCAGTGCCCCAGTCATTTTTTGACTACGTTTTTTGGGTGATTTTTCACTGTTTTCTCGAAGTCTCTTGACTCCGAAGGTGTCGGTAGGGATGCCCGGCTTCAAGCCATGCGACGCCTGTGGTCGAATGATGTCGATCACAGACCCACATCAGGATTGTCTCTACTGCCTCGGCCGCGACCACGACACCAAGTCGTGCTCCGACTGCCGGGCCTTGCATCCGAAGGCTTTGCGAGAGCGGTCTCGAAAGCTCCTCGAGGTCCGGCAGTCGGCTCTGCGCCACCCCAAGCCCCGGTCATGTGAGAGGTCGAGGGGCCGGTCGCGGAGTCCTCATCGGTCGTCGGGGTCCAAGTCTTCGCACTCCTCCGGTAAGTCGAAGCATAAGAAGTCGAAGAAGCGTCATCGCTCGACGACTTCCCCTCGCCGGTCTCGCGACTCGGCTGAGGATCCTGTCGGCACTGTCCCCGCCCCCGCGGCTCCGGGAGTGCCTGTGGAGCCGCCACCGCATTACCCGTCCTTCCCGGGTTCGGGGGCGACTCCGGCCGAGATACAGGAGTTCCTGTCGGCCATGGCCCACCTCTTCGGGCCTCAAGGTCCCCCCGGTGCGCCTGCGGGCCCTGATGGGGTTTCTCCGGCGCCGCCTGTCACACCAGCCCCGGCCTCGATCCCGGCTCCGGTGCTGCCACAACCCCGATCGACGCCGGTTGACCTGACGACACCTCCACCGGCGTCGATCTCTCCGGTGCCGTTCCCGACGCCGCCCGGGCGGCGTCGTTCTCCGGTTCTCTCCGGACACGGCGGCGGACCGGCGTCGCTCGACGCCGGCTCTGACGCCGATGGGACCTTGGGTCCCGCATGTCCCTCCTCCTTATTTTGAACCAGAATTGGAGGACGAAGAGAACTGGGAGGGGTCTGATGACCCTCTCACACAGCAATGTGAGTTTGATCAGGACTGGGCTGAGGAGCTTGGGGATGCCAGTGGTCTGGACACCTCCCCTGACTCTGGCATGCTGTCTCCTCCTTCCGTGGCAACGGAGGAGGGAGCAAACTTTGCAACGGTGTTGCGTAGAGTAGCTGGGGCCTTACACCTCCAGTTGCCTACAGTGGCTGTCAGGACTAACATCCTGACGGAAGTGCTTCAGCAGGCGGCTACCTCCTCGGAGCCACTGCTGCCGTTTAACGAGGCGCTTTCAGACGTTCTTTTGGGCACCTGGTCCAAGCCCACCACAGGGGCTCCTGTGGATAGGAACGTGGCCCGACGCCATCGTCCTGCTCCAGGCGACCCCCTGTTCCTCTCCCAACACCCCACCCCTGAGAGCTTGGTGGTCCAAGCCTCTGCTTTCCAAAGCACCTTCCCTACCGCTCCCCCGGATAGGGAATCCAAACGCCTGGATCAATTTGGGAAGAAGGTCTTTTCTTCCTCCAGTGCTGGCTTGCGGTCCGTCAACACCACTTGCCTCTTGGGCTGATGTGGGACTCGGTGGCGCACGTTCTGCCCCAGTGTCCTGCGGAGGTCCAGACACTGCTTTCCCGCACCATTGCGGAGGGAAGAGAAGCTGCAAAGTACACCATCAGATGTAGCCTTGATACCGCCGACTCGCTAGGCAGATCGCTTGCGACGACAGTGGCGCTGCACCGTCACGCCTGGCTGAGAACCACTGGTTTCTCGGGTGATGTCCAAAACACTCTTATGGACATGCCCTTTGATGGGATCGGTCTTTTTGGGAACAAGGCAGACCATGCGCTGGAGCGCTTTAAGGACTCGCGGGCTATGGGCAAGTCCCTGGGCCTTTCTGCTGTACGCCCTCCGCAGCCGTCTGCTTTTCGCCCCCTTTCGTGGCCACGGAAGGGGCGCCCAGTCACGTCCGCTGCCCAGCCACCGGCCCGCGCAGCAAACGTCTTCGCGTGGCCGAGGACGTGGCTCCCGCCGTGGCGGGTCAGGCAACCAGCGTGCGGGTCAGGCCACCAACCCCGCCCCGTCCGCGGCCTCCAAGCCCTCCTAGTCCTTCTTTTCAGGTGCACAGCACGCCAGTAGGGGGCAGGGTCCGCCATCACCTTCACCACTGGCGTCCCATCACCTCGGACAAGTGGGTCTTGGACATTGTCCGAAGGGGCTACTCCCTCCCCTTCGAGACCATCCCCCAGCCATGCCACCTCAATTCCACCGCATGTCAGGGGATCACTTGGTGCTTCTTCAGAAGGAAGTTGCGGCCCTCTTGGCCAAGGGGGCCATCGAGCGCGTTCCGACCCCAGAAGTAGGACGTGGTTGCTACTTCCACTACTTTCTGGTGCCCAAAAAGGACAAGGAGGACATGCGTCCTATCTTGGACCTCCGGAACGTCAATCGCTTCCTCCGGAAGGAGAAGTTCAAGATGCTCACCCTAGCTCAGGTCTTGACTGCCCTCGACCCTGGAGACTGGTTGGTAGCGTTGGACTTGCAGGACACATATTTCCACATCCCCGTCCTGCCGGCCCACCGGTGTTACCTGCGGTTCACGGTAGGCCTCGAGCATTTTCAGTTCACCGTGCTCCCTTTCGGCCTTACCAGCGCCCCTCGGGTGTTCACGAAAGTGATGGCGGTGGTCGCAGCTCATCTGCGCCGGGCAGGGGTTCCAGTCTTCCCCTACCTCGACGACTGGCTGCTGAAGGCGGGCTCGTCCCAGGCAGTCATCTCCCACCTCCAGACTACGGCCGAACTCCTGCACTCGCTGGGGTTCTCCACCAACGTGCCGAAGTCGCACCTGATTCCTTCTCCACAGCTCCTTTTCATCGGAGCAGTTCTGGACACGACGCAGTTTCGGGTCTATCCTCCCGAACGGTGAGTCCGGGATATTCAGGCTATGATTCCGATCTTTCGGCCTCTATCCTGGGTTTCGGTACGGATGACCCTGAGGCTGCTGGGCCTCATGGCCTCCTGCATCCTGCTGGTCGATCATGCCAGATGGCATATGCGGGCTCTGCAGTGGGACCTGAAGTTCCAGTGGGCGCAGCACCAGGGCAACCTGTCCGATCACGTCCAGATCTCGGAGGGGACTGCAAAACAGTTGCAGTGGTGGCTCTCGAACCGGCAATGGGTCATGGGCAGATCCCTCTCCCTTCCCCAGCCAGAGCACACAGTTGTGACGGAAGCGTCCCTTCTGGGATGGGGCGGTCACATGGGAGAGGCGGAGATCAGAGGCCTATGGTCTCCGGCGGAGTCCCGGCTCCATATCAACATTCTGGAGCTCCGGGCGATCCGACTTGCACTCAAGGCATTCCTTCCCTCTGTCAAAGGGAAGGTAGTGCAGGTGTTCACAGACAACACCACCGCCATGTGGTACTGCAACAAACAGGGCGGGGTGGGTTCGTGGCCCTATGTCAGGAGGCTCTGCGCCTCTGGACATGGCTGGAACATCAGGGCATATTCCTGATGGTTCAACACCTAGCAGGTTCCCTGAACGCCAGGGCGGACGAACTCAGCCGCAGGTGCATGATGGATCACGAATGGTGTCTTCACTCGGAGGTGGCGCAAGGTCTCTTTCAGCAGTGGGGAGAGCCTGGGTTAGATCTGTTCGCCACCGAAGAGAACGCGCAATGTCAGCAGTTCTGCGCGTTGGAATTTCCAAGGCGGCACTCGCTCGGCGACGCTTTCGTCGCGAGTGGAGTTGCGGTCTGTTGTACGCCTTTCCGCCTATACCACTTCTACCCAGAGTGTTGAAGAAGATTCGGCGCGACCGGGCCCAAGTCAATCTTGTGGCTCCGGACTGGGCTCGAAGAGTTTGGTATCCCGAGCTACTCAGTATGAGCGTCGATCCCCGATCCGTCTGCCTCTTCGGGAGGATCTTCTGTCGCAGCAGCAGGGGACGGTCCTCCACCCGAACTTGTCCAGTCTCCACCTCCTTGCGTGGAGATTGAGCGGCGGCAGTTGATTCCTTTCGACTTGCCTCCCGAAGTTTGTGATGTGATTCTGGCAGCCAGGCGTCCCTCCACTAAGGTGGTATACGCCTGCAGGTGGAACAAGTTTGTGGCATGGTGCACAGCAAAGGCTGTGAATCCCCTTTCTGCCCCTCTTTCAGAGGTTCTTCTGTTCCTTCTTTCTCTGGCCCAACAGGGTTCTGCCCTGGGTACCATCAAGGGCTATCTTTGTGCTATCTCGGCCTTCCTCAGGCTTCCTGATCAGCCCTCCCTTTTCAAGTCCCCTGTTGTTAGCAGATTCCTAAAAGGCATTACACACCTCTTCCCTCCTGTTCCGTTTGTAATGCCTCAGTGGGACTTGAACTTGGTTCTTTCTTTCTTAATGTGCGCTCCCTTTGAGCCTCTGCATAACTGTCCTCTTCGTCTTCTTACTCTGAAGACAGCCTTTCTGGTGGCCATCACCTCCGCTCGGCGGGTGAGTGAGCTCCAGGCTCTTTCATGCAAACCCCCCTTTCTGTCTGTTCATCCAGACAAGGTTGTTCTTAGGACGCGTCCGTCCTTCTTGCCAAAGGTGGTTACTGCCTTCCACATTGGGCAGACCATCACTTTGCGCACCTTCTTTCCGCCTCCGCATCCTTCCAGAGAGGAAGAGAGGCTCCACCGTCTGGACCCAAAACGTGCGCTTTCCTTTTATATCAACCGCACACAACACTTCCGGGTGGATGACCAGTTCTTTGTTGGCTACGTGGGTGCCAAAAAAGGTCGGGCGGTACACAAGAGAACCATCTCCCGCTGGGTAACCTTGTGTATCAAAGCCTGCTATTCTTTGGCTAAGAAGGAGCCTCCTGTTGGGCTGCGTGCTCATTCCACCAGGGCAACTGCTGCTACCACGGCTTTAGGCCGCGGTGTTCCGCTGCAGGATATCTGTCAGGCAGCTACGTGGGCCTCGCTGCACACGTTTACCAAGCATTACTGCCTTGACAGCCAGGTCCGGAGGGACGGCTTTTTTGGCCGTTCTGTCCTCCGGGACTTCCTTGTCTGATCTTTGTTCGCAGACCCACCACCGGGGTTGGTATTGCTGAGGTATCTATTCTAAGGTAAGGAATCTGTCACTAACGTGTCTCTTTCAGATGCACAAGTTACTAACTTGTGTAACGATATATCTGTAAGAGACAGTAGTTAGTGACAGATTCCTACCGCCCACCCATCCTCCCCGTTCTGCGAACTGATTTCTAGGGTTAAGGACATCCCTTTCAGGGCCCTAGTATTTTCAGACACCTATGTCAGCTTCTTGCATGGCTCTGCGTTCCTGGCACGGAAAGTCGTGTACAGAACTGACGTCAGCGCGCAGGGGCGGCGTCTAAGTACTGCCCGCGACGTCATCCCGGCGATCACGACGCCGACGACGGACGCGGAGCCGCACGACGCCGCCTACGGACGCGCAAGGGTACTGCTACGCAAAAACTTTCCGGATCCAGCCTGACGCCTGGGGATATTCTAAGGTAAGGAATCTGTCACTAACTACTGTCTCTTACAGATATATCGTTACACAAGTTAGTAACTTGTGCATCGAGCGCGTTCCGACCCCAGAAGTAGGACGTGGTTGCTACTCCCACTACTTTCTGGTGCCCGAAAAGGACAAGGAGGACATGCGTCCTATCTTGGACCTCCGGAACGTCAATTGCTTCCTCCGGAAGGAGAAGTTCAAGATGCTCACCTTAGCTCAGGTCTTGACTGCCCTCGACCCTGGAGACTGGATGGTAGCGTTGGACTTGCAGGACGCATATTTCCACATCCCCGTCCTGCCGGCCCACCGGCGTTACCTGCGGTTCACGGTAGGCCTCGAGCATTTTCAGTTCACCGTGCTCCCTTTCGGCCTTACCAGCGCCCCTCGGGTGTTCACGAAAGTGATGGCGGTGGTCGCAGCTCATCTGCGCCGGGCAGGAGTTCCAGTCTTCCCCTACCTCGACGACTGGCTGCTGAAGGCGGGCTCGTCCCAGGCAGTCGTCTCCCACCTCCAGACTACGGCCGAACTCCTGCACTCGCTGGGGTTCTCCATCAACGTGCCGAAGTCCCACCTGACTCCTTCTCCACAGCTCCTTTTCATCGGAGCAGTTCTGGACACGACGCAGTTTCGGGTCTATCCTCCCGAACGGCGAGTCCGGGATATTCAGGCTATGATTCCGATCTTTCGGCCTCTATCCTGGGTTACGGTGCGGATGACCCTCAGGCTGCTGGGCCTCATGGCCTTCTGCATCCTGCTGGTCGATCATGCCAAATGGCATATGCGGGCTCTGAAGTTCCAGTGGGCGCAGCACCAGGGCAACCTGTCCGATCACGTCCAGATCTCGGAGGGGACTGCAAAACAGCTGCAGTGGTGGCTCTCGAACCGGCAATGGGTCATGGGCAGATCACTCTCCCTTCCCCAGCCAGAGCACACAGTTGTGACGGACGCGTCCCTTCTGGGATGGGGCGGTCACATGGGCGAGGCGGAGATCAGAGGCCTCTGGTCTCCGGCAGAGTCCCGGCTCCATATCAACATTCTGGAGCTCCGGGCGATCCGACTTGCACTCAAGGCATTCCTTCCCTCTGTCAAAGGGAAGGTAGTGCAGGTGTTCACAGACAACACCACCGCCATGTGGTACTGCAACAAACAGGGCGGGGTGGGGTCGTGGACCCTCTGTCAGTAGGCTCTGCGCCTCTGGACATGGCTGGAACATCAGGGCATATTCCTGATGGTTCAACACCTGGCAGGTTCCCTGAACGCCAGGGCGGACGAACTCAGCCGCAGGTGCATGATGGATCACGAATGGCGTCTTCACTCGGAGGTGGTGCAAGGTCTCTTTCAGCAGTGGGGAGAGCCTTGGTTAGATCTGTTCGCCACCGAAGAGAACGCGCAATGTCAGCAGTTCTGCGCGTTGTAATTTCCAAGGCGGCACTCGCTCGGCGACGCTTTTCGTCGCGAGTGGAGTTGCGGTCTGTTGTACGCCTTTCCGCCTATACCACTTCTACCCAGAGTGTTGAAGAAGATTCGGCGCGACCGGGCCCAAGTCATTCTTGTGGCTCCGGACTGGGCTCGAAGAGTTTGGTATCCCGAGCTACTCAGTATGAGGGTCGATCCCCCGATCCGGTTGCCTCTTCGGGAGGATCTTCTGTCGCAGCAGCAGGGGACGGTCCTTCACCCGAACCTGTCCAGTCTACACCTGCTTGCGTGGAGATTGAGCGGCGGCAGTTGATTCCTTTCGACTTGCCTCCCGAAGTTTGTGATGTGATTCTGGCAGCCAGGCGTCCCTCCACTAAGGTGGTATACGCCTGCAGGTGGAACAAGTTTGTGGCATGGTGCACAGCAAAGGCTGTGAATCCCCTTTCAGCCCCTCTTTCTGAGGTTCTTCTGTTCCTTCTTTCTCTGGCCCAACAGGGTTCTGCCCTGGGTACCATCAAGGGCTATCTTTGTGCAATCTCGGCCTTTCTCAGGCTTCCTGATCAGCCCTCTCTTTTTAATTCCCCTGTTGTTAACAGGTTTCTTAAAGGCATTACACACCTCTTCCCTCCTGTTCCGTTTGTAATGCCTCAGTGGGACTTGAACTTGGTTCTTACTTTCTTAATGTGCGCTTCCTTTGAGCCTCTGCATAACTGTCCTCTTCGTCTTCTTACTCTGAAGACAGCCTTTCTGGTGGCCATCACCTCCGCTCGGCGGGTGAGTGAGCTCCAGGCTCTTTCATGCAAACCCCCCTTTCTGTCTGTTCATCCAGACAAGGTTGTTCTTCGGACACGTCCGTCCTTCTTGCCAAAGGTGGTTACTGCCTTCCACATTGGGCAGACCATCACTTTGCCCACCTTCTTTCCGCCTCCGCATCCTTCCAGAGAGGAAGAGAGGCTCCACCGTCTGGACCCAAAACGTGCGCTTTCCTTTTACCTCAAACGCACACAACAGTTCCGGGTGTATGACCAGCTCTTTGTTGGCTACGTGGGCGCCAAAAAAGGTCGTGCGGTACACAAAAGGACTATCTCCCGCTGGGTCACCTTGTGTATCAAAGCCTGCTATTCTTTGGCTAAGAAGGAGCCTCCTGTTGGGCTGCGTGCCCATTCCACCAGGGCAACGGCTGCTACCACGGCCTTAGGCCGCGGTGTTCCGTTACAGGATATATGTCAGGCAGCTACGTGGGCCTCGCTGCACACGTTTACCAAACATTACTGCCTTGACAGTCAGGTCCGGACGGACGGCTTCTTTGGCCGTTCTGTCCTCCGGGACTTCCTTGTCTGAATCTGTTCGCAGACCCACCACCGGGGTTGGTATTGCTGGGGTATCTATTCTAAGGTAAGGAATCTGTCACTAACGTGCCTCTTTCAGATGCACAAGTTACTAACTTGTGTAACGATATATCTGTAAGAGACAGTAGTTAGTGACAGATTCCTTACCGCCCCACCCATCCTCCCCGTTCTGCGAACTGATTTCTAGGATTAAGGACATCCTTTTCAGGGCCCTAGTATTTTTCAGACACCTATGTCAGCTTCTTGTATGGCTCTGCGTTCCTGGCGCGGAAAGTCGTGTACAGAACTGACATCAGCGCGCAGGGGCAGCGTCTAAGTACTGCCCGCGACGTCATCCCGGCGATCCCGACGACGGACGCGGAGCCGCACGACGCCGCCTACCGACGCGCAAGGGTACTGCTACGCAAAAACTTTCCGGATCCAGCCTGACGCCTGGGGATATTCTAAGGTAAGGAATCTGTCACTAACTACTGTCTCTTACAGATATATCGTTACACAAGTTAGTAACTTGTGCGTTGGCGCCAAGAAATGTCGGGCCGTACACAAGCGGACTATCTCCAGATGGGTCGTCTTGTGTGTTAAAGCCTGATATTCTCTGGCAAAGAAGGATCCTCCATTGGGGCTGCGCGCCCATTCTACCAGGGCGATGGCTGCCACTACGGCGTTGGTACGTGGTGTCCCCTTACAAGACATCTGTCAGGCAGCTACGTGGGCCTCGCTGCACACTTTTACTAAGCACTATTGCCTGGACAGCCAAGTCCGCAGAGACGGCTTCTTTAGCTGTTCTATTCTCTGGGACTTCTTGGTGTGATCTTGGTTCGCAGACCCACCACCGGGGTTGGTATCGCTGGGGTATCTATTCTAAGGTAAGGAATCTATCACTAACTGTTTCTTTGAGATGCAGAAGTTACTTACCTTCGGTAACGATATATCTGTAAGAAACGTTAGTTAGTGATAGATTCCTTACCGCCCCACCCATCCTCCCTGTTCTGCGAACTGATTTCTAGGGTTACGGTCATCCCTTTCAGGGCCCTAGTTTCAATGCACCAGTGGTCAGTATCTTGCATGGCTCTGCATTCCTGGCGCGGAAAGTCGTGTACAGAACTGACGTCAGCGCGCGAGGGCGGCATCTAAGTAGCTGCTGCAACGTCATCTCGGCGACCACGACGGACGCGGAGCCGCACGACGCCACCTTCCGACGCGCAGGGGTACTGCTGACGAAAAGTTTCCGGATCCAGTCTGACGCCTGGGGGTAATTCTAAGGTAAGGAATCTATCATTAACGAATGATTCTTACAGATATATCGTTACCGAAGGTAAGTAACTTGTGCTTTTTGACCTTTTACTGTTGGAGAACCTCAACTTGTGACTCAGCCAAGGTAAACACATTGTAAAATGGACTGCACGTGTTTACTCCCAGTGCCCGCCTTTTAAGATCAGGCTGCTGTGACGCAGCAATGATAAGAGGAACTTGGCTGGTTACACGTGAACACGTGTGCGGGCTGTGCGTGGGAGACACTAGTTGTGCTTAGAAAAGAACTGCGCACAGCTATTCTGGTGCAGAAGGGACTATACAAAGTTGGGTGGTGACCTGAATAGGCCTTATAACGTGGGGTTACACATGTAGAGAAAGTCAGTGTGCTTTTCTCTCCTGACTGCAGTGACACTCCATTATACTCGTATGGGAAAGGCTGCCTTAGGGTGCAGCTCCAATTGCCTTTGGTCTACAGACTTCAGAGTTGCACCAATGTACACTGTAACCTGTATGAAAAGAACAATTCTGTAAAGTCCAAAAGCATATCTGTACAGCTTATGGGTCATCAAGGAATGTCATGTTTCTTTGGCTCAGCTTGGGATCAGAGCCCAGGCCTGTTGTCATCCTGCTGGGCTGGGTTAATTACTTTTCCCTCCAGTGGCAGGAACAAAGGCCTCACCCATCAAAGGAAGCAATTAATGGTGCCTAAGTGAGCGCTGAAGGAGGAAGGGATTGGGTGAGCTACTCTGCATCAATCAGCCAGCTTTCATCCTGTGCCAGGAAGAGGACCTGGCCCAGGCCACTCAAAGGAGGGAGTCCAGACCCTATCCCTGGGCCAGAAAAGATCATTGCTGCTGGGAGTGCCGTCGCACTGCCCTGTGGAAGGGGCCTAGGACTCCATCCCTTGGCCCCGAGGAAGGCCGGCAGCATCACACTCTTCTGCCCGCAGGAGCGGGCAGGCCAGAGTGAAGTAGCAGCTCCCACAGCAGCACACGAGTATGCTGGCTGTGCGAGGAGCTGGTGAGAGTAGCCGGGTATGGGCACCCCGAGCTGCTCTCTCGCCTTAGCATATGGGTGGGACTGGGCACCCCAAGAAAAAGTAAAGCGCAGCGCAAGGCCACATTGAAAAACAAGAAGAGCAAGGGGCTCTCCCCAGCCTCTGCTCGGAAATTCGTAGAAACGCGGAAGAGCACCCAATAATGCCCTGTGGGGCTCGTCTGGTTCTCCAGCATTTGGAAAGGAAAAACACTCGGTGGCTTGTGGTAACCCCCTGGACCACCACCATGATAATTGCATGTGTTTTTTAACCAAAATTGTTCTTTAGGGACTATGTTTGAAGCGCAGCATTTCGTATGAAAAGTCATTAAACGGGTATGCTGCTGTAGGAGGCTTATTTAAGTGAAGCACCTTGAACTAATCCAGACAACCCTTATGGTGATTTTACTGGTCTTAGACAACCATATAAAGTTCTCTAAGTGGTAGCTGTGGAGAGCAGCCTTCAGGCTTAGTCCAGAAGGCGTGTTAAGCAGCTTGTTTCACCAGAACTAAGCATATAGTGTAGGTTAAACGAAAAAGAACCACACAGTGTAGTTATAAAAATAAGTATATTTATTATACACACTCACTAACACATTGGTACATCTCCTACCCGGAGATATCAACACAATACACACAATAAACAGGTAAGTAAGCACAAACACACAGTGGTCTCCAGGGGGAGACCAAACCATATACTAAGGAAGTGGAATGCAAATTGCAACCAAAGTCAGGACTTGGACCAGAAGAGTTGGGGACCCAAGGAAACACCCGAGGTAAGTACCCAGGAACCCCATGGAGGCTGTGTGCAGAGTGGAAACACAGCTGCGTACTCAATGCAAGTCAACTCAGTGGGAAAGTTGCAGTTGCAGTTTTCAAGAAGGACCCTTCCCAGTGGACCCTCAAGAAACCCCGTGAAAGACAGAAGGTTGGAGAGTCACCCCACCCGTGGATACTCCCGAAACCAGGACACCTACACCAGGGAAGCAGGGTGCATAGGTGTAAAGTGCCGTTGGAAACCGCTGTAGACCACAATGGAGGACTACGGGAAAGATGCCACTGGCGAAGGTGAAAGAGTCCGGAGGAATCCAATTATGTATTCTTGAAGAGAAGAACCTTCAAGCAGAGGTGACAGAGTCTATGCCACTCGGAGGTGACCAAGAGGCATGGAAGAGCAATGACCACCAGTGACAGAACATGCAGTAGTGATGACGGTGAACCTTTAAGCTGCAGCTGTGAGGACCATGCAACACTGTGGAAGACCAGGAGCCGTTCTCGAGCAGTCCCACGTCGGGAGTCAAATATCAGGGGGTCAGTGTCTAGTGGGAGCACCAACAAGCCTTGGCAGCAGCGACAGACGTGGTAAACAAAAGGTGCAATGTTGGGACCAGCAAGGTCCAAGAGTTTGACCAGTTGCAGGAGAATCAGAGCAGGCCCTGAGCAAGCAGGGGAGTCCACTGAAGCCAAAGACGACCCTCAAGAGGACCCACAGGCCGAAGGCACAGGAGTCGTAAGAGGACCTCGAGCAGCTCACCAAAGATGCAGGCCCATGGTGCAGAGGATGCGTTGAGGACGAAGATCTTTTGCAGGAAGAGATGCTGGAGGCTGCAGCTTCTTGTAACCCGAAGATCTCTGTAGGACAGAGCTAACAAGCCTTGGCAACAGCATGTCGACGCAGTGCACCGGGGTTCTGTTCCAGCAGTTCCGACGAGGGATACTGGCCTCAAACTTGCTTAGAGGACAGGTCAGACCTCAAGGGAGAATGCATGGAACCTTTTAAGCTTAACTGGGGAGTTCTACAAGGCTGCATTTTGGCCCCTTTTTTGTATACTTTATACATCAACAGGCTTGAGAAGTCACTGATCGAAGTAGGTAAAGACCTTACCAAAGTTGGTTCCCGTCTGATCCTTTACTGCTATACTCAGATGATGCTGTCCTAATTTCACGAACGGCCCTGGGCTTAGACATCTTGCTCAACCAGTTTGTGGAATTTATGGACAGCCTTGATCTAAACAGCAACTTTACTAAGTCCCATGTTATGCTGATTGATACTTGGAACAGCAGGACCATATCGTCCAGCGTTAAGGGCAAACCCTTTAGCCGAGGGCCTGTATTCCCTTATTTGGGAGTTTTGACTCTTCTCTATCTTGGTCCCCTCTAGTATCGGCAAAAGGGCACATGTTTTCCAGAAGCATCGCTTCTGTGTTTAACTTTGCCTCTAAGCTGGGCCATAAGTACATCAAGGATATGATTGATATATACAGAGCCAAATGTGTTGCTATTGCAACTTATGGCAGCAACACATTGGGGTACACTAATGTGTCCTCGTTGCAGGTCCTTGAAAATAAGTTCTTAAGAAACCTACTCTTTCTTCCCCAGAGCACCTCTTCTGTAATTATCCACAAGGAATTAGGGATTGGGTGTCTAGAGGACATCTTGATGGTACGACCCTTACTCCTATGAATTTCGGTGTGAGTTCGCCCAGCCGAACATTTTAATCGCTCCATTTTCACAGACTGCCTGGCCCTAGACCGTGTGGCTAGCTTTCTGTGATTTAGATACATCTGAAAGAGACACGTTAGTGACAGATTCCTTACCTTAGAATATCCCCAGGCGTCAGGCTGGATCCGGAAAGTTTTTGCGTAGCAGTACCCTTGCGCGTCGGTAGGCGGCGTCGTGCGGCTCCGCGTCCGTCGTCGGCGTTGTGATCGCCGGGATGACGTCGCGGGCAGTACTTAGACGCCGCCCCTGCGCGCTGACGTCAGTTCTTCTTTTTCCGCGCCAGTAAGCGCAGATCCGGGAAGAGCAGTGCCCTAGTCAATTTTTGACTAACTTTTTTGTGAATTTTTTCACTGTTTCTTTTCGAGTCTTCATCGACTCCTAGGTGTCGTAGGGATGCCCGGCTTCAAGCCATGCGACGCCTGTGGTCGAATGATGTTGATCACAGACCCGCATCTGGAGTGTCTCTTCTGTCTCGGCCGAGACCACGACACGAAGTCGTGCCCTGACTGCCGGAAACTTCACCCGAAGGCTTTGCGAGAGCGGTCTCGAAAGCTACTCGAGGTCTGGCAGTCGGCTCCGCGCCGCACCAAGCCCCGGTCCCGGGAGAGGTCGAGGGGCCGGTCGCGGAGTCCCCGCCGGTTCGTCGGAGTCCAAGTCTTCGCGCTCCTCGGGTAAGTCGAAGCACAAAAAGTCTAAGAAGCGTCATCGCTCTAAGACTTCGCCTCGCCGGTCTCGGGACTCGGCTGAGGCCCCAGTCGGCACCGTCCCCGCGGCCCCGGACATGCCTATGGAGGCGCCCCCGCATTACCCGTCCTTTCCGGGTTCGGGGGCGACTCCGGCCAAAATACAGGAATTCCTGTCGGCCATGGCCCGCCTCTTCGGGCCTCAAGGTCCCTCCGGTGCGCCTTCGGGGCCCGCGGGCCCTGATGGGGTTGCTGCGGCGTCGCCGTTGACTCCGGTCCCGGCGCCGCCTGTCCCACCAGCCTTCATCTCGGCTCCGGCCCCGGCCTCGATCCCGGCTCCGGTGGTACCGCAACCCCCATCGACGCCGGTTGACCTAACCACGCCTCCGCCGATGTCCCCGGTGCCGTTCCTGACGCCGTCCGGGGCTCCGGACGGCGTCGGTCCCCGGCTCTCTCCGGCTCCGGACATGGAGCCGGACCGACGTCGCTCGACGCCGGCTCCGGCGCCGATGAGACCTTGGATCCCAAATGTCCCTCCTCCTCCATATTTTGAACCTGAGGAGGACCAAGAGAGCTGGGAGGGGTCTGAGGATCCTCTCACACAACAGTGTAAGTATGATCCGGACTGGGCTGAGGAACTTGGGGATGCCAGTGGTCTAGACACCTCCCCTGACACTGGCATGCTGTCTCCTCCCGTGGCTACGGAGGAGGGAGCTAATTTTGCAACGGTGTTGCGTAGAGCAGCTGGAGCCTTACATCTCCAATTGCCTACTGTGGCTGTCAGGACTAATCTCCTGACGGAAGTGCTTCAGCCGGCAGCTTCCTCTTCGGAGACTGTGCTGCCGTTTAATGATGCACTCACTGACGTTCTTTTGGGTGCCTGGTCCAAGCCCACCACAGGGGCTCCTGTGGATAGGAACGTGGCCCGACGCCATCGCCCTGCTCCGGGCGACCCCTTGTTTCTCTCCCAACATCCCACCCCCGAGAGCTTGGTTGTCCAAGCCTCTGCCTCCCAAACCGCCTTCCCTACCGCCCCTCCGGATAGGGAATCCAAACGCCTGGACCAATTTGGGAAGAAGGCTTTTTCTTCCTCCAGTGCTGGCTTGCGGTCCGTCAACACCGCTTGCCTTTTGGGCCGATATACCCACTCCCTGTGGGATTCGGTGGCGGCTGTTTTGCCGCAGTGTTCTGAGGAGGTCCAGACACTGCTTACCCGCGCCATTGCGGAAGGGCGAGATGCGGCTAAATACACCATACGTTGTGGCCTTGATACCGCCGACTCGCTGGGCAGATCGCTTGCAACGACGGTGGCGCTACGTCGCCACGCCTGGCTGAGAACAACTGGTTTCTCGGGTGATGTCCAGAATACACTCATGGACATGCCCTTTGATGGAGTCGGTCTTTTTGGTTCAAAGGCAGACCATGCGCTGGAGCTTTTAAGGACTCACGGGCTACTGCCAAGTCCCTGGGCCTTTCTGTTGTACGCCCTCCGCTAACCTCTGCTTTTCGCCCCTTTCGTGGCCACGGAAGGGGCGCCCAGTCACGTCAGCTGCCCAGCCACCGGCCCGCGCAGCAAGCATCTTCGCGTGGGCGAGGACGTGGATACCGCCGTGGCGGTTCGGGCAACCAGCGTGCGGGTCAGGCCACTACCTCCAACCCGTCCGCGGCCTCCAAGCCCTCCTAGTCCTTCCTTTCAGGTGCACAGCACGCCAGTAGGGGCAGGGTCCGCCATCACCTTCACCACTGGCGTGCCATCACCTCGGACAGGTGGGTCTTGGACATTGTCCGAAGGGGCTACTCCCTCCCCTTCGAGACCACCCCCCCAGCCATGCCACCTCAATTCCACCGCATGTCAGGGGATCACTTGGTGCTTCTGCAGAAGGAAGTTACGGCCCTCTTGGCCAAGAGGGCCATCGAGCATGTTCCGACCCCAGAAGTAGGACGTGGTTGCTACTCCCACTACTTTCTGGTGCCCAAAAAGGACAAGGAGGACATGCGTCCTATCTTGGACCTCCGGAACGTCAATCGCTTCCTCCGGAAGGAGAAGTTCAAGATGCTCACCCTAGCTCAGGTCTTGACTGCCCTCGACCCTGGAGACTGGTTGGTAGCGTTGGACTTGCAGGACGCTTATTTTCACATCCCCGTCCTGCCGGCCCACCGGCGTTACCTGCGGTTCACGGTAGGCCTCGAGCATTTTCAGTTCACCGTGCTCCCCTTTGGCCTTACAAGTGCCCCTCGGGTGTTCACGAAAGTGATGGCGGTGGTCGCAGCTCATCTGCGCCGGGCAGGGGTTCCAGTCTTCCCCCTACCTCGACGACTGGCTGCTGAAGGCGGGCTCGTCCCAGGCAGTCGTCTCCCACCTCCAGACTACGGCCGAACTCCTGCACTCGCTGGGGTTCTCCATCAATGTGCCGAAGTCGCATCTGATTCCTTCTCCACAGCTCCTTTTCATTGGAGTAGTTCTGGACACGACGCAGTTTCGGGCCTCTCCTCCCGAACGGAGAGTCCGGGATATTCAGGCTATGATTCCGATCTTTCAGCCTTTATCCTGGGTTTCGGTACGGATGACCCTGAGGCTGCTGGGCCTCATGGCCTCCTGCATCCTGCTGGTCAATCATGCCAGATGGCATATGCGGGCTCTGCAGTGGGACCTGAAGTTCCAGTGGGCGCAGCACCAGGGCAACCTGTCCGATCACGTCCAGATCTCGGAGGGGACTGCAAAACAGTTGCAGTGGTGGCTCTCGAACTGGCAATGGGTCATGGGCAGATCCCTCTCCCTTCCCCAGCCAGAGCACACAGTTGTGACGGACGCGTCCCTTCTGGGATGGGGCGGTCACATGGGAGAGGCGGAGATCAGAGGCCTCTGGTCTCCGGCGGAGTCCCGGCTCCATATCAACCTTCTGGAGCTCCGGGCGATCCGACTTGCACTCAAGGCATTCCTTCCCTCTGTCAAAGGGAAGGTAGTGCAGGTGTTCACAGACAACACCACCGCCATGTGGTACTGCAACAAACAAGGCGGGGTGGGGTCGTGGACCCTCTGTCAGGAGGCTCTGCGCCTCTGGACATGGCTGGAACATCAGGGCATGTTCCTGATGGTTCAACACCTGGCAGGTTCCCTGAACGCCAGGGCGGACGAACTCAGCCGCAGGTGCATGATGGATCACGAATGGCGTCTTCACTCGGAAGTGGCGCAAGGACTCTTTCTACAGTGGGGAGAGCCTTGGTTAGATCTATTCGCCACCGAAGAGAATGCGCAATGTCATCAGTTCTGCGCGTTGGAATTTCCAAGGCGGCACTCGCTCGGCGACGCTTTTCGTTGCGAGTGGAGTTGCGGTCTATTGTACGCCTTTCCGCCTATACCACTTCTACTCAGAGTGTTGAAGAAGATTCGGCACGACCGGGCCCAAGTCATCCTTGTGGCTCCGGACTGGGCTCGAAGAGTTTGGTATCCCGAGCTACTCAGTATGAGCGTAGATCCCCCGATCCGTCTGCCTCTTCGGGAGGATCTTCTGTCGCAGCAGCAGGGGACGGTCCTCCACCCGAACCTGTCCAGCCTCCACCTGCTTGCGTGGAGATTGAGCGGCGGCAGTTGATTCCTTTCGACTTGCCTCCCGAAGTTTGTGATGTGATTCTGGCAGCCAGGCGTCCCTCCACTAAGGTGGTATACGCCTGCAGGTGGAACAAGTTTGTGGCATGGTGCACAGCAAAGGCTGTGAATCCCCTTTCTGCCCCTCTTTCTGAGGTTCTTCTGTTCCTTCTTTCCCTGGCCCAACCGGGTTCTGCCCTGAGTACCATCAAGGGCTATCTTTATGCCATCTCGGCCTTCCTCAGGCTTCCTGATCAGCCCTCCCTTTTCAAGTCCCCTGTTAACAGGTTTCTTAAAGGCATTACACACCTCTTCCCTCCCGTTCCGTTTGTGATGCCTCAGTGGGACTTGAACTTGGTTCTTACCTTTCTTATGTGCGCTCCCTTTGAGCCTCTACATAACTGTCCTCTTCGTCTTCTGACTCTGAAGACAGCCTTTCTGGTGGCCATCACCTCCGCTCGGCGGGTGAGTGAGCTCCAGGCTCTATCATGTAAACCTCCCTTTCTGTCTGTCCATCCAGACAAGGTTGTTCTTAGGACGCGTCCGTCCTTCTTGCCAAAGGTGGTTACCTCCTTCCACATTGGGCAGACCATCACTTTGCCCACCTTCTTTCCGCCTCCGCATCCTTCCAGAGAGGAAGAGAGGCTCCACCGTCTGGACCCAAAACGTGCGCTTTCCTTTTATATCGACCGCACACAACACTTCCGGGTGGATGACCAGCTCTTTGTTGGCTACGTGGGCGCCAAAAAAGGTCGGGCGGTGCACAAGCGAACCATCTCCCGCTGGGTAACCTTGTGTATCAAAGCCTGCTATTCTTTGGCTAAGAAGGAGCCTCCTGTTGGGCTGCGTGCCCATTCCACCAGGCCAACGGCTGCTACCACGGACTTAGGCCGCGGTGTTCCGCTGCAGGATATCTGTCAGGCAGCTACGTGGGCCTCGCTGCACACGTTTACCAAGCATTACTGCCTTGACAGTCAGGTCCGGAGGGACGGCTTCTTTGGCCGTTCTGTCCTCCGGGACTTCCTTGTCTGATCTTTGTTCGCAGACCCACCACCGGGGTTGGTATTGCTGGGGTATCTATTCTAAGGTAAGGAATCTGTCACTAACGTGTCTCTTTCAGATGCACAAGTTACTAACTTGTGTAACGATATATCTGTAAGAGACAGTAGTTAGTGACAGATTCCTTACCGCCCACCCATCCTCCCCGTTCTGCGAACTGATTTCTAGGGTTAAGGACATCCCTTTCAGGGCCCTAGTATTTTTCAGACACCTATGTCAGCTTCTTGCATGGCTCTGCGTTCCTGGCGCGGAAAGTCGTGTACAGAACTGACGTCAGCGCGCAGGGGCGGCGTCTAAGTACTGCCCGCGACGTCATCCCGGCGATCACGTCGCCGACGACGGACGCAAAGCTCCACGACGCCGCCTACCGACGCGCAAGGGTACTGCTACGCAAAAACTTTCCGGATCCTGCCTGACGCCTGGGGATATTCTAAGGTAAGGAATCTGTCACTAACTACTGTCTCTTACAGATATATCGTTACACAAGTTAGTAACTTGTGCATTAAAGCCTGCTTTATTAGGCTGGGGTGCCCTAATATGTTTAATCCCCCTGAAACTTTAGTTGTGAATGACTACCTCTGGACCAGAAAAGCCTTTGCAGATTGGAGGGCTAATGAGAGAGCTTTATTGGCCAAGGACAATTCATCTGTAAGAGTCTATTTACCATTGCAGACTACACTATCAATCGATCAAACCGTATCTCATATTCAATATGCCTAATTTTCACCAATTCCTTTTGACTTGTCGTGAATATTGTAGGAAGCTGACTCTGTATGTACTATACCAAAGTAAGGTATAGTGTGCTCAGAGTCCAGGAGATCCCCAGAGGTATAGCAGAGGCTAAATTAGATAATCACTAACAGCTCTCTTTGTGGTAGTGTGGTCGAGCAGTTAGGCTTATCAGGAGGGTGTGTTAAGCATTTATTCTATTCAATCATTCAAGGACTGATTACACATACTCAGAGACAGAATCCAAACCAATTAGGTAAGTATAAAAAAGGTAAACTTCGGTTTTATTTCTAGAACCAAGCAGGACTTGGTACAGGTAAGTAGAATATAGTTTTAAATGCAAAACTTCACAAGGAAATGCAGTTGTGGATGAAATTGCAATCGTTACAGGTTTGTATTTGCTTTTAAAACAGTTTAAAATACATGGAGATTACTTTTGGTATACTTTTAGATTACTTTTGGATTACATAGACTACTCAGGGTGATATGTCTAGATATCACACCGTGGATCCTACAATACAAAGGTAAGTAAGACATTTTGGGGTTTAAATCACAGTTGCTTTTCTTTCATACAAAAGTTCAGCTCGACAGAACATTTTAGGAACAAAACATCACAACATTGGTTCCTATAGGAAAAAGAAGGTTATCGGTTTGCAGGTAAGTAAACGACCTACAAGAATAGTTTTTGGGGGTTAGAACCAAGATTCCCCAAGGTTCAATTAAACACTCAAATTGTACCACCAGCAGCACTGGGCCAGCGGGGTGCATAGTGCAGGGGCTCAATGTTAGCCATTGGGGCTAAAGGGGCCTTCGGTCAGGGGCTGCTTACGAGCAGGCCACTCTGGAGTGGGAACAAAGCTCCTGGGGTTAGGATGAGTACTGCAGGGGCCAACAATCAGTACAGGAGTTGCACCACCAGCGGCACAGAGGCGACCGGATACAGAGTGCCAAGAAGATGTCTGGAGCCCTGTGATTCGCAATGGAGATCTCCGGTTTGGAAAAGATGCTGCAGGCTCGGTCAGGGAGGCTTCCTGAAGGCGACCACAGGCTGGAGAGGTAATTTGAGTTCTTGGGGGATGCCTGGCCACCGTCGGTTGAGCCACCCAAGGCCATGGGGCGTCGGGTGCAAGGGTGTCTTGGCGTCGGGTCTTCTGACCAGCTCCTGTTGTGGTCAGGGGGACCCTTCAGGTTGAGACTTCAAGCTTCTGGTTGAAGCTTGAGGTAGGTCGAGGATCACCATATTCCAGGTCAGGATCGCTGGGGAGACCTCCTTGTGGTGTTGGGAGACACTAACTCGGGCGGGGGCATGGGGTGCAGAGTGGTGCAGAATCGCAGAGCCGCCTGGGTCAGGGTTCTGGTCTGGGAGTCTTTGTTGAGCAAATCCGGTGCTCAAGGGAGACAGAATCTGTAAGGGGAGTGCAGGGCGTTCCTCCGGGCTCTGGGGTGCTGCTGGCTATGCTGGTTTCTTCACTGTAGGCAGGTCAAAGTCGGGACAGGCCGGTAGGCTGGGGCCAAAGCAGTAGGTGTCCTCTTCTTCCTGGGTCGGCGCGGCTCTTTGGTCCTTCTTTCTTCCTTGAATTTTAAGAGGCAAGGTTTGGGTTGTTGCGGGATTCTGCACCTACACAGAACTATGCGCAGGAAAACAGGACCTCGGTGTATAGGGGTGTACCAACCTATCACCTTAGTACCCAAAATCCCAAAACCGACTAGCTATAGTGTCTTTCGTTCTCCTCCAAAAATCATAGAGCTACAAATGATTAGACAACCCAGAACACAACACTCCCGACTCTCTCAGGAATCGCGGTAGCAAGACATACCCTTTCGCTCGCTCACTCGTACTTGTCCACAATAAGATTAGGCAGAGTCACTGTAATAGTTCAAAATGTTTATTCTAACTATCGTGCTCTACAATACAGTATACGAGCCACTACCAGCAGCAAAATGCATAAATTCAAAACAATTAGCATTGTTACAATTCCAAATAGCACAAAGGGGGAAGTCATTTTATAAACATACAGTGGAAAAAGGGCTATAAGACCTAACCACCCTCCCCTTGACTGGAAGATGTTTATTAGAAAAAGGAAGATCTCTGGGCTTTGACAGCAGACCCCATACCTTAAAGCCTAGATGCAAGGTTTACATCATAGGAACAGCGTAGCTCTTCTCCTTGGAAAGGGCTCTCTCCAAGTGTGTGTTAAAACAACATGCATCTCCGTAATATCAAAGCACGAGTCTCCAGCATTGCAGCTGTGTTTAGCATGTTATGTCTAGGTGCTAGAGACTGACCAGAACAGAATAACTAGGGGCATTGTTTATCGACCTTGCACATCGTGTTCAGACTAAACTCCAGGAATTCAGCAGAAAACGTGAAAAGCAGACAGTTCTCATGTGAAAGGCATAAACAGAGGTTTGCAAAAATAAAGTCATGTAGTAGCGTGCGCAAAAGCAGCATCATGGCAGCAAAGCTCATGCTAACTTAGCAATGTCGACAGTGACCCTAAGGGCCATATAACAGGGTTGCCCCTAAATATTAAAATCTGAAAGAGACACGTTAGTGATAGATTCCTTACCTTAGAATATCCCCAGGCGTCAGGCTGGATCCGGAAAGTTTTGCGTAGCAGTACCCTTGCGCGTCGGTAGGCGGCGTCGTGCGGCTCCGCGTCCGTCGTCGGCGTCGTGATCGCCGGGATGACGTCGCGGGCAGTACTTAGGCGCCGCCCTGCGCGCTGACGTCAGTTCTTCTTTTCCGCGCCAGTAAGCGCAGATCCGGGAAGAGCAGTGCCCTGGTCAATTTTTGACCATACTTTTTGGTGATTTTTTCACTGTTTTTTCCATCTTTAAGGTGTCGTAGGGATGCCCGGCTTCAAGCGATGCGGCGCCTGTGCGCGGATGATGTCCGTCACCGACCCGCATTGGGAGTGTCTCTTCTGCCTCGGCCGAGGCCACGACACCGAGTCTTGTCCCGAATGCCAGGCCCTCAACCCGAAAGCTTTGCGAGAGCGGTCTCGAAAGCTCCTCGAGGCCCGGCATTCGGCTCCGCGGAAGCCCCGGTCGCGTGAGAGGTCCAGGGGTCGCTCGCGGAGTGCACACCGGTCGTCGGCGTCGAAGTCTTCTTCGTCCGGTAAGTCCAGGCACAAGAAGTCCAAGAAGCATCGTCGCTCTCGGACTTCGCCTCGCCGGTCTCGCGACTCGGCTGAGGCCCCTCCCGGCACCGTCCCCGCCCCCGCGGCCCCGGACTTGCCTGTGGAGTCGCCCCCGTCATACCCGCCCTTCCCGGGTTCGGGGGCGGATCCGGCCAAGGTACAGGAGTTCCTGTCGGCCATGGCCCGCCTCTTCGGGCCTTCAGGCCCCTCCGGTGCGCCTTCGGGCCCCGCGGGCCCTGATGGGGTTGCTCCGGCGTCGCCGGCGGCTCCGGCCCGGCGTCGCCCGGGCCTCCAGCCTCGATCCCGGCTCCGGCTTCGGCCCCGGCCTCGATCCCGGCTCCACAACCCCCATCGACGCCGGTCGACCTCACGACACCTCCGCCGGCGCCGATGTCTCCGGTGCCGTTCTCGACGCCGCCCTGGGCTCCGGGCGGCGTCGTCCCCCAGTTCCTTCCGGCTCCGGACATGGACCCGGAGCGACGTCGCTCGACGCCGGCTCCGGCGCCGATGGGACCTTGGGTCCCAAATGTCCCTCCTCCTCCTTATTTTGAACCAGAGGAGGACCAGGAGGACTGGGAGGGGTCTGATGACCCTCTGACACGCAACTGTCAGTATGATGAGGACTGGACAGAGAGTCTAGGGAGGCCAGTGGTCTGGATACTTCTCCTGACACTGGCATGCTGTCTCCTCCCGTGGCTACGGAGGAGGGGGCCAATTTTGGTACGGTGTTGCGTAGGGCTGCTGGGGCCTTACGTCTCCAGCTCCCTACTTTGACGGTCAAGCCTAACATCTTGACAGAGGTGCTTCAGCCGGCAGCCTCCTCTGCGGAGACTGTGCTGCCGTTTAACGACGCCCTCACGGACGTTCTTTTGGGCGCCTGGTCCAAGCCCAACACAGGGGCTCCTGTGGATCGGAACGTGTCACGACGCCATCGCCCCGCTCCGGGCGACCCCCTGTTTCTTTCTGTCCACCCCACTCCTGAGAGCTTGGTTGTCCAAGCCTCCGCTTCCCAAACCGCCTTCCCTACCGCTCCTCCGGATAGGGAATCCAAACGCCTGGATCAGTTTGGGAAGAAAGGTTTTCTTCCTCCAGTGCTGGCTTGCGGTCCGTTAACACCGCTTGTCTTTTGGGCCGATATACCCACTCCCTGTGGGATTCGGTGGCGGATGTTTTGCCCCAGTGCCCTGAGGAGGTCCAGGCACTGCTTTCCCGCGCCATTGCGGAAGGAAGGGATGCGGCCAAATACACTATCCGTTGTGGCCTTGACACCGCCGACTCGCTGGGCAGGTCGATTGCAACGACGGTGGCGCTCCGACGCCACGCCTGGCTGAGAACCACTGGTTTTTCAGGGGATGTCCAGAATACTCTCATGGACATGCCCTTTGATGGAGTCGGTCTTTTTGGGTCCAAAGCAGACCATGCGTTGGAGCGCTTTAAGGACTCACGGGCTACTGCCAAGTCCCTGGGCCTTTCTGCTACACGCCCTCCGCTGCCTTCTGCTTTTCGCCCCTATCGTGGCCACGGTAGGGGCGCCCTTCACGTCAGCAGCCCAGCCACCGGCCCGCGCAGCAGGCGTCTTCGCGTGGCCGAGGACGTGGATTCCGCCGTGGCGGATCGGGCAACCAGCGTGCGGGTCAGGCCACCACCTCCAACCCGTCCGCGGCCTCCAAGCCCTCCTAGTCCCTCCTTTCAGGTGCACGGCACGCCAGTAGGGGCAGGGTCCGCCATCACCTTCCCCACTGGCGCACCATCACCTCGGACAGGTGGGTCTTGGACATTGTCCGAAGGGGCTACTCCCTCCCCTTCGAGACCACCCCCAGCCATGCCACCTCAATTCCGCCGCATGTCAGGGGATCACTTGGTGCTTCTACAGAAGGAAGTCACGGCCCTCTTGACCAAGAGGGCCATCGAGCATGTTCCGACCCCAGAAGTAGGGCGTGGTTGCTACTCCCACTACTTTCTGGTGCCCAAAAAGGACAAGGAGGACATGCGTCCTATCTTGGACCTCCGGAACGTCAATCGCTTCCTCCGGAAGGAGAAGTTCAAGATGCTCACCCTAGCTCAGGTCTTGACTGCCCTCGACCCAGGAGACTGGTTGGTAGCGTTGGACTTGCAGGACGCGTATTTCCACATCCCCGTCCTGCCGGCCCACCGGCGTTACCTTCGGTTCACGGTAGGCCCCGAGCATTTTCAGTTCACCGTGCTCCCCTTTGGCCTTACCAGTGCCCCTCGGGTGTTCACGAAAGTGATGGCGGTGGTCGCAGCTCATCTGCGCCGGGCAGGGGTTTCAGTCTTCCCCTACCTCGACGACTGGCTGCTGAAGGCGGGCTCGTCCCAGGCAGTCGTCTCCCACCTCCAGACTACGGCCGAACTCCTGCACTCGCTGGGGTTCTCCATCAATGTGCCGAAGTCGCATCTGATTCCTTCTCCACAGCTCCTTTTCATCGGAGCAGTTCTGGACACGACGCAGTTTCGGGCCTATCCTCCCGAACGGCGAGTCCGGGATATTCAGGCTATGATTCCGATCTTTCGGCCTTTATCCTGGGTTTCGGTAAGGATGACCCTGAGGCTGCTGGGCCTCATGGCCTCCTGCATCCTGCTGGTCAATCATGCCAGATGGCATATGCGGGCTCTGCAGTGGGACCTGAAGTTCCAGTGGGCGCAGCACCAGGGCAACCTGTCCGATCACGTCCAGATCTCGGAGGGGACTGCAAAACAGTTGCAGTGGTGGCTCTCGAACCGGCAATGGGTCATGGGCAGATCCCTCTCCCTTCCCCAGCCAGAGCATACAGTTGTGACGGACGCGTCCCTTCTGGGATGGGGCGGTCACATGGGAGAGGCGGAGATCAGAGGCCTCTGGTCTCCGGCGGAGTCCCGGCTCCATATCAACCTTCTGGAGCTCCGGGCGATCCGGCTTGCACTCAAGGCATTCCTTCCCTCTGTCAAAGGGAAGGTAGTGCAGGTGTTCACAGACAACACCACCGCCATGTGGTACTGCAACAAACAGGGCGGGGTGGGGTCTTGGACCCTTTGTCAGGAGGCTCTGCGCCTCTGGACATGGCTGGAACATCAGGGCATGTTCCTGATGGTTCAACACCTGGCAGGTTCTCTGAACGCCAGGGCGGACGAACTCAGCCGCAGGTGCATGATGGATCACGAATGGCGTCTTCACTCGGAAGTGGCGCAAGGACTCTTTCTACAGTGGGGAGAGCCTTGGTTAGATCTATTCGCCACCGAAGAGAACGCGCAATGTCATCAGTTCTGCGCGTTGGAATTTCCAAGGCGGCACTCGCTCGGCGACGCTTTTCGTCGCGAGTGGAGTTGCGGTCTGTTGTACGCCTTTCCGCCTATACCACTTCTACCCAGAGTGTTGAAGAAGATTCGGCACGACCGGGCCCAAGTCATTCTTGTGGCTCCGGACTGGGCTCGAAGAGTTTGGTATCCCGAGCTACTCAATATGAGCATAGATCCCCCGATCCGTCTGCCTCTTCGGGAGGATCTTCTGTCGCAGCAGCAGGGGACGGTCCTCCACCCGAACCTGTCCAGTCTACACCTGCTTGCGTGGAGATTGAGCGGCGGCAGTTGATTCCTTTCGACTTGCCTCCCGAAGTTTGTGATGTGATTCTGGCAGCCAGGCGTCCCTCCACTAAGGTGGTATACGCCTGCAGGTGGAACAAATTTGTGGCATGGTGCACAGCAAAGGCTGTGGATCCCCTTTCTGCCCCTCTTTCTGAGGTCCTTCTGTTCCTTCTCTCTCTGGCCCAACAGGGTTCTGCCCTGGGTACCATCAAGGGTTATCTTTGTGCTATCTCGGCCTTCCTCAGGCTCCCTGATCAGCCCTCCCTTTTCAAGTCCCCTGTTGTTAACAGGTTCTTAAAAGGCATTACTCACCTCTTCCCTCCTGTTCCGTTTGTAATGCCTCAGTGGGACTTGAACTTGGTTCTTACCTTTTTAATGTGCGCTCCCTTTGAGCCTCTGCATAACTGTCCTCTTCGTCTTCTGACTCTAAAGGCAGCCTTTCTGGTGGCCATCACCTCCGCTCGGCGGGTGAGTGAGCTCCAGGCTCTTTCTTGCAAACCTCCCTTTCTGTCTGTTCATCCAGACAAGGTTGTTCTTCGGACGCGTCCGTCCTTCTTGCCAAAGGTGGTTACTGCTTTCCACATTGGGCAGACCATCACTTTGCCCACCTTCTTTCCGCCTCCGCATCCTTCCAGAGAGGAAGAGAGGCTCCACCGTCTGGACCCAAAACGTGCGCTCTCCTTCTATATCGACCGCACAAAACACTTCCGGGTGGATGACCAGCTCTTTGTTGGCTACGTGGGCGCCAAAAAGGTCGGGCGGTGCACAAGAGGACCATCTCCCGCTGGGTTACCTTGTGCATCAAGACCTGCTATTCTTTGGCTAAGAAGGAGCCTCCTGTTGGGCTGCGTGCCCATTCCACCAGGGCAACGGCTGCTACCACGGCCTTGGGCCGCGGTGTTCCGCTGCCGGTTATCTGTCAGGCAGCTACGTGGGCCTCGCTGCACACGTTTACTAAGCATTACTGCCTTGACAGTCAGGTCCGGAGGGACGGCTTCTTTGGCCGTTCTGTCCTCCAGGACTTCCTTGTCTGATCTTTGTTCGCAGACCCGCCACCGGGGTTGGTATTGCTGGGGTATCTATTCTAAGGTAAGGAATCTATCACTAACGTGTCTCTTTCAGATGCACAAGTTACTAACTTGTGTAACGATATATCTGTAAGAGACAGTAGTTAGTGATAGATTCCTTACCGCCCCACCCATCCTCCCCGTTCTGCGAACTGATTTCTAGGGTTAAGGACATCCCTTTCAGGGCCCTAGTATTTTTCAGACACCTGTGTCAGCTTCTTGCATGGCTCTGCGTTCCTGGCGCGGAAAGTCGTGTACAGAACTGACGTCAGCGCGCAGGGGCGGCGCCTAAGTACTGCCCGCGACGTCATCCCGGCGATCACGACGCCGACGACGGACGCGGAGCCGCACGACGCCGCCTACCGACGCGCAAGGGTACTGCTACGCAAAACTTTCCGGATCCAGCCTGACGCCTGGGGATATTCTAAGGTAAGGAATCTATCACTAACTACTGTCTCTTACAGATATATCGTTACACAAGTTAGTAACTTGTGCTTTAGGGGCATTCAAGGGGTGTGCAGGTCAGGACCAATGGGTCCCTTCCTTAGGGTGGGTACACCCCCTGGTATGCAACCCTTTCAGTGAGAGGGGGGCATGAGCCTCACCTTAATTGGCTGGGTCCCCTCATCTTCAAGATGGAGGGGACTGAGATGTGTGCTTCACCTTGCCTCACCCACCTGAAGGGTGGTGTTGGCAAAGTTGGGCACACCCCTCTTCCTAACTTGGTTTTCCTGCCAGTTCTCCAGCCCAAAGTGGGGGTCTGAAGTGGTGGGAGCCAGTTTGCTGGGGGCAGCAAAAGGCAGGGACAGCTTACAAAGGCGTCAGACCCTTGAATCTTCCCCTTCGTGGACCCAGCCTATCCTTGGGGAGGAGGCATGACACCTCTGCTGGCCCAGGGTGAACTTTGTTTCAGGACCCAGAGAGCGGAGGCTCTCTGCCCAGGGGTCCAGAAACCTGTTCGGTGGTGGCAAATGGCGGCCAGCCATTCAGGAACCACACCAGGGCTGCTCGTTTTTCAGGGGTATCCCTAAGATGCCCTCTGAGTGTACTTTACATGAAATCCTACACTGGCATCAGTGTGGGTTTAATGTACTGAGGGGTTTGCTACCAAACCTCCCAAGTTTCCGTAAAGCCATTATGGAGCTGTGGAGTTCGTAATGGCCAGCTCCCAGACCATATACTCTTTATGGCTTTATTGCCCTTACAATGTCTAAGAATGGACTTAGATTCTGTAGGGGTACAGTGCTCATGCTACTGTACCCTCACCTGTGGGCTAATGCACCCTGCTAGAGGGGTGACTTACCTAGGCCCCAGGCAGTGGGTTGTAGGCTGTGCACCCAGTGATGTGCCATGTCGACTCTTCACTTTTCTCTGCACCAAAACACGCAGCCTGCAATATCAGTGTGTGGATGTTATGGTACAGGGTCTCTAAGGGTGGCACAATAGGTGCTGCAGCCCTTAGAGGCCGTCCCTGGCCACAGTACCCTTGGTACCCATGGTACCTTTTACAAGAGGTTTACCTGTGGCCAGATATGTGCCAATTGTGGGTACAAAGGTACAGGTTTGGGAAAGAACACAGGCCCAGGGAATCTTATTGGGAGAGACCCAGGGCACGTCAAGTTGCATCAAATGTCAGGCAGCAAATGGGGTGCAACCATGCAAAAAGGAGAATTTTCCTAAAAATATAATACATGATCTTTAAGCAGTACCTTGTGGTGGCTCCTACGGTAGTACCTGCAGCCCTTGCAGTTGTAATAATCACTCAGCCCAGGATATGATGCATTTTATCATGTTTTGCACTGTTTATAAGAGCCTGAGAAGGTCTTTTATCCTGCCATTGTTAACAGACAACCATTTTTCACGAGTGCGCCCGGGCTTTATTACTTAATGTTATTACAGGATGAGTTTACCTATTTTAATTAAGGTCTTTTCTTATTTTCTACTGTTCGTGTGAGAAAGGCGCTATTTGTTACATGATGTGTTTTTTTTTCTTTTTAGGCAGTCACAGACAGTTTTAATCTGTATCTTAAAATTGCATTTTATTATCAATGTTTTTATCAGCATTTTATTCATGCTCTTTTATGGTTTTTGCGAAAGAAACTTAATAAAGATTCTTGACTGACAAGTAAATTACTCTTTAGCAGCTTTTAAAGAGTTTTCCAGTCACTCCACTAGTTAGGAGAGACGCCACAATGTTTACCATGTGAATAAGATGACAGACTAACTAGTAATAATGGAGTCATCAGAAAGGTACCTTCATGCTGTTTTAAAGGTTAAAATCATTGTGCTCAAAATTAAGACATTCTGAAATATTTCATGTAGCTGAACATGTTTAATTTTATATTGCAGGTGGTGTGTACAGCAGTGATTTCACAAGGAGAAACGTTTTCATTGGGTGCAGTGGCACTGTTCGCCTAGCATATTTGTGTATACTTATTTGTTTTAGATGTGGGCATTCTTTTTACAGAAATAGTACAGTGAATGCTTGTCATTATGATTCCAACGAGTTAACTTGATTGTTTTCAATATACATTAAAACTAGAACAATAGTGTGATTAGTTTATAGTATTCCTGTGCTTAAATTGGACAGGTTTAGTTCATTTGATTGTTTTCTGGTATGTGGAATAAACCAGTGTTTTGATTTTACAGCTTATCTCTACAAAAGCATGTATGAGGCTAAGCATTTATGTGTTGTGGTATTAAAATAATGTCAGTTAGCCACTTGTCTGCTGCAAAATACTTTATTTTTCATAAATGTTTAATTTCCTACATCTAAAACAGCAATAAAAGCCTTAAGTATTCAACCAGATAGTGTGAGATAACTGTCTAAAACACTGTAGATCACAGGTCACATGACATAGAGCATCCTCAAAATGGCCATCATTTCATGCCAACCTGGGAGTGACATCTGTCATGTCTGTTGTGTGTTTGGCTATGAGATGTTAGTGGAGAGTTTGTTTAATATTTGAAAGTGTTTTCTGCAGGTTAGTGAGACAGTAAAATGACCAGCCATACTAAATGCCTTCCTCTACATGCATCACACTCCGTGAAGGAGGCTGGCTTAGTATATGGTACGCACATATTCAAGTGGTGCACCTTGCACTAATCCAGTCAACCCGGTGATTTTAGTGGTCTTGGATAACCATAGAAAGCCTCAAAGTGGTAGCTGTGGAGAGCAGCCTTCAGGCTTATCTTGAAGGAGTGTTAAGCAGCTTGTTTTACCAGTTTAACCTGTAGTGTAAGTTAGATGAAAAGAAACCACACAGTGTTTAGCAAAAATAAGTCTATTTATTACAACACACTATCACATTGGTATATCTCCTATCCAGAGATATCAACAAAATATTCTAGAATACTTCAAAGGCAATCAGGTAAGTAGCACAAAATACAGTGGTCTCCAGGGGGAGACCAAACCATATACTAAGAAAGTGGAATACGAACTGCAATGGAGGACAGTGGACCAGAGGAGCCGGGGACACAAGGAACCACTCAAGGTAAGTACCCAGGAACCTGACGGAGGCTGTGTGGAAACACAGCTGCATGCCCAATGGAAGTCAGCAGAGAAGTCGCGGTTGCAGTCTTGAAGAAGGACCCTTCCCAGAGGACCCCGAAGAAACTCTTTGGAAGACTGAAGGTTGGAGAGCCACCCCACCCATGGATGCCCCGGGAACCAGGTTACCTCCACCAGGGATGCCGGGTGCATAGGGGTGAAGCGACATCGGAACCTGCTGTAGACAATGGACGACTTCGAAGAAGATGCCACTGGAGATGACTGTGAAGGGGTCCGGTGGAATCCAAGAGTGGATTCTTGTAGGAAGCTGGCTCTGTATATACTACTGTAAGTCAAATAAGAAGTTTCCCTTTGGGTTCATTCACACTCCAGCACTAAATCACAGCTTGTACCATTCATCCATTCAAATATCAAACTAATATCACCAAGATAACACCTTGATATATCTTGTGTACAAAAAGATATTCACTTTTATTTTTATTTTTTTTAACTTTGCAATTGTTGTAAAAATAAATATGTGCAAAAACCATGTAATCGAATTTTTGTGATTCAAGGACATACAAATCTTAAAAGACCCTACGGTCGCATAATAAACATGAAAGAGATGTCCGCTTATTTCTATTTTAGTCACCTAGATGGAAAAATATAACTCAACAATACGTAAACTAATCACTAAAACCGTTAAAAACATTATAAAGAAAGGGGAGAATACATTATACAGTTGAATTTGTCATTATAGAGTCACTAATATTTCTGTATATATTACACCCAAGTAAGGTATAATGTGCACAGAGTCCAGGGAGTCCCCAGAGGTGTAGAAGAGGCTAAAATAGGTAAGTACTAATACCTCTTTGTGGTAGTGTGGGCGAGCAGTTAGGCTTATCTAGAGGGTGTGTTAAGCATTTATTGTATTCACTCAATCAAGACTGATGGCAAACACTTGGAGATAGAATCCAGACCAAGTGAGTAAGTATAAAAAAAAGTTATACTTGTTATTTTATTTCTAGAACCAAGGAGGACTTGGTACAGGTAGGTAAAATGTACTTGCAATTGTAAACCTTTTCACAGAAATGCAATTGGGAATGGATTTGCAACAGTTACAGAATGGTATATCTTTAAAAAGCAGTTTGAATTACACAGTAATTACTTTTAGAATACTTTTGGATGACTTTAAGATTACATTGGGTACTGGGGGTGGTATGCCTAGATACCACACCTAAGGATCTTACAATACACGGTAAGTAAAAGTTTTTAGACTTTGCAGTTTAGTTATCTTTTCTCCATACAAACATCAGTTCAACACTTAAAACATTTTAGGCCCAAAATCTTGTAACATGGGTTCCTATTGGAGAAAAAGTGTTAGCAGTTTCTCTGGTAAGTACACGACTTACAACTGGGAGTTTTCGGGGTTAGGACCAAGATTCCCCAAGGTGTAGGTAGGCACTCGAGTTGCACCACCAGCGGCACTGGGGCGGCCGGGTGGAAAGTGCAGGGGCCCAATGTTAGCCAATGGGGCTAAGGGGGCCTTCGGTTAGGGGCTGCTTTATGAGCATGCCACTCGGGTGGGGGAGAAAAGCTCCTGGGGTTGGACTCAGCACTGCAGGGGCCAACAATTAGCACAGTAGCACACCACCAGCGGCACAGGGGCGGTTGGGTGATGCGTGCCAAGGCGACGTCGGGGACCCACTGGATATCAATGGAGATCTTTGGTTCTGAAAAGAGGCTGCAGGCTCGGGCAGGGAGACTTCCTGAAGCGACCACCGGCTGGAGAGGTAAGCTGGGATCTTGGAGTTTGCCTGAACACCGTTGGTGGGGTTAACCAAGGCCGTAGGGTGTCTTTTGGCGTTGGATTCTTCTGACTGCCTCCGGTCACACTCTGCAGACCGCTACGGTTGCGGTTTACTTATGACTTTCAGTCGCGGTCGAGGGGACCCTTCAGGATGAGGCTGCAGGTGCTGTTTTGAAGCTTTTGGTAGGTTGGGGGTCACCGGATCCCAGGTCAGGATCGCTGAGGAGACCTCCTCGTGGTGTTGGACCACTCGGAGTTGGGCCGTGGCGACCAGGTGCACAGTGGTGCCGCATGGATCCGGGTTCTGGTCTTAGAGCAAATCTGGTGTTCACGGAAGACAGAGTTCGTAAGGTGAGTGCAGGGCAGGTCCTCCGGGCTCTGGGGGCTGCTGGACACGCCGGTTTCTTTGCTGTAGGCAGGTCGGAGTCGGGACAGGCCGGTAGGGCTGGGGCCAAAGCAGTAGGTGTTTTCTTCTTCCTGGGTCAACACGACTCTTCGGTCCTTCTTCTTTTCTTACTCGAATCTCCGGAAGCAAGGGTCAGGGTGGCCCCTAAATACTAAATTTTAGGCGGCGCTTAAAAGGGTGTGCAGGTCGGGATCAATGGGTCCCTTCCTTGGGGTGGGTACACCTCCTATTATGCCACCCTCCAGTGGGAGGAGGCATGAGTCTCTGTCTAATTGGCTGAGTCCCCCATATTCAAGATGGAGGGGACTGAGATGGGTGCTTCACCTCGCCTCCCACACCTGAGGGGTGGGGTTTGCAAAGGTGGGTACACCTCTCTTCCTAGCTTGGTTTTCCCACCGATTCTCCGGCCCAAAGTGGGGGCCAAAAACTGGTGGGAGCCAGTTGCTGGGGGCAGCAAAAGGCAGGGACAGCTTACAAAGGTGGCAGGCCTTAGAAGCTTCCCTTTGTGGACCCAGCCCATCCTGGGGGAGGAGGTATGACACCTCTGTCCAGGATGGGCTTTGTTTCTGGACCCAGAGTGCGGAGGCTCTCTACCCAGGGGTCCAGAAACCTGTCTGGTGGTGGCAAATGGCGGGCAGCCATTCAAGAACCATATCCGGGCTGGTTGATTTTCAGGGGGGCATCTCTAAGATTCCCTCTGAGTTAATTTTACATTAAATCCCAGAATGGCATCAGTGTGGGTTTAATGTGTTGAGACGTTTGCTACCAAACTTCCCAGTGTTTAGTAAAGCTGTTATGGAGCTGGGGGGCGGAGCTTGCCTACACCGAAGATGGCCGCCTAGATTGTGAGCTCCGTCATGCCTTCTCATAATTTGTCAGGAATCCTGCGATAAGGTTGCTCCAGTTGCTGCAAAAACACTGCCCTGTGTATCGGAAGGCCGGCCCTACACGCAGCTCGTGTTTTTACCTACGGAAGTGACCGCTCCGAAGCTGCGCGACGCGAGCTCCGAGATCGGGAGCTGCGCAGCGAGGCCCACTGCAATACAGAGAGAGAGCCCCACCCGGAGGAGTGGGCCTGGGGCTGCCGGAGGGCGCGCGGTCGGCGAAGTGCTGCGGTGAGTGCTGCTGCCCCCGCGGGGGCGTGCGGTGCGAAAACCAGGAGCGGCCCGGCGGGAAGCTCCTGACGGACGCTCGGGGCCTGGCGGAATCGCCCCAGAATTACATCTGCTGTCTACTGAGTGCCTGGGCCCGGCTGGCTGTGGGGAGCCGGCCTGACTGCTGAGGACCTACGAACTCGGCGAGGAGCGGCGCTCCGCAGTGCCGGGTAGGGCTGCACTATTCCCAGATGATCGGAGATGTCCCTTGAGGCACAGTGACATAGTTGGCTTCTCGTTGGCTGTTACCCCAGGCGGAGGCGGTGAACGCTCAGCTCTTAATGGCCTGGCCGCGCCCATGACGGCGTTGCGAGAGGCCCCCTGGACACGCTTTGACACACTGCCCATCGGGGAGCTCTAAGAAATACCAGTCCTCCCGAAACAAGGGAACGAGGTGTCCGCTGTTCCCCCCACCCCCTTACTGGGAAAGGGTCCACCATCGAGCGGCGGAAGCCCCGGAGCGCTGGAACAGACTGATTCAGTCCATACTGGGTGTATGCACAAGCAGAAAAGTGCTTCTGCCTTGGTTGAGACACACTGCGCGGCAGGCAACACAGTTGGGCATTCGTCGACGTACAACTGGGGTGAGTCTCTGGACGAGGGCGCCTAGCGAACAACGCTCATCCCAGCGCTATATTGGCAGGGCAGCGGGTCTCCCGGCCTATAGGAGAACTGAGTCGCTACGGCTGTTGCGCCCTGTGTGTTGAGGCAACAGGTCAGAACTGCTTCTTGTGACTCGGAGAGGGGACGCATTTCCTGCGAACGTTTGCCCGGCGGTGAGGTGCGTTGCGACTGCATACCTCGCGCTCCCATAATGGGGAAAGTTGATAAAACCCAACCGAAGCTCACCTTTGACCAACGAAAGTCTAGGACCAGAGACAACACCCCGGAGGGGGGTCACGACACCTCAGCGGAAAGCCCGGAACAGCTGGAAGGAGATATCCGGACCATGCTTGCAGCCATGCAGAAAAGCCTGCAAGCCAGTCTATCGGCCATAGACTCTAAATTGGACTCCCTGTCGTACCGGATGGACAGGATGACGGAACGTATGGACAAGCAAGTAGAGAGGATAGATATGGCGGAGCGCAGAGTGACTAAAGTTGAAGAGGCACAGACAGAACTGGATGCAACGGAGAAACAGATGAACAAGGCGCTACAAACCCTGCAGGATAAGGCGGAAGACCTCGAAGCCCGCTCCCGGAGATGCAACATACGTATTACGGGCCTACCAGAATCCACGCAGGTAGGAAACATGGAGCTTCTTCGTGGAAAAACTGCTCCATACTTTGCTGGGCCCTGACAAGTTTTCTTCCATGTTTGTGGTGGAGAGAGCTCACCGTTCGCTGGGCCCGAGACCTGCCCCGGGCGCCCCACCGCGACCCATCATTGCTAAGCTCCTGAACTACAGGGATCGAGACACAGCCTTGAGGTTAGCGAGAGAGAAACAATCCTTACAGTTTAAGGGTTCTGCGAGCTCACTTTACCCGGACTTCACAGCCCGAGTGCAGGAAGCTCGCAAACAATTTGCTCCACTCAAGAGACAATTGCGAGATCTGAATGTGGACTACGCCATGTTATACCCGGCAAGGTTACGAGTTAACAGGCAGGGCCAATCCAGGATCTTCACTGACCCCAAAGTGCTGCAGAAAGCCCTGAAGGATTGGGCGAGAGAACGTCGGAGGAGCCCGGAGCACTCTGCGGTGGAGGGAGCGACTGGTGGTAGTTTGGACTAACAAGACTAGCAGGACTCTTCTCCTTCCTGCCAGATAAGATGGGGACACTTGGGGGGGGGGGGGGGCTTGATAGAGAAGTTGTTGTTGCATGGTCTGTTGCGGGGCTGTTTTTTGGCGCTGTGTTGTTACACATTTGAGGGTTGGGGCTGTTCCAGATGCTTTAAGAATACGACCAGGCTGTAAAATCAGGTTTGGGACAAGCGCTGCATCTCACAGGTTGTCAGGGGGAATGCCTGAGATACATGATTCTATACCTCAAGCAACTAAAAACTAAGATGGCGGACGGTAATGGACAGTTAACCTACAGTAGTATCGTTACTACACGGGCAGGCAACATCCGCCCATGTGTGTGCCCCACACCCGGAGTATAATCTCAGTAATTGCGATAAAAGAGCTGTTTGATGTGAATTTGTTATGATAGTTTGGGATTTTGCGGGGGATTTCGCCAATGCGCAGTTGGGCATAGCTTGGCGTGGGTGGGGGGAGGGGGGGTATTGAGACAGACACTTTGCAGCATTTTTAGAAGCACAAGATTTGGACGACCAAGGTTACCTTTGTTTTCAGTCATACATGCCAGCACCAGCTACATACTGATGCCTTTCTATATTGATGATGAGTCGTAGTGGGCGAGACTTAGATACGCATAATGTGCTGAGGACCCTGACTTGGAATGTCAGAGGCCTCAATGACCATAGAAAACTAAGGAAGGTGATGGCTTATCTGACGAGACACAGAATAGATATTGCCCTGTTACAGGAATCACACCTGCCCCTGAATAGTATCCTGTTCCGTAGCAGAAGTTTACAAGGGAACTTCCACGGGGCGGGCTTCACCACCCATGCGAGAGGAGTGATCACTTGGGTGAATCCTAAATCTCACCTTAAACTTGACCCCTTGGACGCAGACCCTGAGGGTAGATATGTAGTTTCTCAATGCACAGGGAAGGGTTTAGACTTGATTTTGGTTAATGTCTATGGCCCTAACTATGATAACCCGGGGTTCTTCACCTCTCTCACCGAAAAGATGCGTGCCTATGCAGGGAGACCTCAACTCTAGGGGGGTGATTTTAACTATGTTATGAACCCGACTCTAGACAGATCCGGAGGCCCGGACAGGCGTATTTCGGCTGCGGCCCGCGCTATTGCGGATGCAATGAAGCAATTAGATCTAATTGATGTTTGGCGGCATCAGAGTTGGGGTGGGTATACTCATTACTCGGCGTTCCACGACTTGCACACAAGAATTGATTATTGGCTAGCCTCTCACCACATGTACGCGGGAGTTAAGGAGTGTACTGTGCACCCACGTACTTACTCAGATCACTCCCCCATACTTTTAGTGGTAACCACCCCGGAAAAACGGATCCTCCCTTTTACCTGGCGCTTCCCCCCATATTCGCTGCTGGATACCGCTTTTAGGTCTGAGATGGCGGAAGCATTAGACTCCTTTTTCTCCTGTAATATTGGCTCTGTGGACACGTTCACAACGGTCAGGGAAGCGTTTAAAGTTTATATACGTGGGGTGGCCATGTCGAAACATTCCGGGGTACTTCGGGCACTTCGCAGGAAACTCTCGGACTTGGAGGGCTCCCTCAAATCGTTGGAACGTAATCTGCCGGAGGGCGCGCCCGACGCTGATACAACTCAGTTCAAAACTATATTGGCCGAATACCATGATACGGCAGATGCGGAGCTTAAGCACCTTGGCAAGTATGCGACAGCACGCACATATGGTGAGGGGGAGCGCCCGAGCGCGGTCCTGTCTTCCCTCCTGAAGAAACGCAAAGAAACTACGGTGCTCTCGGAAATTAGGGGCGAGCAGGGCGAGGTAATAACGGGAGACTCAGAGATATTAGAGCGATTCCGTCAGTACTATTCGACTTTGTACCGCTCCCGGCACGAAGGCGTGGAGTCGGAAATATTAGATTATCTGACCCACGTGAAGTTGCCCTGGCTAACTAACGAACATCGGGAGTACCTTATGCGCCCACTGGAGAAAGAGGAAATTCTCTCTGCGCTAGCAGGGATGAAGTCGGGTAGTGCCCCTGGGGTGGATGGTATCACGGTAACTTTTTACTAGGAATTCCGAGATTTATTGCTCCCACACTTAGTTACACTGTTCGAGGATATGGTGGTTGATGGCATCATGCCACCGTCGATTAGAGAGGCGGTCATAGTAGCGATAATGAAACCGGATAAATCTCCCACCGAATGTTCTTCGTACCGCCCCCTGTCATTATTAAATGTTGACATGAAGATCTATGCCAAAATTCTGGCTACCCGTTTGACACCGTTAGTTCCCTACCTAGTGGCCCCAGAACAAGCAGGCTTCATTCCGGGTAGGAACTTGACCTACAATTTGAGAATGGTCTTTGGGGCGATACAGCATACCAGACAAGACGTAAAGGCTGTGGCAGTCTTTTTGGATATGGAAAAGGCCCTCGATTCGGTCGAGTGGCAATTCATGAAAATTGTGCTGACGAGAATGGGATTGGGTAATATGTTCCTACAAATGATGGGGGTCTTGTATAACTCACCAACTGCTAGAATAAAAATCGGCCCTTTAGTTACAGATCAGATACACATTACTAGAGGTACACGGCAGGGATGTCCTTTATCCCCGATTCTATACGCACTGGTGGCCGAACCGTTGGCCTGCACCTTACGTGAGTACCACAATCATAGGGGTATACGTTTTCCGAACTACCAGCTAATAGTTTCCACATATGCCGATTACACGCTTCTTTACGTTAGAGACCCTGAAAACAATTTGTCCCCTACACTGAGAGAAGTAGTGAAATTTGGTGCCCTTTCGGGCCTGAAAGTGAACTGGGCCAAATCTATAATCTTACCCCTTACCCCGTCCACTGTCCCTTTCCAGCCTGACTACCCGCTACAGTGGACGACGGAGTCAGTCCCATACCTAGGAATTAAGATACATACTGATTCGGAGGTGGTGTTCCGTGAAAATTATGGGGTGGCTGTAAATAGACTGGGGGATGACATTGAGAAATGGATCCGACTGCCGCTGTCATTAATGGGGAGAATCTCGATCATGAAAATGTTAATTCTTCCACGCTTTTTGTTCCTGTTCTCTAATATTCCTATGGTCCTCCCGGGGTTTTTTTTTCCCGCACACTTACCACGATGCTGATTAAACTAGCATGGGCAGGTAAACAAGCCAGGGTTAGATGGGACATACTCACACTCCCTTATCGTCTGGGTGGGCTGGGGGCCCCGGTTTGGACTTATACTACAGGGCGGCACAGAGTTCGCATGCTCACCAGCGGTTACATGGATCACCAGATACGCCGCACTTACAGATAGAACGGGTGACGGCCTCCCCTCTACCGTTACCTACTATGTTGTTTACACCTCCTGACCGTAAGACGGGGATCCTAGACTCAATAAACGCGACACGACATGTCTGGCATCAACTGCTGAAGTTACATTCTGGAGCGATATTGTACCCCCCGTTGGCTCCTATAGAATGGTGCCTCTGGATTCCCTCCTGTAGAGACCTTGGAGTGACTAGAGCGCTCAGCTCTATGGGGGCGACGACTATAGGACGACACTAATGAAACTGGACCCTCTAGGGGGTGCAGCGTGCTGCCCAAGATTTTTGCCTTCTGCCAAATCTTCGGCCTTGGCAAAATATTGTTCAAACTGCCACTGTTCACTCCCCTACATTTTGGGGCTCCCCTGCAAAGTCACCTCTAGTATCAAAATGGGATCAGGGAAGCAGATGGGTAGGCCTGAGCTCAAATGTCTCCTTTTAAACGCTCGATCTTTGGTTAAACATAGCGTGGAATGCGCATTGTTTATAGAAGAACATAACATCAAGATGGCTTTCATTACGGAGACCTGGACAGATAGTGCCTCGGGACCCGATATTGTAAAGGCTTCTATCCCTGATTTCCTCTGCCATACTTTGGATAGACCACTAAGGAGAGGAGGGGGGTTGGCTGTTATCTACCACAAAAGCCTTGAGCCCTCTTTTGAGACGGCCTCCAACACAACTTGTGAGGCTCTGTTAGTCAGCGTGCGAATTGCGCCCCAAGACACGCTGAAGGCTATGCTTATTTACCGGCCCCCTGGCCCCAGAGGTGGTTTTCTGGACTCCATCGGCTCACTGCTGGAGGAGGGGTTCTGTGCCAAAGCTTTCACAATTCTTGGGGATTTCAACTTCCATCTGGAGGACTCCATCGATACAGACACCGTAAGACTGATGCAAATTATGTCGGGCGGGGACCTCACGCAGAGGGTAGATGGTCCGACTCATGAAGCTGGTCATACGCTGGATGGAATCTTTTCCAATTCCTCCAGCCTCTCTGTCCTGGATATACTGCCACTTCCTTGGACAGATCACACGGCCATTATTTTTTCTGTCACTCTGTCCCCCCTTAAAACACCCAAACCTAAGCCCAGGGAAAAAATAGTTACACGGGCCTGGAAGAACATTAATAGGTGCAGCTTTGATAAAACCCTGATAGATTCGGTTCCTAATATTTCCAATAATATAGAGGATGCCATAGCGGCCTATACGAATTGGATTAATGCCGCCTGTCACAGATTGGCCCCTGTCAAATGGTGTACCCCCAGACGTGGGCTCCCCTCTGCCCCCTGGTTTACTCAGAACCTACAGAAGCACAAATCAGACTGCAAGAGACTGGAGCGGCTCTGGAGAAAAGGGTACAATTTGGCCAATAAGGAAGACTATAAATCCAGCCTTACAATATACAAAAAATCACTTCAGGAAGCAAAAAAGGCTTACTTTTCCGAACAGATTACCGGTGCCAAATCCTCTGCGAAGGAACTTTTTAGAACAGTCACCACTCTTATGAACCCCCTTAAACCGATTATTCATTGTAGTCCAGATTTCTGTGACGTCTTAGCCTCTTTTTTCTTGAATAAAGTCGAGGTCATCTTTTCCTCCTTCAGCAATCTACAGGGTGAGGCCAGTGATCTGGCAGCCGGGAAAATGGTAATCGACAATTCTCCCATGTTTAATAGATTCACCCCTTTGGTGAACAAAGAGGTTACCAATCTGCTGATGGGTTGCAGATCAGGTTCCCCCATGGACCCCTGTCCAGCTGCAGTAATCAAAATTTCCCCGGAAGTTATTTCTGACACTCTAACCTCCCTATTGAATCTCATAATGAGGGCAGGGCACTACCCTATAGCATGGAAAACTACTTCAATTCTGCCACTAATCAAGAAACCCAACCTAGATCCTAGTGATCCTAATAGCTACCGTCCCATCTCCCGTCTCCCCTTACCAGCTAAAATACTCGAGAAGGCTATGAACATGCAACTGAGTCTGTTCATTGAGAAAAACAATATGCTGGATCCTTCTCAATACGGTTTCCGAGCGGGATACAGTACGGAGTCAGCGCTGATCAAGGCCACGGAGGAGGTGCGTGAGGCTGTGGACCAGGGAGGCTCCGCCATTTTGATCATGCTGGATCTGTCGGCAGCCTTCGATACGGTCCATCATGAAGTACTGATGGGCCGTTTATCGGAGGCTGGGGTCCAGGGTACGGCCTGGAACCTACTAAAATCATTTTTGGCCGATAGAATACAAACGGTAGAACTAGGCGGGGACAGATCGAAACCTTTTTCCATCCCCTGTGGAGTCCCACAGGGGTCATCCCTTAGTCCGACACTTTTTAACATTTATGTGAGACCGCTGGCTGCCCTTATAAGATCTTTCGGGCTACTCCTAACCTCTTACGCAGATGACACCCAAATCGTGTTATCTCTGCAGAGAGGTAAGGAAGCAGAAAAGGCCCCTAGCTGCCACGACTGCATGCTAGCAATAACTGGCTGGATGTCTGCTAATTGCTTGAAGTTGAATGCAGGCAAAACAGAGGTGATTATCTTTGGGAACAATCCTAACCTCTGGACTCCAGCATGGTGGCCCAGCGCTATGGGCCCGCCCCCAACCCCCTCACGGAAAGTTAAGAACTTGGGGGTGATTATGGATAACACCCTCACATTTGGGGACCAGGTTAGCGGGGTGGTGTCGACAAGCTTTTTTATTCTGAGGACCTTGAGGAAAATAAAACCTTTCCTCACAGAAGAAAGTTTTAGAACAGTCGTCTCAGCCCTCATTCTGTCCCGTCTGGACTACTGTAACAGTCTGTACCTGACCATTAACAAAAACACCTCAATAGATTGCAGATGGTGCAGAACGCGGCAGCTAGGTTGCTGACAGGCCCTCCTAGGTTTATGTCGGTCAGAAATGACCTACGTCACCTTCACTGGCTCCCAATCTTACAGCGAGTTCAATTCAAGGCTCTCTGCATGGTCTTTAAGTCCCTGACTGGAACGGGCCCTGAAGACTTACAAAAGCGCATTCAATGGTATGTTCCCGGGAGAACATTGCGCTCAATGGAAGCAAAGTGGGCGGTCGTTCCTAGAATGAGAAAGGCTAACTGGGGTGGGAAGAGCTTTGTCCTTAGAGCCACCAATGCCTGGAACGGTCTTCCGTTATATCTAAGGACCGGTACTGATTTCCTTTCGTTTAGGAAAGGTCTGAAAACCTGGTTGTTTTCAGCTTAGTCTCAGCTGGGCTTAGGGGGGGAGGTCACCAGGTATTTACTGCCTCAGGCATACAGTGCTCAGCGCCAGGACACCCTTGGGTAACAGTGCGCTTTACAAACCCATATAACATAACATAACATAGGAGATATGTTTCAGGAAGGGAAAGTCAAGACATGGGAACAGTTTGAGGGGCCTGACACCAACGCATCACTGCTGCACAGATTTCAGTTGCATAGAATGAGGCACGCAATGGCAGACTTACTAGGCAGTGATCTAGATGAACCGCCCGAAGTTTTACCACTCACGTATGTTATAAAAACTGACTCCCCAACCAAACTTGTGTCTAAAATTTACAAACTAACACTGGGGTATCGGGAAAACTGCTGCACCAAGGCGAGACTCGCTTGGCAAGCGGACTTGGGTAGAGCACTGGACGATGTTACTTGGAGATATTGCTGCAAAAACTCGAAGCGGATCTCGCTGAATGGGAGACACAGACTCATTCATTTTAAGTTCCTAAACAGGGTGTACTATACGCCGACGAGACTGTGTCGATATGGACTGCAAGACACAGCTAAATGTGATCGCTGTGAGGAAACCCGGGCGGATTTTTTCCATTTAGCTTGGCTATGTCCTGGGATTAGCAACTTTTGGGTCTTGGTGTTTAAAGAATTAAGCCATGTTATAAACACGCAAATCACGCCAGACCCCATGCTGGCTTTATTGGGGTACTCCAAGCCACTCCCTAAGGCAGTTCGCAGATTAGTAGACATGGGTTTGCTAATCGCTCGACGGAGTGTCGCAAAACGCTGGTCAAGGGGCCCGATTCCCACTATTGCAGAGTGGAGCAGGGATATGGTGTACTGCAGCACGCAAACAGAGACTTATAGCGAGCTTCTCCCCCCGCGCAGTCGGCCTAAAAATTTCTGGGCTTTATACCAAACATACCTGTTGACTAAAGATGTGCTTACTGGTGGTGAAGCTTCTGCTCGTGCGCGGGAGGGGGAGGCAGAGCACGAAATTTAGGAGGGCACTACAAAGGTTGTGGGAGACTGTGGTGTTAGACTGCTAGATATGATGGAGATAAGACCGAACTAGGTCCAGAAATTTATATAATCTGAAAGAAACACATAGTGATAGATTCCTTACCTTAAAATATCCCCAGGCGTCAGACTGGATCCGGAAAGTTTTCGTCAGCAGTACCACTGCGCGTCGGTAGGTGGTGTCGTGCGGCTCCGCTTCCGTCGTGGTCGCCGAGATGACGTCGCGGGCGCTACTTAGACGCCACCCACGCGCGCTGACGTCAGTTCTTTCTTTTTCCGCGCCAGCAAGCGCAGATCCAGGAAGAGCAGGATCCCCCAGTCAATTTTTGACTGACTTTTTGAGATTTTGTCTCTATTTTTTCATCGAGTCTTCGACTCCTGGTGCAGTTAGGATGCCCGGTTTTAAGTCCTGCGGGGATTGTCACCGCATGATGTCGGTGACAGACCCGCACCGTGTGTGTCTTTTCTGCCTGGGGCGTGACGCCGAAGACTTTGCGGGAGCGGTCCCGAAAGTTGCTGGAAGTCCGGCAGTCGGCTCCACGCCGTTCAAGGTCCCGGTCCCGTCGGAGGTCGAGGGACCATGCGCGGAGTCATCACCATCGATCTTCGGGATACAAGTATTCGCACTCGGGTCAGGTAAGACGAAGCACAAGAAGTCGAAGAAACGCCATCATTCTCCAACTTCCCCTCGCCGGTCACGTCACGCGACGCAGCTGAGGGTGCAGGTGGTGCCTCCCCCGCGGCTCCGGCAGAGCCTACGCAGTCGCCGCCCGACTACCCGCCCTTCCCGGGGTCGTCGGCGACTCCGGCCCAAATACAGGAATTCCTGTCGGCCATGGCTCGCCTCTTTGGGCCGTCGGGTCCCGCTGGTGCGCCTTCGGGCCCCGCAATCCCGACTGGGTGTCCTCGCCTTTCCTCGCCGGCGGCCCCGGCGTCGCTGTCGGCTCCGGCCTCGGCGCCGCAGGACACCCTTGGATCCAGGCCTGGATCCCAGTCGACGCCGGTTGACCTTGTCACACCTCCACCGACGTCGACTCCACCGGCACCACTTCTGATGCCGCCCGCTCCTCGGGACGACGTCGACCTCAGTTTCAGCCCCGATGCGGCGTCGAGCCGGCGTCGATCGATGCCGTTCTCGACGTTGCTCGGGGATTTTTATCCCCATGTCCCTGCTCCTTATTTTAGACCTGTTGAACGGCCTGAGGAGCACGGGGAGGACTGGGAGGGGTCTGAGGACCCTCTCGCAGCTGCTTGCGAGTCTGAACAGGACTGGGCAGAGGAATTGGGGGACGCCAGTGGTCTGGAAACCTCACCAGACCTTGGCATGCTGTCTCCTCCTACCGTGGCTACGGAGGAGGGTGCTAGTTATGCTGTGGTGTTGCGTAGGGCGGCCGAGGCCCTACACCTCGAGCTCCCTACTGTGGCCATCAGGACTAACCTCCTGACAGAGGTGCTTCAGCCAGCAGCTACTTCCGCGGAGCCACTGCTTCCCTTCAATGAAGCCCTTTCTGACGTTCTTTTGGGCACTTGGTCCAGGCCCACCACAGGGGCTCCTGTGGATAGGAACGTGGCCCGACGCCATCGCTCGGCTCCGGGTGACCCCATTTTCCTCTCCCAACATCCCACCCGAGAGCTTGGTTGTCCAAGCCTCTGCTTCCCCTACCGCCTTCCCTTCCGCTCCACCGGATAGGGAATCCAAGAAGCTGGATCAGTTTGGGAAGAAGATTTTTTCTTCCACCAGCTCTGCGCTGCGGTCCGTGAACACCGCAGGCCTCTTGGGCCGTTATTCCCACTCTCTGTGGGATACGGTGGCGCAAGTGCTGCCCCAGTGTCCGGTGGAGGCCCGGCCAGCTCTCTCCCAGGCTGTTGCAGAGGGGCGAGACGCAGCAAAGTTCATGATTCGTTGTGGCCTAGACACCGCCGACTCACTGGGCAGGTCGATTGCAACGACGGTGGCGGTTCGCCGTCACGCCTGGTTGAGGACCACTGGATTTTCAGGGGATTTCCAAAACACCCTTATGGACATGCCCCTTTGATGGCCGTCGCCTTTTCGGCGACAAAGCGGACAGCGCGTTGGAGAGGTTTAAGGACTCACGGGCTACGGCCAAGTCCTTGGGACTCTCGGCAGTCCGCCCTCATCCGCTTTTCGCTCCTTTCGTGGCACAGGAAGGGGCGCCCCGCAGCGTTCGCAACAGAGCCACAGGCCGGCGCAGCAATCATCCCAGCGTGGCCGCGGACGCTGGTTCCGCCGTGGCGGACCAAGGGGCCAGCGGGCGCGTCAGTCCACCACCACCCCGGCCACCACTGCCTCCAAACCTTCCTAGTCCGACCTTTCAGGCCCATCAAATGCCAGTGGGCGGCAGGCTTCGCCATCACCTCCCCCACTGGCGCACCATCACTTCGAACAGGTGGGTTTTTAGAGATAGTGCGGAGGGGCTACTCCCTCCCCTTCGAGACTACCCCTCCAGCCACCCCTCCAGTACCACCGCATGTCGGGGGATCACTTGGTGCTTCTTCAGCAGGAAGTTGCGGCCCTCTTGGCCAAGGGGGCCATCGAGCGCGTTCCGACACCAGAAGTAGGTCGTGGTTGCTATTCCCACTACTTTGTGGTGCCCAAGAAGGACAAAGGCCTGCGTCCTATCTTAGACCTCCGGAACGTCAATCGCTTCCTCCGCAAAGAGAAGTTCAAGATGCTCACTCTAGCTCAGGTCTTGTCTGCTCTCGACCCACAAGACTGGATGGTGGCGCTGGACTTGCAGGACGCCTATTTCCACATCCCCGTCCTGCGAGCCCACCGGCGTTACCTACGGTTCACGGTAGGCCACGAGCACTTTCAGTTCACCGTGCTCCCCTTTGGCCTTACCAGCGCCCCTCGGGTGTTCACCAAGGTGATGGCGGTGGTCGCAGCTCATCTGCGCAGATCAGGTCATCCACCCGGAAATGGCGTGTGCGGTCGATGTAAAAGGAAAGCGTTCGGGAAGAAAAAATGATATAAATGCAAAACACAGTATAACCAAACCCCCCTCCCAACTCCCCCCTCCCTCTCCCCACCCCCCGTAGTCGCAAACCTTCCGCATAGCCCATATCAGAATCTCAGCACAGTCTAACCCTCCTCCCCGGGTCCCCCCCCACCCTGCACTCCCACATCCCGGCATACATCAGGACTCATTCTGGTGGATGAGCCTCTATAGCAGCCGGCGGCTCCAGCCACAACCCCCGGTAATCCGCCCATCTTTTCCATATTTTGTAATGTTTGCGTGGGCAGCCCCTGGCTACGAACACAGGCTGTTCCAGCCCCATACAAAAATCCAAGCCGTTCTTCCATGCGGTCACCGATGGGGCCCGCGGCGCCTTCCACGCTCTGGCTATATCATGCTTCGCCAGGGTGAAGCCAAGTTGCATGAGGTGTCGTTTTTAAATGTTACCCCCTATGTCCACCATGACGTGGAGCAGAGCTAGCCGTGGCGTCCGGGGGAGCTCCCACCCCAGGACCTCTGACAGGCAGGCAAACACCCCCCTCCAAAACCGATCCAGGGAAAGGCAATGCCAGGTAGTATGTATGAACGTGCCCTCCTCTCGACCACATCTGAGGCACTCTGGGGAGGCGATCAATCCCGCTCGGTACAGTCGGGCTCGGGTAAAGTAAACCCTATGCAAATATTTAAACTGGATGAGGCGAAGGCGCATTGCTATAGCTGCTTCTCTAGGCGCTACCAAAGCCTCCCTCCAGTCCTCCTCCTCCAGCTCGCCCACATCCAACTCCCAATCCCCACGCAACTTCTGAAGAGAGTTGGAACAGTGTAAAACCAGGGATTGATAGATCTGGGAGATTTTCTTGGTCTCCAAATCCCCCATAAAAACCTTTGCCTCCAGCGGACTAAAGTCAGGGAGGCATTCCAGACCTTCAAGGCTAGGGGATAAGGCATGACGAAACTGGAGATACTTATAGAACTGTGTCTGGGGCATAGAGAAGTCCCTCTGCAGGTCCTGAAAGGACTTGAGTATCGTGCCCCTCGTAACATCCCCCAGGGTCGAGATGCCAATATCATCCCATCTCCGGAAGCCCTGCAGGGCCGCCAGCTCCGGCAAGCGCCCATTGTTCCAAAGGGGGTCTCTCTGGTCAAAGTCTTCCACCAACCCATACGGCGCAGCGCCTGCCGCCACACCAGGAAAACCACCCGTGTGGCTGACGGCATCCTGCCCCGCAACGGCGCCGAATACAGAATGGTATGTAAAGTATGTGGCCCCATGAGCAGTCGCTCCAGTGCGTACGCCGGGTCCCTCCTATTTCCATACCACCACTCATTGAGGACAAGTAGGTGCGAGGCCTGATAATAAGAAAGGATATCTGAGGTCGCGAGTCCTCCGCAATAGGGGGACAGAAAACACGTGCGTAGTGCCACGCGCACCCTGCCTCCCTCCCACAGGAACTGCCCCAGGACAGAATTCACCAGCCGGAACCATCTGGGCTGGATCGGGTACGGGTGATTCTGCAGCTGGTAAAGCAGCCTAGGAAGCGCCACCATCTTGAAAATTGCCGACCTGCCGTATAGCGTCAGAGGCATACGAGACCAGGTCTTAAGGTCCGTGCGTACACGCTCCCATACTGGAACCAGGTTGCGCTCCCAGGAGACAGCCGGTACATCCGACAGGAACACTCCCAAATACTTCAACCCCCCGGCAGCTAACTGGAGTGTGTTCGCCCATGCGCCCAGCCTCGTCCGCTCCCCCAGAACCCATAGCGTAGATTTGCGGGGGTTCATATACAGTCCCGACGTCTCCCCAAAGATCCGCATGATCTCCAGGAGCCGCGGCCCCGTTCTATCTAAGGCTGTGAGGAAAAACAGGACGTCATCCGCATACAATGCGATCCTGTCAGATACATCCCGCGTCCACTCAAAGCCCCTGACCTGTGCATCCATGCGCACCCATGCCGCCAGTGGCTCCATGGCGAGCGCAAATAAATACGGAGACGGGGCATCCCTGCCGTGTACCCCTCCGAATCGGGAAGATGGGAGAGGCCGCACCCGCCACCGTCGCCGTCAGGCCTGTATAGAGAAGCGTTAAGTAAGAGAGGAAACGCGGGCCCAGATTGAGTCTACGTAGCAACGCAAATAAATACACCCAACTCAGGGAGTCGAACGCCCTATCCATATCTACTAATAGGAGTGCCGCCCGCTCCCCGGTCTGTTGAACCGCTGCCATCGCAACGTGCGCTCGCCGTATATTATGCCTGGTTGCCCTCTGGGGCATAAACCCAGCCTGATCAGGGTGTACAAGCAATGCGATGTGGGGCAAAAGGCGATTAGCCAATGCCTTTGCCAAGATCTTAGCCTCCACATTGAGGAGGGAGATGGGGCGGTACGAGGCCTGTTATTCTGGTGGCCGGCCGGGCTTAAGGAACACCACCACTTCCGCATGCCTCCAGTTGGGAGGGAGTATTCCCTCTTCCCGGGCTTCCTCCACCACTGCCCGGTAGTAAGGGGCCAACTGCGTAGTATAGCGTCTAAAAAATTCACTCGGGAACCCATTAGGCCCGGGGGCCTTCCCGGTATGCAGCTCTCCCAGGGCTGTGCCCAGTTCTTCGTGTGTTAGGGGGAGGTCCAGCAGAGCACGCACGTCATCCGGCAACGCCTTAGGCGGTAGATCAGCCAAGAACTTATCTATTGTGGTCGCTGGCAAGCACTCACAGGGGGCATAGAGATCTGCATAGTAGGTAGCGAAGCTCCCGGCTATAGTAAGCGGATCCGTAATCGGTGTCCCCTTCCCATCTAGAAGGCCCGGGAGGGCCTGGGCATGGAAGGTGCCCTGGCAAAGCCGATGGAGCATCTTTCCGGACTTGTCCCCCCATTGATATACCCTGCTGTGTGTCGCCAGCCAAACTTGCCTGGCCTCTTCCATTAGGAGAGCGGCACAAGACTGTTGGGCCTGAAGCAGTCGTTGCACACAATGCCCCCCCCCCGTCTTCCCGCGACCGGCGTTCGAGTGCCTCTACGGTGGCCTCCGCCCGAGTCAACTCCTCCCTGCGTTTAACACGAGCCGCCGCACACCAGGATATATCCACGCCACGTAAAGTGGGCTTCAGAGCCTCCCACAAAGTCCCTACACTAAGCACCGACCCCTCATTTGAGGCGAAGTATTGTGCAATGGCCTCCCGCATATGCGTATCGTATTCATCATTCTGGAGGTTCCACACGGAGAGGCGCCATCTAAAGGGCTGTCACCCCCGGCCCATATATAACTCAAGGGACATCGGGGAGTGATCTGAAAGGCCCGAGGTAGTATCTCAGCCATCGCCACCCTACCACCCAGCACCCGGGGAATGAAGATGTAGTCGAGCCTGGAGAAGGTTTTGTGGACCGCCGAGAGGTACGTGTACTCCCGCTCGGTACCATGAGCCCATCGCCACACATCCAGCCAGTCCAGGCCGGCCACCAGTGAATTCAATTTCGTGGGTTGCCCCCTCCCTGTCCACCCCCACCCCCACTCCTATCCCTGGCCAAATCCATAACATCGTTCCAGTCGCCACCCACCACAGAAAGCATATCTGGCATATCTGCCCACAGGGCCAATAACTTCTCCACATAAGACCACTGCAAAGGGGGGGGAGCATAAACACAACCCAAGATTAAGGGGAACTCCCCAATTTTGCCCCTAATAAACAAATACCGTCCCTGAGGGTCGGCCCACTGCTGCGCATGGATATATGGGACCCTACGATGGACCAAAATCGCCACCCCCCTGGAGCCCCTTGTGAACCCTGCATGAAAGACCTGTTGGTATCCATATCGCTGTAGGCAGAGTGTCTTCGTCCCCATAAGGTGTGTCTCCTGCAACAGAAGAACATCAGCCCTCGCCCTCTTTGCCTGATGTAAAATAGCCCCCCGTTTAATCTTGTCCAGGGCCCCTCGCACATTCCAGCTTATAATTCGAAGGGTACCCGGGGTCCCGGGATCTACACGCAGCACGCTAGCCATAGGGGAGGGAACCTGCCAATACCATCAAGAGAGGACCACGGCTACGTGTGTGCACAAAATCATGGAAACTAATCGGAGTTGCGACTCGGAACTTTGAGCGACCCCCCCAACAAACCCCCCACCCCATACCTCTCAAACATTGAAGTATCTGTCGCGGTGAGACAAGTACCCGAACCCCAACGGGGGACCGAGCACTGCCCCATCCAATGGATCCCCAACTTACAGCCCATACCTCTCGGGCAGGACCCCGACCAGCCCAAGACCGGCGGGAACCCAGCCCGCTCTAATATTCCCCTGACAGAGATACATCAGTATACTTGGTGAGCCAAAGGGACCACCACTGCACCCACCCAACCCGAAGTGTCAAGGATCCAAAGTTTGGCGCCCAGGAGTAGGGCCCCCTCTAGCGGACGCCCCACAAGATAGAGAGCGTCTTCGGGAGCGCGATCGCCTGCTGCCCCCCCGCTGCTGTCCCTTGGGGCCCTTCTGGGTAGCCCCGCTGGAGGAGGAGTCCGACTCCCTGCCGGGTGGCGTGTGGACCCTCACCCGCACTGTCTCATCCGTCCAATGAAAGACCTCCGGGGTGTCAAAGAAGTGAGTGCGGGATCGATACACCACCCTCAGACGAGCGGGGTATAAGAGGGCGTATGGGAGTTTAAGATCCTGCAAGCGGGCCTTCGCGGCCATGAATGACTGACGTTGTTGCTGCACCTGCCTCGTATAGTCCGGAAAAATTAAGATGCGCACATTGTCATAAAGCAGAGGTTCCTTGGCACGGGCCTGCTTGAGTATGGCGTCGCGGTCTAAGTAGTTCAGGAGCTTCGCTATCACTGGCCGCGGGCGAGCCCCCGGCGGTGGTTTCTGCATGAGTGCCCGGTGGGCCCGCTCCACGACAAAGCATTTAGACATAGTGTCTGGCGGCAGCCAGCTCTCCAACCACTGCGTGAGGAAGCGTTCCATGTTTCCAGCCTCGCAACCCTCCGGAAATCCCACAAATCTCAGGTTGTTGCGTTGGGCCCGCCCCTCAGCATCCTCCGCCCGCTGCACCAGACCCTTCTGAGCCGCCTCCATAGTTGCCATTTTCTGTTTCAATATGGTGACATCATCCTCCACTCCAGAGATACGGGTCTCCGCCTCCGTAATGCGGGAGACCGCGTTGCGCAAGTCTTGCCGCAGCAGCATTACATCTGACCCTATTGCCCCGATCTTAGGATCCAGCATGTCCCTGGATTGGGTGATGGCCGCCATGAGGGCTGCATTATCTGGGATAGTTTCCGACTGACCCCCTGCCGCACCTGCCGTCGTCCCCGGGCCTGTGAATTTGTCGATCGGCCCATGTTTGGTGGACCCGCTCCCTTTGTCTCTCGTCATAGCTGCCCCCGGGGTCTCCCCTCGCGCCCAGATGAAGCAAGGCTGAGTCCTGGTATGTGGATGCAGAGGTCGGTGGGTCACCCTCTAATATCCGCTCTCTCCCGGCGCTCCACACCGTGTATATCACTGCTAAGGATGAGGCCAGGCCCAGGCGCTCAGCCCGCCAAGCACTACCGCTGGGCACCGGAACTTCTGAGTATTGCGATCAAGTGACCTGGATGGCCCCGCCACACCTGCGTCTCTGATCCGGGGAAGAAGACACGCAACCGCACCCCTCCGCGGCCCGATAGTGCCGCCGATCCCTCGCCGCCAAGGCTCACCGCCCACCGCCGTCGGACCCCCCGTGAGGGGTGTGGGCCCAATCTGTGGCAGTCCGTCTCTCGTCCACTTCAAGCGGCTCCCCTCCTGCCCGCAATTCTCCGTCTCTCCTTACCTCCCCTCCGCGGCCTGACCCGGCCGCCGCGCCGTCCTCTACGATTCTTCACGGGAGCAAGGTGGGGCAGCCGATCTCAGGGCCGCCGCCTGCCCATGATGTCACCTCGCCCCTGGGTCAGACCGCCCACCGGCGGGCAGATGGTCGAAGTCCCACAGACCCCCACCCTGGGCGCCCGTGTGGCGAAGGATGTGGGCCCAATCCGCAACAGTCTGTTTCGCACCCACTTCAAGCGGCTCCCCTCCCGCCCGCGGCTCTCCCTTGCTCCTCACCACCGACCCCTAGTCTTTTTTGACAAATTTTTTTGAGATCTTTTTCTCACCTTTTTCGAGTCGATATCCACTCCTGGTGCAGTTAGGGATGCCCAGGTTTAAATCCTGCGAGGACTGTCATCGGATGATGTCGGTGACGGACCCGCACTGCGTGTGTCTCTTCTGCCTGGGGCGCGACCACGACCCCAAGTCGTGCCCCGACTGCCGGTCCATGGCGCCGAAGTCTTTGCGGGAGCGGTCCCGAAAGCTGCTTGAAGCCCGGCAGTCGGCTCCGCGCCGTGAGAGGTCCCGGTCCAGAGGGAGGTCGAGGAACCGTGCGCGGAGTCACCATCGGCGATCGTCGGGATCGAAGTCTTCGCACTCTGGGTCAGGTAAGGCGAAGCACAAGAAGTTGAAGAAACGTCATCGTTCTCCGACTTCCCCTCGCCGGTCGCGCGACGCGGCTGAGGGTACGGGTGGTGCCACCCCCGCGGCTCCGGCGGAGTCCATGGAGTCGCCGCCCGACTACCCGCCCTTCCCGGGGTAGTCGGCGACTCCGGCCCAGATACAGGACTTCCTGTCGGCCATGGCTCGCCTCTTTGGGCCGTCGGGTCCCGCCGGTGCGCCTTCGGGCCCCGCGGTCCCGCCTGGGTGTCCTCGCGTTTCCTCGCCGGCGGCTCCGGCCCCGGCGTCGCTGTCAGCTCCGGCCCCGGTGCCGCAGGACACCTTTGGATCCAGGCCTGGATCCCGGTCGATGCCTGTTGACCTTGTTACGCCTCCACCGTCGTCCCCACCGGCACCGATCCTGACGCTGCCCGCTCCTCGAGACAACGTTGACCTCCGATTCAGCCCCGAAGTGGACGCGGCATTGGTCCGGCGTCGGTCGATGCCGTTCTCGACGCCTTTTGGGGATTTCTATCCCCATGTCCCTACTCCTTATTTTAGGCCTGTTGAACAGCCTGAGGAGCAAGGGGAGGACTGGGAGGGGTCGGACGACCCTCTCGCTGCAGCCTGCGAGTCTGAACAGGACTGGGCTGAGGAATTGGGGGACGCCAGTGGACTGGATACCTCACCAGACCTTGGAATGCTGTCTCCTCCTACCGTGGCTACGGAGGAGGGAGCCAGTTATGCAGTGGTGTTGCGTAGGGCAGCGGAGGCCCTACACCTCCAGCTCCCTACTGTGGCCGTCAGGACTAACCTCATGACAGAGGTGCTTCAGCCAGCAGCTACTTCTGCGGAGCCGCTGCTGCCCTTTAATGAAGCCCTTTCGGACGTTCTTTTGGGCACTTGGTCCAGGCCCACCACAGGGGCTCCTGTGGATAGAAACGTGGCCCGACGCCATCGCCCGGCTCCGGGTGATCCCATTTTCCTCTCCCAACATCCCACCCCCGAGAGCTTGGTTGTCCAAGCCTCTGCTTCCCCAACCGCCTTCCCTTCCGCACCACCGGATAGGGAATCCAAGAAGCTGGATCAGTTTGGGAAGAAGATTTTCTCTTCCACCAGCTCTGCGCTGCGGTCCGTGAACACCGCATGCCTCTTGGGCCGTTACTCCCACTGTCTGTGGGATACGGTGGCGAACGTGCTGCCTCAGTGTCCGGAGGAGGCCCGGCCTGCTCTCGCCCAGGCTGTTGCAGAGGGGAGAGACGCAGCCAAGTTCATGATCCGTTGTGGTCTAGACACCGCCGACTCACTGGGCAGATCTATTGCAACGATGGTGGCGGTTCGCCGTCACGCCTGGTTGAGAACCACTGGATTTTCAGGGGATGTCCTAAACACCCTTATGGACATGCCCTTTGATGGCCGTCGCCTCTTCGGCGACAAAGCGGACATCGCGTTGGAGCGGTTTAAGGACTCACGGGCTACGGCCAAGTCCTTGGGACTCTCGGCAGTCCGCCCTCCTCCGCCTTCCACTTTTCGCTCCTTTCGTGGCACAGGAAGGTGCGCCCCGCAGCGCTCACAACAGAGCCACAGGCCGGCGCAGCAACAATCATCCCAGCGCGGACGCGGTTTCCGCCGTGGCGGACAAAGGGGCCAGCGGGTGGGTCAGACCACCCCCGCCACCTCTGCCTCCAAACATTCCTAGTCTGAACTTTCAGGCCCATCAAACGCCAGTGGGCGGCAGGCTCCGCCATCACCTCCCCCACTGGCGCACCATCACTTCGGACAGGTGGGTTTTAGAGATAGTCCGAAGGGGCTACTCCCTCCCCTTCGAGACTACCCCCAGCCATGCCACCTCAATACCACCGCATGTCGGGGGATCACTTGGTGCTTCTTCAGCAGGAAGTTGCGGCCCTCTTGGCCAAGGGGGCCATTGAGCGCGTTCCGACGCACGAAGTAGGTCGTGGTTGTTATTCCCACTACTTTGTGGTGCCCAAGAAGGACAAAGGCCTGCGTCCTATCTTAGACCTCCGGAGCGTCAATCGCTTCCTCCGCAAAGAGAAGTTCAAGATGCTCACTCTAGCTCAGGTCTTGTCTTCTCTCGACCCACAAGACTGGATGGTGGCGCTGGACTTGCAGGACGCCTATTTCCACATCCCCGTCCTGCCAGCCCACAGGCGTTACCTGCGGATCATGGTAGGTCACGAGCACTTTCAGTTTACCGTGCTCCCCTTTGGCCTTACCAGCGCCCCTCGGGTGTTCACCAAGGTGATGGCGGTGGTCACAGCTCATCTGCGCAGATCAGGGGTCTCAGTCTTCCCCTATCGCGACGACTGGATGTTGAAGGCGGGCTCGCCCCAGACAGTCGTCTCCCACCTCCAGACTACGGCTGACCTCCTGCACTTGCTGGGGTTCTCCATCAATGTGCCGAAGTCGCACCTGATTCCCTCCCAGAAGCTCCTCTTTATCGGAGCGGTTCTGGACACGGCGCAGTTTCGGGTCTATCCTCCCGAACAGCGAGTCCGGGACATTCGGGCTCTGATTCCCATCTTTCAGCCCTTGTCCCGGGTTTCGGTCAGAGTGACTCTGAGGCTGCTGGGCCTCATGGCCTCCTGCATCCTGCTGGTCAATCATGCCAGGTGGCGTATGCGGGCACTGCAGTGGGACCTGAAGTTCCAGTGGGCGCAGCATCAGGGAAACCTGTCCGATCACGTCCAGATCTCAGAGGGCACTGCACGACAATTGCAGTGGTGACTCACGAACCCGCATTCGGTCGACGGAAGATCCCTCTCCCTTCCCCAACCGGAGTTCACAGTGGTGACGGATGCGTCCCTCCTGGGATGGGGCGGCCACATGGGAGAGGCGGAGATCAGAGGCCTCTGGTCTCCGGCGGAGTCCCGGCTCCATATCAACCTTTTGGAGCTGCGGGCGATCAGGCTTGCACTGAAGGCATTCCTTCCCTCTGTCAAGGGGAGAGTAGTGCAGGTGTTCACAGACAACACCACCGCCATGTGGTACTGCAACAAACAAGGCGGGGTGGGGTCGTGGACCCTCTGTCAGGAGGCTCTGCGTCTCTGGACATGGCTGGAACATCAGGGCATGTCCCTGGTGGTTCAACACCTGGCAGGTTCTCTGAACGCCAGGGCGGACGAACTCAGCCGCCGGTGCATGCTCGATTACGAATGGCGTCTTCACTCGGAGGTGGCGCAAGGTCTCTTTCAGCAGTGGGGAGAGCCTTGGTTAGATCTATTCGCCACCGAAGAGAACGCGCAATGGCATCAGTTCTACGCGTTGGAATTTCCAAGGCGGCACTCGCACGGCGAAGCTTTTCGTCGCGAGTGGAGTTGCGGTCTGTTGTACGCCTTTCCGCCTATACCACTTCTGCCCAGAGTGCTGAAGAAGATCAGGCGCGACCGGGCCCAAGTCATTCTTGTGGCTCCGGACTGGGCTCGAAGAGTATGGTATCCCGAGCTACTCAGTATGAGCGTGGAGCCCCCGATCAGACTGCCTCTTCGGGAGGATCTTCTGTCGCAGCAGCAGGGGACGGTCCTCCACCCGAACCTGTCCAGCCTCCACCTCTTTGCGTGGAGATTGAGCGGCGGCAGTTGATTCCCTTCGACTTGCCTCCTGAGGTTTGTGACGTTATTCTGGCAGCCAGGCGTCCCTCTACTAAAGTGGTATACGCCTGCAGGTAGAACAAATTTGTGGCATGGTGCACAGCAAAGGCTGTGGATCCCCTCTCTGCCCCTCTTTCTGAGGTTCTACTGTTCCTTCTTTCTTTGGCCCAGCAGGGCTCTGCTCTGGGCACTATCAAGGACTACCTTTCTGCTATATCGGCCTTTCTCAGGCTCCTGATCAGCCCTCTCTTTTCAAGTCCCCTGTTGTAAATAGGTTTCTTAAAGGCATTACACACCTTTATCCTCCTATTCTTTTCGTGATGCCTCAGTGGGACTTGAATCTGGTTCTGACGTACTTGATGTGCGCTCCTTTTGAGCCCCTTCACGACTGTCCTCTTCGTCTTTTGACGTTAAAAACTGCCTTCCTGGTGGCCATCACTTCAGCCAGGCGAGTGAGTGAGCTCCAGGCTCTTTCCTGTAAGCCTCCTTTCCTTTCAGTCCATCCGGACAAGGTTGTGCTCAGGCCCCGTCCTTCCTTTTTGCCAAAAGTGGTTACGGCCTTTCACATTGGGCAAACTATTACCTTGCCCACCTTTTTTCCGCCTCCGCATCCTTCCAGAGAGGAAGAGCGGCTCCACCGTCTGGACCCAAAACGTGCGCTTTCTTTTTATCTCAACCGCACACAGCAGTTCCGGGTGGATGACCAGCTTTTTGTTGGCTACGTTGGCACCAAGAAAGGTCGGGCGGTCCATAAGAGAACCATCTCCCGCTGGGTTGTCTTGTGTATCAAAGCCTGTTACTCTTTGGCTAAAAAGAACCTCCGGTGGGGCTGCGTGCTCATTCCACCAGAGCTACTGCAGCCACTACTGCATTGGGACGTGGTGTCCCCCTGCAAGACATATGTCAGGCAGCCACGTGGGCCTCGCTGCACACGTTTACCAAGCATTACTGCCTAGACAGCCAAGTCCGGAGAGACGGCTTCTTTGGCCGTTCTGTTCTCCGTGACTTTCTGGTGTGATCTTAGTTCGCAGACCCACCACCGGGGTTGGTATTGCTGGGGTATCTATTCTAAGGTAAGGAATCTATCACTATGTGTTTCTTTCAGATGCACAAGTTACTTACCTTCGGTAACGATATATCTGTAAGAAACATTAGTAGTGATAGATTCCTTACCGCCCCACCCATCCTCCCTGTTCTGCGAACTGATTTCTAGGGTTAAGGTCATCCCTTTCAGGGCCCTAGTTTCAATGCACCAGTGGTCAGTATCTTGCATGGCTCTGCGTTCCTGGCACGGAAAGTCGTGTACAGAACTGACGTCAGCGCGCGTGGGCGGCGTCCAAGTAGCGCCCGCGATGTCATCTCGGCGACCACGATGCCAACGACTGACGCGGAGCCGCACGACGCCCCTACCAACGCGCAGTGGTACTGCTGATGAAAACTTTCCGGATCCAGTCTGACGCCTGGGGATATTCTAAGGTAAGGAATCTATCACTACTAATGTTTAATACAGATATATCGTTACCGAAGGTAAGTAACTTGTGCATTACACATACAGGACCTGTGCGTTCGGATAACATAAACTGTGGGTTTGGTGGCAGACTGATTCTGAGCACCCCCACCGGGAATGTTAGCCTGTTTGCAAAAGCAGCTCACAGTGCCACTAGTGTCTCCTCTTATCGGGTAGAGAATAGTTTCTGGCAACCTCAGAACATGACAACCCTGATCCCTCAAGATTGTGGAAACAATGTACTACTTTTCGCTCAGTCTCTCGTGCTCACTTATCTCGTCACAGAGATACACAGAATAAACAGTCTGGGCGTTTCAATAAAAGGTTTATTGAACAGTTGTTATTCTCGTGTAGAATATATGAGCTGCAACAACCGTTAGACAGTAGCAGAGATATATGATTAGTAGTACTATGAATATAAATGGATAGTACAGTTCTACCATCTTGCAATAAGCATGAATAAATACATGAATATAAAATGCAGTGATAAAAGAAAGCGCGTACTCCTATGATGGCTATCTAGATGTACCTAAGTGTACCTAGCATGTGAGTAGGTGTAAAGCCAAGAATCCCTCTAGGATTTAGTCGAACCCCATTACCTGAAGTGAAAATGTAGAAGCCCCTCTTGGTCTCGAGCTGGACACCCCGCAAGGGATGTGTTAGACCACTGTCAGCTGGAGCGTCTGCATGCAGGAGCCTCAGCGTCTCTGGTCAGTGTGTCGGCCTGGAAGTCTCGGTTCCCTCTGACTACTGCTAGCAAGAGGTGCTGTATTTATACAGAAAAGTATATAGAGTCCCTTTTTCTTATGTTAGCCATTGTTGGGTATGAGGATGATGTGTGTGATGAACCTTGTGCATAGATATTAGGAAGGTGGTGTATAGCCCCTGCCTGGTTTCCAAGTAGCCTTATGAATATTCATACTGTGTTATCTAAAGATGAAGTCATAGAACACTATTGTTCAGGGGAAACCCTCCCTCTGCACGAAGGCCTAGAACTAGGTAAAAGGTTCAGTCCATAAAAGGCGTTCAATCCTTAAAAGGCTCGTTACTGTTTAATGTAGGGGAGGTGATGTAGGTGAAGGGGTATGATGTTACCTGGGCCTATATTAGGTTACCTATATGAAACATAACAACACCTCCTTGTGACAGGATACCTATTGTTCTGCCTTCCCCTGCTCGAGCTTGGCTCTGCAGCAGGAGGGCAGAATCGTGTCTCTGGTCGGCAGCAGCCATGTTGTGCTGGCCGGGTCTAGAAGACTGGTACCGGGAGCACTGAGGGCCTCCCGGAGGAGCTTCACAGTCAACGGTGTGGGAGGTATGATTCCAACATGTTTGATACCAAACATGACAGGGTTTGTTACTGCCAGTTTAGAGATGGTCATCGCATAATGACGCATGGCCACTCTATGTATCGTAATAGCTGATGCACTTACAACCTGAGATAATAGACTCAGAACATTGTAGGGGTGTCCTGCGCATCGAGGGGCGCCCTCACATGTAGAACCGAGCACCCTGCCTTCATGAGTGAATGGCCTGTTTCAGGGGTGACTTATAGGTTTTAAGTGATTTGACTTTAGATATAGGGAAAACTATATCTGTTGTAAGTGGTGCTAGCACCAGCTTACACAGGCTGCAATGGCAGGCCTGTAGTTACAGTTTGAGTGGTCTCCCATGGGTGGCATAATACATGCCACCCATGGCATGTATTATGCCACCCAGCGTACACGTCTAGGATTCGGTTGAAGAGGATTTCGATGTAGCGTCAGGTGTGTTGAGGATACGAGTAGTTTCAAACTGGAGATGAGAGGTTAACTTTTTCATATTGTAATGTTCATTTGGAATTTTATTATTGTTTTACAGAGTGCTTCCGAACGAGTTTACATAGTGAGTATTTGACTATTACTGGGGTGTGGACAGCTGGTCACGCTATTGGTGTTGATAAACTTTCACATGACAAGGGCATTCTAGAGTTACATTTCCGAATTTGAGTTTCTGTTTCTTCTTATTCTAATTTCTCAGTTTCTTTCTGTTAAAACTCCCCTCTTGTGATTGAAATGTAGAGGCTTTTCTCCCCCTGGGGTAATGTATATATGTACATCATACTGGTGATGTGTAAACCTAAATACTGTGATGATATTGAACTCCTTGCACAAAGAGTGTGTTTTTGAGTTAAAGAGAGTTGTTTTTGTATTGTTTTAGATTTGAGCCCCGGAAGAAGGGCCACCGGCCCGAAATGCATTTGGCAAGAATGAAATCTGAAAAATCTTGGATATACATATAGTCATGTGATCTTCAAAAATGAATGTATATGAATAAATCAAGCACGAAGGATTGTACCGTGTTGTGTATATGCTTTGAAAAACGGTGTATATACATATGTTTGTAAAATTTGAAAAAATTGATAACTGTTTTGATATATTGTGTTGAAAGTTACAGTGCAGTTGCATTGAGCTAAAGTGCATAGTGGTCAGGTCATTTCAGACTTGAAATAGGGTGATATAATACATGCTTCAGCCCATGGGGGACCCCTGGTGTACCTATGCCCTTGGTACCTCTGTACCGTATACTAGGGACTTAATAGGGTACACCAGTATCCAATCTGGGAGGTACCTAAGTACTTACCATACCAATTTAGGGGAGAAAGCACAGAGAGTGGGGTCTTGTTTAGCAGGAACCCAGTCAGACTAGTCAGAAACCGCATAGCACCAGGCAAAACGTGGGGGTAACCATAAAAGTAGATCCTACTTTCCTTCAAAAGTGCAAAGCCTCCCAAATTTTAAAGGGTCGCACCAGCTGTTTTCTGTAGCAGAGATTTGTAATACACGCCAAGGGTCTACAGGGCCCAACAAGAAACCAGACATTGCACACAAGCCAGATTAGAGCTTTCTGAGCCAATACATTACATAATTATTTTAAAGAGGCAGGACTTTAAAGAGCCCTCAGCAGTCTCACAAACAGAGCGAGCGTTGAAGGCACATACTGTGGCATTCCAAAGCCATACAGTTGTTTCAAAACGGTGTGCTTGGTTCGCGGTGCCCCTGGCTAGGTTTTACAGCGCACCAATGTGACGCTGCACACAGTTTGAGAACCATTGGTCCAGAGGGTCGAAAAGTGCAGTGGTTTAAGGCTTGAGTCTTCTCCCATGACACATCTGAGGACCCACCCACAGGTAAACCCATTAAATACCCTAGGAAGGGGGGTTAGGACGACTGTCCTTTGTCCAGTTTCGAGCTAGAGCCAAGGGCTTCCTGAACTGGTTCAAACTGGAGTATGCAAGGAGGGCACCAAATGTGCCCTTCAAATCAGTCTGGTGACGCTGGCAAGCACCCCCAGCCCAATACACTAAGTCCTGTCTGGGAGGTAGTTACATCTCCCTGTGACAGAAAACCTATTGTTCTACCTTCCCCTGCTCAAGTTTGGCTCAGCAGCAGGAGAGCAGAATCGTGTCTGTGGTCGGCAGCTGCACAAGCTTGCTGTCAGACCCTGAAAGGCTGTAACTGGCCGTACAGGGGGTTACCCCAAGGGAGCCCCCCCCCGTACATGGGAACATACTTCCAGCACTGGAATCGGTGTTGGTATATGATTCCAACATGTTTGATACTAAACATGACTGGTTTCAGTGCAGCCACTATCTTGTAATGACTGATATCCACTACATACATAAAAATGGCTGACCTCACTTACAAAGCCTGGAGAATCGACTTTGTAGGGGTGCCCTGCTCATGCAGCGGCACCCTCACACATATAACCATGCACCCTTCCTTCAGGACTGAAAGGCCTGCTATAGGGGTCATTTATAGCTTTAAAGTGTAGTGACCTCAGATATAAGGAAACTTATATCTGTTGTGCAAGCAGCAACTCACACAGGCTGCAATGGCAGGCCTGTAGTTACATTTTGAGTGGGGTCTCATGGGGGGCACAATACATGCTGCAGCCCATGGTAGACCCCTCGTGTACCTATGCCCTGGGTACCTTAGTACCATATACTAGGGACTTCCAAGGGTCTGAATCTGAAGAGCCACCACAGGTAAGCCCTTAAGTACCCTAGGGAAAGGGTTGGGACGATTCAAGGGTCTCCCCAGAGGAGGGGCTGGAGAGAGGGGAGAATACTCTCATGTCCTTTGTCCAGTTTCGCGCCAGGGCGCGAGCCAATGACTGCCTGAACTGGCTCAAACTTGAGTATTCAAGGGGGCACCAAATGTGCCCTTCAAAGCAGTCTGGTGGTGCTGGCAAGCGCCCCACCCCAGCCCAATACTCAAGTCCTGTCTGGGAGGTAGATACACCTCTCTGTGACAGGAAACCTATTGTTCTACCTTCCCTAGCTCGACCTCAGGGGCAGAATAATGTCTGTGGTCGGCAGCAGCACTATGTTGCTGTTAGACCCTAGAAGGCTGGTACCGGGAATACAGGGGGGGGTCCCTAGGGGAGCCCCCCAGTACATGGAATCCTACATCCAACACTGGAATCGGTGGTGGGGTAGGATTCCAACATGTTTGATACCAAATGTGTTAGTGAGTATCTTATAATAAATACATATTTTTATAAATACACTGTGTGGCTCTTTTTCACATAATCTATACCTATGAGATTATGTTCTGGTAAAACAAGCTGCTTTACACTACTTCTGGACTAAGCCTGAAGGCTGCTCTCCACAGCTATCACTTAGAGAGCTTTCAAAGGTTGTCTAAGACCACTAAAATCCCCATAAGGGTTGTCTAGATTGGTACAGGGTGCCCACTTACATAGGTGTGCACCATATACTAAGCCAGCTTCTCACAAAGGGTTTCCTGTGAATAGGATGATTGCCTGCCACCATTGCCCCGCACCTGGGGACCCAAACTTCACACGGAACACCCTACTCCTGAGAGCTTGGTAGTCCAAGCCTCAATCTCCCAAGGAGCTTTCCCCTCTGCTCTGTCGGATAGGGAATTCAAGATACTGGACTCATTTGGGAAGAAGATGCTCTTCCGCCAGCCTGGCATTGCGGTCTGTGAACACCACATTCCTTTTGGGCCGTTATTCCCACACTCTGTGGGATACGGTTGCGCAAGTGCTGCAAAAGGGCCTGGAGGAGGCCTGGGCCGTACTCTCCCAAGCTGTCATCAGTAGGAGAGATGCAACAAAGAAAAGTATAGAGATTCCCACTTGACCTTTATACCTTCAAAAATGTCTCTAAGTGCCTGACGTCTCGACCACTAGCTATGCCATGTACAATAAAGTTTTTATAGAATTTGTATATTTTTATTATAATTTATAATCATTTTTTTAACTTATTTTCCAAACTCATTTTTTCTATCCAAACAGATATCAATACATAATTTACAATTCTATCAAAAAATAGTTTACTTATAAATACATGACAAGAACACAATGTATTATACAATAAAATGTAGACATTCTTCATCCCCACATTTTTCCATATATTGCCCCATATATACACTCACTCTCTACTTCATACCTCACACAGACACATTCACAAACAATCTCACATTCATATCCCAGCCTAATCTCACATACATCTTAGATTGAATCCAGGGATATTTTTTGTTGTTCACAATTCGCTGCAGGCTTGACACGACCGATTCGCTAGGCAGAGCTGTGTTTCTACGACAGTGGCCTTTAGGTGCCACGCCTGGCTGAGGACAACTGGCTTTTCAGGGGATGTCCAAGCTTCCCTTGTGGACATGCTGTAGGAAAGTAGGATCTGCTTTCATGGTTACCCCCACTTTTTGCTGCTGTTATTCTGTTTTATGACTAGTCTGCCTGGGATCCTGCTAATCAGGACCCCAGTCACTGTGCTTTCTCCCTAAATTGGACAGTGGTAAGTACTTTGGTACCTTCCCAATTGGCTACTGGTGTACCCTTATAAGTCCCTAGTATATGATACTAAGGTACCCAGGGCATAAGTACACCAGGGGTCTCCCATGGGCTGCAGCATGTATTATATCACCGATGAGAGACCACTCAAATTGTGACAACAGGCCTGCCTTGGCAACTTGTGTAAGCTGGTGCTAACACCACTTACAACAGATATAAGTGTTCTTATATCTGAGGTCAGTGCACTTAAAACCTATAAGTCACCCCTAAGGTAGGCCTTTCAATTCTGATGGCAGGGTGCTAGGTTATAAGTGTGAGGGTGCCCTGTATGAGCAGGACACCCCCTACAAAACCCAGAGTCGATTCTCAAGGCTTTGTAAGTGCGGTCAGCCATTTTCATACATATAAGGGCAATGCGTCATTATGCGATGGCTAACTATATATTGGCTGTGCCCGAACCTGGGCATGTTTGGTATCATAACCCATGTTACCATTACCGGTGTTGGAGGTATGATTATATGCACCAGGGGGCTCCTCCAGGAAGCTCCCAGTGCTCCCGGCAACAGCCTTCCAGGGTCTGATAGCAAGCTTGTGCTGCTGCCGACCCAAGACACGATTCTACCCTCCTGCTGCTGAGCTGAGCTCGAGCAGGGGAAGGTAGAACAATAGGTTTCCTGCCACAGGGAGGTGTGACCAGACAGGACTTAGTGTATTGGGCTGGGGTGGGGGTGCTTGACAGCGCCACCAGACTGCTTTGCAGGGCACATTTGGTGCCCTCCTTGCATACTCCAGTTTGAGCCAGTTCAGGGAGCCTTTGGCTCCTGATCTGGCGTGAAACTGGACAAAGGACATGGGAGTATCCTCCCCTCTGTCCAGCCCCTCCTCTGGGAGGGACCCCTGAATCCACCAACCCTTCCCCTGGGATACCTAAGGGCTTACCTGTGGGTGGCTCTTCAGATTGGTTGTGGGACAGGATTCAAACCCAAAACCACTTCAACTTTGACAGTCTGGGCACCTTGGACTTCGTAGGGAACCAAGACTGCACCAAAGAAGACTCCTGCTGCTCCTGGTCTTGCTGTTCTGCAAGTCTTCTTTGTCGTCGGTGCCTGTGCTTCTTCGAGGTTACTCTCCAGGCCTGTGTGCCTCAAGAACACCTAAAGTAATTTCCCTTGGAGTGAAGGAGTGACTCCCCTGCATCTACAGGCAACGCAACTAAGCTGACCGGTCTGGTGCTCCTGACGTCCCATGCACTTTGAAAGGCTCAGCAACACAGATGGTGGTTCTGCAACTCCCTTGAGTCCTGCCCTGTCCTCTCAGCAATCTTGAGGTCAGTATCCCTTGTCGAGCTACAAGAAGCTACAGCTTCCAGCATCTCTTCTTGCCATGATCTTTGTTTTCAACGCATCCTCTGCACTGTGCGCCCGCATCTTTGGAGAGCTGCTCGAGGTCCTCTTGCGACTCCTGTGTCTTCCGCCAGTGGGTCCTCTCGAGGATCTTCTTTGGCTTCAGCTGGCTCCCCTGCTTGCTCGGGCCTGCTCTGACTCTCCTGCACTTGGTGATTCCCTTGGACTTTGCTGGTATCGATGTTGTACCTTTTTCGTTTACCACGTCTGTTGCTGCTGCCAAGGCTTGTTGGTGCTCCCGCCGGACACCGACCCTCTGGTTCTCGACTTCCAATGTGGGACAGCTTGTGACTGGCTCCTGGTCTTCCACAGCATCACCTGGTCCTCACAGCTGCAGCGACAAGGTCACCGCCATCACTCCTGCATCTCCGTCATCGGTGGTCATTGCTCTTCCATACCTCCTGGTCACGTCCGGGTGGCACAGACTCCACCCTTCGATTCCATCGGACTCTTCCACCTTCATTGCCAGCGTCATCTTTCCTGAAGTCCTCCATTGTGGTCTACGGCGGTTTCCAATGTCACTACACACCTATGCACCCTGCTTCCCTGGTGTAGGTATCCTGGTTCCTGGGGTATCCACAGGTGGGGTGACTCTAACCTTCTGTCTTCCACGGGGTTTCTTCAAGGTCCACTGGGAAGGGTCCTTCTTGAAAACTGCAACCCCGACTTTCCCATTGACCTCCATTGAGTATGCGGCTGGGTTTCCACTCTGCACACAGCCTCCGTGGGGTTCCTGCGTACTTACCTCGGGTGGTTCCTTGTGTCCCCAGCTCTTCTGAGTCTTCTGGTCCAAGTCCAGACTTCGGTCGCAGTTCGCATTCCAGTTCTTTAGTATATGGTTTGGTCTCCTCTGGAGACCACTGTGTATTTGTGCTTACTTACCTGTTTACAATTTAAGTATTGTGTGCATTTGTGTTCATATCTCTGGGTAGGAGATATACCAATGTGTTAATGAGTGTGTATAATAAATAGACTTATTTTTTATAACTACACTGTGTGGTTCTTTTTCGTTTAACCTACACTACATGATTAGATCTGGTAAAACAAGCTGCTTAACGCTCCTTCTGGACTAACCAGAAGGCTGCTCTCCACAGCTACCACTTAGAGAGTTTTCTATGATTCTCTAAGACCACTAAAATCACCATAAGGGTTGTCTGGATTAGTGGAAGGTGCTTCACTTAAATAAGTGTGCACCATATACTAAGCCAGCCTCCTACATTGGTGTGCAGCGGGTGGTATTTAGCCTGCACTGTTTGTGAGAAACTGGCTCTATATATACTGCACCAAAGTGAGGTACAGTGTGTATAGAGTCCAAGGGTCTCCAGAGGTTTGGCAGAGGTTAAAGTTAGATAGAACCTTACTCTCCAAAGTGGTAGCTTGGTCGAGCAGTAAGGCAGTATCAGAGGACAGTGTTAAGCATTTGATGTACACACTCAGCAAATGAATCCACACACTCAAGAACTGAACTCTAGGCCAATTGTTTTGTATAAAAAAATATAATGTTTTATTTCTAGAACCAAGCAAGCCTGGCACAGGTAAGCATAAAAATACTTTTCAGTAGTAAATTACTTGTATGAACACAGTTCAGAATTGCAGTGTAACTGGTTTTGGTTACAGATTTAAGTAAGCAGTTTGCAACACATTGCAGGTATAGTACATTCAATTGAATGTGCTTTTTAAGTAAAATGCAGTTAATTACTTTTCAGATTACTTTTGCTAACACAGGACTGGATCCTAGATTCAGCCCTGGGACATTTCCTGAAAACAGGTGAGTAAATGCGTTTTCGTTAAAGGTACGATTTTTAAAGAATATTATTGCATTTCAAAAGTTGACACTTAGAAACTTTTTCACATAGCATCACCAATGTTATCATATGGGAGGAAATTCACTTAGCAGGTAAGTTAGGTTATCGATACTTTTTCTTACTCAGTGCTAGATCCTGGATTCAGCACTGGGACATTTCCTGAAAACAGTTGAGAAAATGCGTTTGTTATTCGGCTGATTTTTAAGGAATATTTGTAGTTTTCAAAAGTCGACACTTAGAAACTTTTTGGAAGAAAAAGTGTCAATGTTATCCTATGAGGAAAAATTAGTTATCGGTTTTGAGGTAAGTAATCGGTCTGTTGAGTTAGGGTTCTGGGGTTAGACTCAGGGGGTCTCCCAGGGTCAGTGATGCACTGTTGTTGCACCCTCAGCGGCACCAGGGCGGCCGGGTGCAGAGTGTTGAGGCCCAATGTTATCCTATGGAGGATAGGGGGACTCCGGTTGGTGGCTGCTGGCAAGCAGGCCACGGGTTTGTGGGAGCAAAGCTCCTAGGGTTTAGGTCAGGGCAAAAGGGGAAACAAGTAGGCACAAAAGGTGCACCCTCAGCGGCACTGGGGCGGCCGGGTGCAGAGTGCTGTTTCGACGTCGGACGCCCTGTTGTTTTCTATGGAGAGCCTCCGGTTTGAAGAAGCACTGCAGGCAGGGAGACGAAGGACTTCTGGGTGCGACCACCACTTCGAGGGGTAAGTTGGGATGTCTTGGGTTGGTTAGGCACCGTTGGTTGGGGCACCCAAGGCCGTGGGGCGTCGGATGCAGGGGTGCCTTTTAGGGTCAGATTTTCTTACCTACTCTGGTCGCGGTAGAGGGGGGCCTCTGGATTGAGGCTGCAGGCGTCGTCTTGAGGCAGGTCAGGGGTCGCCGGATCTCAGTGACCTTCTTGTGGTGTTTTTCCACCCGAGCTCGGGCCGGGTTCGGCGGATGCAGAGTGGGCTGGATTCGCGGTGTCCGGCCGGAGCCAGAAGCTGCAGTTTAAACACGACCGGTGTTCACGGGAGAAACAGTCTTGGAAGTGAAGGCAGGAAGGTCCTCCGGGGTTTGTGAGGTTGCTGGCTGCTGGACACGCCGGGATTTCGCAGAAGCAGGTTCGAGGGGAGACAGGCCTGTAGGGCTGGGGCCAAGTCAGTGGGCGTCGTCCTCTTGTTAGCTCTGCACGGCTCTTCGTCCTTCTTCTTTTCTTCTTGTTGGTAGGCTGGATCTAAGGAATCCAGGTTCAGGGTGCCCCTAAATACTAAATTTAGGGGCGTTACAGGTAGGGCAAAGGCAGGGACCAATGGGTCCCTTTCTTGGGGTGAGTACACCCCCTACTCTGCCACTCTCCAGTGGGAGGGGGGCAGGATCCTGTCCCTGGTTGGCTAGGGCTCCCCATCTTCAAGATGGCGAGAGCCCGGAGTTGTGCTTCACCTCGCCTCCCCCACCTGAGGGGTGGGGTTGGCAAAGGCTGGCACACCTCCTTTCCTCACTTGTTTTTCCCGCCGATTCTCCCGCCCAAAGTGGGGGTCAGAACCGGTGGGGACCAGTTGCTGAGTACAGCAAGTGGTCTGGAGAAGCTCACAAAGGCGGCAGGCCTTTGAAGCTTCCCCTGCCCATCCTGGGTGAGGGGGCCTAGCACCTCGTCCCAGGATGTGCGTTGTTGCAGGCCCTTGAGAGCAGATGCCTCTCGCCCCAGGGGTCCAGCAACATGTCTGGTGGGTGGCAGCCTAAGCAGCCACTCAGTCGGGACACTGGTTGTGGGTCGAGTTCAGGGGGCATTTCTTAAATGCCCTCTGTCGTGCGTTTTACATTGAAACCCACACTGGCATCAGTGTGGGTACAATGTGCTGAGAAGTTTGATACCAAACTTCCCAGACTTCAGTGTATCCATCATGGTACTGTGGAGTTCGTAATGACAAACTCCCAGCACCATATACTCTTTAATGGTATACTGCACTTACAATGTCTGAGAATGGACTCAGACACTGTAGGGGCACAGGGCTCATGCCTCTGTGCCCTCACCACTGGCATAGTGCACCCAGCTAGAGGAGTGACTGACCTAGGCCAGGGCAGTGGTTTGTAGGCATGGCACACAGGGATGTGTGCCATGTCGACTCTTCACTTTGTTCTGCACCAAGACACGCAGCCTGCAAAGGCAGTGTGTGAGTGTCAGGGTACAGGGCCTCTAAGGGTGGCACAATAAGTGCTGCAGCCCTTAGAGGCCTTCTCTGGTCACAGTGCCCTGGGTACCTATGGTACCATTTACCAGGGGCTGACATGTGGCCAGAGATGCCAATTGGGTTTAGGCTTCAATGCAGGTTTAGGGAAAGAACATAGGCCCTGGGCACCTGATTAGCAGGAGCCCAGGGCACACTCAGTCAAAGAACATCAGCAATTCAGCAAAAAGTGGGGGCATACCATGCAAGAAAGAGGGCACTTTCTCACACTGTTTTACCAGCTAAACTAGGTATGGATTAAATAAAAAACTATCACTAGCATTAGGCACATATAAAGTATATCTGAAAGAGACACGTTAGTGACAGATTCCTTACCTTAGAATATCCCCAGGCGTCAGGCTGGATCCGGAAAGTTTTTGCGTAGCAGTACCCTTGCGCGTCGGTAGGCGGCGTCGTGCGGCTCCGCGTCCATCGTCGGCGTTGGGACCGCCGGGATGACGTCGCGGGCAGTACTTAGACGCCGCCCCTGCGCGCTGACGTCAGTTCTTCTTTTTTCCGCGCCAGTAAGCGCAGATCCGGGAAGAGCAGTGCCCTAGTCATTTTTTGACTAACTTTTTGGTGATTTTTCACGGTTTTCTTCGAGTCATCTCGGCTCCACAGTGTCGGTAGGGATGCCCGGTTTCAAGCCATGCGACGCCTGTGGTCGAATGATGTCGATCACAGACCCGCACTTAGAGTGTCTCTACTGTCTCGGCCGCGACCACGACACGAAGTCGTGCTCCGACTGCCGGGCCTTGCACCCGAAGGCTTTGCGAGAGCGGTCTCGAAAGCTCCTCGCGGTCCGGCAGTCGGCTCCGCGCCGCACCAAGCCCCGGTCACGCGAGAGGTCGAGGGGCCGGTCGCGGAGTCCTCGCCGGTCATCGGAGTCCAAGTCTTCACACTCCTCGGGTAAGTCGAAGCACAAGAAGTCTAAGAAGCACCATCGCTCTAAGACTTCGCCTTGCCGGTCTCGCGACTCGGCTGAGGCCCCTGTCGGCACCGTCCCCGCGGCTCCGGATGTGCCTGTGGCGCCGCCCCCGCATTACCCGTCCTTCCCGGGTTCGGGGGCGACTCCGGCCGAGATGCAGGAATTCCTGTCGGCCATGGCCCGCCTCTTCGGGCCTCAAGGCCCCTCCGGTGCGCCTTTGGGCCCCGCGGGCCCTAATGGGATTGCCCCGGCGCCGCCGACGACTCCGGTCCCGGCGCCGCCTGTCCCACCAGCCTCGCTCCCGGCCCCGGCTTCGGCCTCGATCCCGGCTCCGGTGGTACCGCAACCCCCATCGACGCCGGTTGACCTAACCACGCCTCCACCGACGTCCCCGGTGCCGTTCCGGACGCCGCCCGGGGCTCCGGGCGGCGTCGTTCCCCGGTTCTCTCTGGATCCGGACGCGGCGTCGGACCGACGTTGCCCGACGCCGGCTCCGGCGCCCATGAGACCTTGGGTCCCGGACGTCCCTCCTCCTCCTTATTTTCAACCAGAGGAGGACCAGGAGAGCTGGGAGGGGTCGGATGACCCTCTCACACAGCAGTGTGACTATGATCAGGACTGGGCAGAGGAACTTGGGGATGCCAGTGGTCTGGACACTTCCCCTGACACTGGCAAGCTGTCTCCTCCTTCCGTGGCTACGGAGGAGGGAGCAAATTTCGCAACGGTGTTGCGTAGAGCAGCTGGAGCCTTACACCTCCAATTGCCTACAGTGGCTGTCAGGACTAACCTCCTGACGGAAGTGCTTCAGCCGGCAGCTACCTCCTCAGAGCCATTGCTGCCGTTTAATGATGCACTTTCTGACGTTCTTTTGGGCACCTGGTCCAAGCCCGCCACAGGGGCTCCTGTGGATAGGAACCTGGCCCGACGCCATCGCCCTGCTCCGGGCGACCCCTTGTTTCTCTCTCAACATCCCACCCCCGAGAGCTTGGTTGTCCAAGCCTCTGCCTCCCAAACCGCCTTCCCTACCGCCCCTCCGGATAGGGAATCCAAACGCCTGGATCAATTTGGGTAGAAGGCCTTTTCTTCCTCCAGTGCTGGCTTGCGGTCCGTCAACACCGCTTGCCTTTTGGGCCGATATTCCCACTCTCTGTGGGATTCGGTGGCGCTCGTTTTGCCCCAGTGTCCTGAGGAGGTCCAGACACTGCTTTCCCGCGCCATTGCGGAAGGAAGGGATGCGGCAAAGTACACCATCCGTTGTGGCCTTGATACCGCCGACTCGCTGGGCAGATCGCTTGCAACGACAGTGGCGCTGCGTCGCCACGCCTGGCTGAGGACAACTGGTTTCTGGGGTGATGTCCAAAACACACTCATGGACATGCCCTTTGATGGAGTCGGTCTTTTTGGTACCAAAGCAGACCATGCGCTGGAGCGTTTTAAGGACTCACGGGCTACTGCCAAGTCCCTGGGCCTTTCTGCTGTGCGCCCTCCGCTAACCTCTGCTTTTCGCCCCTTTCGTGGCCACGGAAGGGGCGCCCAGTCACGTCCGCTGCCCAGCCACCGGCCCGCGCAGCAAGCATCTTCGCGTGGCCGAGGACGTGGCTCCCGCCGTGGCGGGTCAGGCAACCAGCGTGCGGGTCAGGCCACCAACCCCGCCCCGTCCGCGGCCTCCAAGCCCTCCTAGTCCTTCCTTTCAGGTGCACAGCACGCCAGTAGGGGGCAGGGTCCGCCATCACCTTCACCACTGGCGTGCCATCACCTCGGACAGGTGGGTTTTGGACATTGTCCGAAGGGGCTACTCCCTCCCCTTCGAGACCACCCCCAGCCATGCCACCTCAATTCCACCGCATGTCAGGGGATCACTTGGTGCTTCTGCAGAAGGAAGTCACGGCACTCTTGGCCAAGAGTGCCATCGAGCATGTTCCGACCCCAGAAGTAGGACGTGGTTGCTACTCCCACTACTTTCTGGTGCCCAAGAAGGACATGCGTCCTATCTTGGACCTCCGGAACGTCAATCGCTTCCTCCGGAAGGAGAAGTTCAAGATGCTCACCCTAGCTCAGGTCTTGACTGCCCTCGACCCTGGAGACTGGTTGGTAGCGTTGGACTTACAGGACGCTTATTTCCACATCCCCGTCCTGCCGACCCACCGGCGTTACCTGCGGTTCACGGTAGGCCTCGAGCATTTTCAGTTCACCGTGCTCCCCTTTGGCCTTACAAGTGCCCCTCGGGTGTTCACGAAAGTGATGGCGGTGGTCGCAGCTCATCTGCGCCGGGCAGGGGTTCCAGTCTTCCCCTACCTCGACGACTGGCTGCTGAAGGCGGGCTCGTCCCAGGCAGTCGTCTCCCACCTCCAGACTACGGCCGAACTCCTGCACTCGCTGGGGTTCTCCATCAATGTGCCGAAGTCGCATCTGATTCCTTCTCCACAGCTCCTTTTCATCTGGGCAGTTCTGGACATGACGCAGTTTCGGGCCTATCCTCCCGAACGGCGAGTCCGGGATATTCAGGCTATGATTCCGATCTTTCAGCCTCTATCCTGGGTTTCGGTACGGATGACCCTGAGGCTGCTGGGCCTCATGGCCTCCTGCATCCTGCTGGTCGATCATGCCAGATGGCATATGCGGGCTCTGCAGTGGGACCTGAAGTTCCAGTGGGCGCAGCACCAGGGCAACCTGTCCGATCACGTCCAGATCTCGGAGGGGACTGCAAAACAGTTGCAGTGGTGGCTCTCGAACCGGCAATGGGTCATGGGCAGATCCCTCTCCCTTCCCCAGCCAGAGCACACAGTTGTGATGGACGCGTCCCTTCTGTGATGGGGCGGTCACATGGGAGAGGCGGAGATCAGAGGCCTCTGGTCTCCGGCGGAGTGCCGGCTCCATATCAACCTTCTGGAGCTCCGGGCGATCCGACTTGCACTCCAGGCATTCCTTCCCTCTGTCAAAGGGACGGTAGTGCAGGTGTTCACAGACAACACCACCGCCATGTGGTATTGCAACAAACAGGGCGGGGTGGGGTCGTGGACCCTATGTCAGGAGGCTCTGCGCCTCTGGACATGGCTGGAACATCAGGGCATATTCCTGATGGTTCAACACCTGGCAGGTTCCCTGAACGCCAGGGCGGACGAACTCAGCCGCAGGTGCATGATGGATCACGAATGGCGTCTTCACTCGGAGGTGGCGCAAGGTCTCTTTCAGCAGTGGGGAGAGCCAATGTCAGCAGTTCTGCGCGTTGGAATTTCCAAGGCGGCACTCGCTCGGCGACGCTTTTCGTCGCGAGTGGAGTTGCGGTCTGTTGTACGCCTTTCCGCCTATACCACTTCTACCCAGAGTGTTGAAGAAGATTCGGCGCGACCGGGCCCAAGTCATCCTTGTGGCTCCGGACTGGGCTCGAAGAGTTTGGTATCCCGAGCTACTCAGTATGAGCGTCGATCCCCCGATCCGTCTGCCTCTTCGGGAGGATCTTCTGTCGCAGCAGCAGGGGACGGTCCTCCACCCGAACCTGTCCAGTCTCCACCTGCTTGCGTGGAGATTGAGCGGCGGCAGTTGATTCCTTTCGACTTGCCTCCCGAAGTTTGTGATGTGATTCTGGCAGCCAGGCGTCCCTCCACTAAGGTGGTATACACCTGCAGGTGGAACAAGTTTGTGGCATGGTGCACAGCAAAGGCTGTGAATCCCCTCTCTGCCCCTCTTTCTGAGGTTCTTCTGTTCCTTCTTTCTCTGGCCCAACAGGGTTCTGCCCTGGGTACCATCAAGGGCTATCTTTGTGCTATCTCGGCCTTCCTCAGGCTTCCTGATCAGCCCTCCCTTTTCAAGTCCCCTGTTGTTAACAGGTTCCTAAAAGGCATTACACACCTCTTCCCTCCTCTTCCGTTTGTGATGCCTCAGTGGGACTTGAACTTGGTTCTTACCTTTCTCATGAGCGCTCCCTTTGAGCCTCTACATAACTGCCCTCTTCGTCTTCTGACTCTGAAGACAGCCTTTCTGGTGGCCATCACCTCCGCTCGGCGGGTGAGTGAGCTCCAGGCTCTATCATGCAAACCTCCCTTTCTGTCTGTCCATCCAGACAAGGTTGTTCTTCGGACGCGTCCGTCCTTCTTGCCAAAGGTGGTTACTGCCTTCCACATTGGGCAGACCATCACTTTGCTCACCTTCTTTCCGCATCCTTCCAGAGAGGAAGAGAGGCTCCACCGTCTGGACCCAAAACGTGCGCTTTCCTTTTATATCAACCGCACACAACACTTCCGGGTGGATGACCAGCTCTTTGTTGGCTACGTGGGCGCCAAAAAAGGTTGGGCGGTGCACAAGAGAACCATTTCCCGCTGGGTAACCTTGTGTATCAAAGCCTGCTATTCTTTGGCTAAGAAGGAGCCTCCTGTTGGGCTGCGTGCCCATTCCACCAGGGCAACGGCTGCTACCACGGCCTTAGGCCGCGGTGTTCCGCTGCAGGATATCTGTCAGGCAGCTACGTGGGCCTCGCTGCACACGTTTACCAAGCATTACTGCCTTGACAGTCAGGTCCGGAGGGACGGCTTTTTTGGCCGTTCTGTCCTCCGGGACTTCCTTGTCTGATCTTTGTTCGCAGACCCACCACCGGGGTTGGTATTGCTGGGGTATCCATTCTAAGGTAAGGAATCTGTCACTAACGTGTCTCTTTCAGATGCACAAGTTACTAACTTGTGTAACGATATATCTGTAAGAGACAGTAGTTAGTGACAGATTCCTTACCGCCCCACCAATCCTCCCCGTTCTGCAAACTGATTTCTAGGGTTAAGGACATCCCTTTCCGGGCCCTAGTATTTTTCAGACACCTATGTCAGCTTCTTGGATGGCTCTGCGTTCCAGGCGCGGAAATTCGTGTACAGAACTGACGTCAGCGCGCAGGGGCGGCGTCTAAGTACTGCCCGCGACGTCATCCCGGCGGTCCCGACGACGGACGCGGAGCCGCACGACGGCGTCTACCGACGCGCAAGGGTACTGCTACGCAAAAACTTTCCGGATCCAGCCTGACGCCTGGGGATATTCTAAGGTAAGGAATCTGTCACTAACTACTGTCTCTTACAGATATATCGTTACACAAGTTAGTAACTTGTGCGTTAGACCCTATAAGGCTGGTACCGGGAATACAGGGGGGCTCCGTAGTGGAGCTTCTCAGTACATGGGACCCTACATCCAACACTGGAATCGGTGTTGGGGTAGGATTCCAACATGTTTGATATATAGTTCGACATCTCGTAATTGACTTGATGTCCACTCTATGTATTAAATGGCTGACTGCACTTACAAAGCCTGGAGAATCGACTCCGGGGTTTGTAGGAGGGTGTCCTACTCATGCAGGGCACCCTCACACTTATAACCTAGCACCCTGCCTTCAGGATTGAAAGGTCTACCTTGAGGATGACTTATAGGTTTTAAGTGCTGTGACCTCAGATATAAGGAAATTTATATCCGTTGTAAGTGGTGCTAGCACCAGCTTGCGCAGGCTGCAATGGCAGGCCTGTAATCACAGTTTGAGTGGTCTCTCATGCTTGGCATAATACATGCTGCAGCCCATGGGAGACCCCTGGTGTACCTATGCACTGGGTACCACAGTACCATATACTAGGGACTTACTAGGGTACACCAGTAGCCAATTGTGCAGCATGTATTATGCCACCCCTGAGAGACTACTCAAACTGTGACAACAGGCCTGCCTTGGCAGCCTGTGTAAGCTGGTGCTAGCACCTCTTACGACAGATATGTTTTCTTATATCTGAGGTCACTGCACTTAAAACCTATAAGTTATCCCTAAGGTAGGCCTTTCAAACCTGTAGGCAGGGTGCTAGGTTATAGGTGTGAGGGTGCCCTGCATGAGCAGGACATACATATAGTGGCCATGCGTCATTACTCGATGACTAACTTTATATTGGCTGTGCCAAACCTGGGCATGTTTGGTATCAAACATATTGGAATCATACCCCAACACCCTTACCGGTGTTGGAGTATGATTCCATACTCCAGGGGGCTCCTCCGGGAAGCCCCAGTGCTCACGGTAACAGCCTTCAAGGGTGTACCAGCAAGCTAGTGCTACTGCCGAACCCAGGCACGATTCTGCCCTCCTGCTGCTGAGCTGAACTCGAGCAGGGGAAAGTGGAACAATAGGTTTCCTGCCACAGGGAGGTGTGACCACCTCCCAGACAGGACTTAGTGTATGGGGCTGGGGGCGCTTGCCAGCGCCACCTGACTGCTTTGAAGGGCACATTTGGTGCCCTCCTTGCATCCTATCCGAGATCTCATTCTCGGTATTGGCGGCGCCGGTGACTTCGGAACCAGTGTCGCAGGAGCATCCAAAAGAACCGGGTTTAAAGTCGGTTGAGGTCGAGCCAGCGCCCGATCTGATCTAGACGGCGCCGGAGATGACCCATCCAAAGGGCCATTACCCTCTTGAAAATGCAACGCTGTGGCAGCCTCGGTGCCGGTGGAGGCCAGCTTCCTGGAGTCACAGGCATAATGGCCATGAATGGTGCCTGTGGAAAATGAAGAGGAAACCCTCCAAGAGAGTATGCAAGTGTACCCATGGGGCCGGCAGGCTCACCAGATGGATTTGCAGACTTTGCGAAAATGCTAAACATAGCATTTAAAAAATGAGACAGATCCGATCCTTGAGTCAGGAATGCTGGATATTATGGATCCGGAACAAAGGGCGCTGGGGCCGTACGTGGAGGCACCAAATTCGGCTCCGGCTGTGGAGTCCGAGTTCTCGGCACCAGAGGTGGAGTCGCAGACCTCGGCGCCGGATTAGTAACATTCCTCGGAGGAGTGACAGCCCTTGGTGCCGGAGCCGGAGACACTCCTGGAGAAGGTGTTGGAGATATTTCATCTTTGCGATGTCGCCTAGGACTCGGAGACACCGACTTCGGAGTCACATCCTTCGAAGAGCGATGCCGAGAACCATGGCACCACTTCTTCTTATGTTTCGTGGAGAATCTCAAAGTATGAGGCGTCTGTGACTTCGACCGGGTCTGAGATCTCCTGTGACCCCTCTTCTGTCTCTTGGCTTAGGCCATAAATAACTAGGCTGCCCTCTCCTTCAGAGCCTTCGGATTCATCCGTTTGTATTCAGAACATGTCCCGACGTAGTGATCTGAAGACAAACAACAGCAACAATCTTCATGCTGGTCAGTGATGTACATCTGGCCCCCGCATTCACTTCATGGCTCGAATCCCGACATTCTAGGATGAGTCATCTTCAAAGGCTACACAGTCGCAGCAACAGTATCAAAGAAAACTCCCAGAAATGGCGAGCCGGAAAAAAAGCGAACTGACGTCAGAATGCCGACGAGGTCTTCTTATGGCTCCGATGATGTCACCCAGAGTCGCATGTGGAGCCGTTCCATTGTGACATCCTAGTCGATGTGGGAGAGCTAAGAAGAAAAGTTTCCATGGAATGCTGCGCATTGGGGTAATTCAAAAGATGAGGAATCCACAGGCAGATGTATCAATCAGAAGTAGGCTGTGGGTGCTATTGCCAATACTTTCTCGTCATCCCGAGAAAGGACAAGGGCCTTCGTCCTATCCTAGATCTCAGAGCCCTCAAATACTTCCTCAAAAGGGAGAAATTCAAGATGCTCACCTTGGCTGAAGTCTTGTCTGCCCTGGACCGAGGAGTCTGGATGTAGCGTTGGACTTGCAGGACGCCTATTTTAATTATCCTCGTCCTGCATGCCCCTCCTCGTTACCTGAGGTTTATGGTAGGCCATTTTCAGTTCACCGTGCTCCCTTTTTGGCCTTACCAGCGCCCCTCAGTATTCACCAAGGTGGTGACGGTGGTCGCAGCTCATCTGCGCAGATCAGGGGTGCCAGTCTTCCCCTATCTCAACGACTGGTTGCTGAAGGCGGGCTTGCCATAGGCTGTCATCTCCCACGTCCAGACTGTAGCGGACCTCCTGCATTTGCTGTGTTTCACTATCAACATGCCAAAGTCACACCGGACTCCCTCTCAGACTTTCCTTTTCATCAGAGCTGCTCTGGACACACTGCAGTTTCGGGCTTATCCTCCCGAGCGGCAGCTATTCAGGCTATAATACCGATGTTTCAGCCCCTATCCTGGGTTTCGGTAAGACTGACTCTGAGGCTGCTGGGCCTCATGGCCTCCTGCATCCTGCTGGTGACACATGCCAGATGGCATATGCGGGCTCTGCAGAGGGACCTGAAATTCCAGTGGGCGCAGCATCAGGGGAATCTCTCTGACATGGTCCAGATCTCAGCGGGGACTGCAAAGGACCTGCAGTGGTGGCTAACGAACTGCAATTGGGTCAGAGGCAGACCTGTCTCCCTTCCCCAACCAGATCTCAAAGTAGTGACAGATACGTCACTCCTGGGGTGGGGCGGCCATCTGGGAGGAGGAGATCAGAGGAATCTGGTCTCTGGCGGAATCTGGACTAAGGGTTAATATGCTTGCTGCAAAGAACATGCACCATGCAGATCACAATAGTGCCTATAATGTAAATAGTTCAGTGGGTAACTGCTTTTGTGTCAGAGATCCATTTGCTAATTGCAATTTATAAATTAAAATTCTAACATAGAACAGTGACCTATTAACTGTCATCAGAGAGCTGCATGCAGACTGCTAGGTATAGGTTAGAATGTTATATTTTCTTGCCCAGTTTTTCATTATCTCAATGTCACAAAAGGGGTTCATTTGGGTAGAAATCAATTCTTATTAGTAAAGACAACCACCAACCATGGTGTTACATTTTAAATTCTGAGTTTGTGCTTCTCCAGACCAAGCACTCTTAAACTATACTGCCTATCAGTATGGATGACTAGTGACTCCTACACCTTGTAGTCCTCTGTCTTATGTAACATTTCCTATACACTGATTCACACACGTATGATTCACTATCTCTGTGTAATGTGTATGTGATGTAAAGTGCTCTGACACCCTACACTGGCAATGAGTGGTGCTATAAAACAAAAGAAATGCACGTGAAAGAGAGTGGTTATGGAGACTTGTGGTGCACTATTAAAGTGTGGTAGGGAGGGAATCTGTAGTGAAGAAGGTCCTTGGGGGGGCACCAACAAACATTGTTGCACCAGGTGCCATCAGCGCTAAAGCAGGCCCTGGGTACAGGCGTTCACGGACAACACCACTGCTATGTGGTACTGCAACAGACTGGGCAGGGTGGGGTCGTGGACCATTCGTCAAGAGGCCTTGCGTCTCTGGACATGCCTGGAATAGCAGGGCATTTCCTTGGTGGTTCAACACCTTGCAGGTTCCCTGAACGATAGGGCGGACAAACTCAGTCATCGATGCGTAGCAGATCACAAATGGAGTCTCCACCCTGAGGTGGCATAAGGTCTCTTTCAGCAATATGGAGAGCCTTGGTTAGATCTGTTTGCCTCTGCTGAGAAGGCGCATTGTCAACAGTTTTGCACGTTGGAGTTTTCAAGGTGGCTCTTGCTCGCAGACACTTTTCGTCTCGAGTGGAGCTCAGGCCTCATGTACGCCTTTCCGCCCATACCACTCCTGCCTAGAGTTCTCAAAAAGATCAGGAACGACTGGCCCAAGTCATCCTTGTGGACTGGGCACGGAGAGTCTGGTATCCCAAAGCTTCTGAACATAAGGATTGATTCTCCGATCAGGATGCCCCTTTGGGAGGATCTCCTGTCACAACAGCAGGGGAGGGTCCTCCACCGAACCTGTCAACTCTTCGCCTTCTTGCGTGGAGATTGAGCAGCGGCAGTTGACAGCTTTCGACCTTCCTCCAGAAGTCTGTAATGTTATTCTGTCAGCCAGGTGACCCTCCACCAAGATGGTGTACTCCTGCAGATGGAAAAACGTTATATCATATTGTACAGAAAAGTCTATTGATCCTCTTTCTGCCTCCCTTTCTGATATTTTGCCTTTTATTTTGACCCTTGCCCATCAGGGCTGTGCTCTGGGCACTCTGAAAGGGAATGTTTCTGCCCTGTCTGCCTTCTGTCTGCTGCTGACCAACCCTCCTTATTTAAATCTTCCACTATAATTAGTTTTTTAAAAGGTCTTGTTGCTTCAACATGAAATACCTTGGAAAAAAGAAGAGACAAGAGGCCTTTGACAAAACAGGAACAGTTCATTCAATTAAACAATGAATCCGGGAGAGCAGTCACAGGCATAGGGACTAAGGACTGTCTCAATTTACAATCTGTCAAACACAGACCTTTATACAGTTCGTTGAATGTAATAAAATGTTTCCGGCGATCCTTTTTTGGTAAGGAATGTGTACCTCTGTCTTTGGAGACATAAATTAGGGTATTAGATGTGGAATCCAGGTGGGCCTCGACCTTGCATGGACACAATGCGGCCAGTGGGTAGCGTGTCCAGATGTACAGCATGGGGAGTGTGTGATCACTGTGTGTGCTGTGTCTTGATTGGCTAAGTGTTTCTAACTTCATGTGGTGTTTTGGGAACGTAACGTATGCACCCCTCTGTCCATGTGTGTTTTATTAGGGCCAATCTCCATGGACCATTGTGGTGTCGCTGTGCTTATCTGTGGGATCGATCTAGGATTTCCTATTTGCACGTTTGTATGCTGGCTACGTGCTACCCCACCTGTGATCTGTCAATCAGTAACCTCTGGTTGATTTGGCTTTCACAATGGGAGAATATCAATAAAGATGCGATTTCGTTTTTATACATGAATGTATCATTTTTCATATTGCCAATGACTTTGTCAATAGTAATATTCATCCCTCTAGTTGAATTTTCAACTACATTATCTAACACATTCATCATGACAGGAACTTTATTGGGGGACTATTGTTCTTTAGTTCTGACAATTATTACTTTCCTATTTACTTGCATTTTATCCAATTTAAGGACTGAGTTTTTATAGCAGGAAATCCCCAATTGCATGGCGCCGCACAAAACCAAGAACACGATGAAAACAGGTAGCAATGACGTGCAAAATTCAGAAAGCCACAGGGGGTGTCAGGAGAACCAATTCGAAAACCACTCCTGCTTATGGGGACCTCCCTCCTCATGCATGTCTCTTTGTAAACTGTGCAGTGCTTGGATGGCAAGAGCCGATGTCCCATTATACAGGTCCTTCCCTGGGATAAACGTGCAGCAAGATTCACCAATCTTGGCACATACTCCTCCCTCCCTCTAACACGTGCCGATGCTGTATCATCATAAGGCAGATTGCTCTCAGTTCTTCTTTGATCGAATTAAGTCTGAGCGCAGTGCTGTTCATCATTTTAAGTAATTCCCATCTGGTGATCTGAAGCCAGCAGGCATTGGCTTTCATCTGCAGGGTGAAGAAGGGTATGGACCCTCCTGCAGATACATGTGAGTCCAAGTACCGTCTTCCTGACATGGGATGTCTATGCTTTCGTTTAACCTTCCCGTATGAGACCCATTTCCCTTCATATCATCGAGCTCGATGGCCCTACAAAGAAACTCCATGTCGGGGGCCCACTTGTTATTAAACAAGACTGCCCCGCTAAGGGCCACCCTTGGACTACAAATGGAGACAGGAGAGGATGTGTTTGTGCAATGAGTTGGGGGTTTCGCTACCTCCAAGAATCTCTTCTCTGGGAAGTCTAGGGGCCAAACAGTATCCTCCCCTACGGGGTCCTTCCTACGCATTCTGTCTAGCTCAGTTTGAATGTCTCTAGGCTTGGTGAAAAGGTATAAAGCCATCGGGTTGGTCTTGTAATGGGTCAGGTTCACCACTACTCTGTGGGGTTCTACCTTGTTGGGCTGGATTTTGAACCTTATTCTGCATAGGTACAAGTGGAGAAGGCATTTTGCTTTTTCATGGGCTACCTCTTGGGACAGGTAAGGTCTATCTACGCCTACTGCTTGTGGTATCAGCGAACAGACTTAACAAAACCTGGCTGATGTCTTAGAGCCCACGGCGGTCAAGGGGGTCGGAAAGTCGTTCAGTGGTTCCCACGTACCACTGATTGCCATCTTGTAGAGGCCGAGGCTTACTGCTTTCTCCCAATAGTGTGTGTGAGGCCTGGTGCATTGGACAATTGCTAGGCCTGATACGGGGGTGAGCGCAGTCTGCGTTCTACTCTCGCCTGGAGCGGTGATGGACTTTGTGGCCTCCCCTCGGCACCCCCCTCTCCCTCAGACCACGTCTTCTCAGTCGTGTTTGGATCTGCGGTTTCTGGCTTGTGGTCAGGGACTTCCAACTAGTGGGTGTGCTAGAGGTATGGCATGGTGACTGAACTTCGGCTATTCGAAAAGCCCAAAGGAAATAACCGAAAACATTGCAGAGATCATAAGAATATGGGGGGCCTGTGGCTAAGGCCATGAATCCTCGCCGAACTTTGCCTAGGGAGGATGACTGGACCGGGACTGCCTTGCAACTCCGGGACGTCTGGCTGACCTGATGAACCTCTCTATGGACCCGACGCCGTAGGGCGCTACACAACTTATTGACTTTTGTTCGTGTGATGTGGAGGTTGTGCGGTCTTCACTATTCCAGGCGTACGCGAATCCTGGATCTCACCATTTAAGTACTGCTTCATTTTAGAACTGAAATGGGGTCTCCAGCTAGTTGGAGGCTTCTAGTTTCTGGGGGCGCTGTTAGAACCGCACGCCATACAGGACACATGGGTCCTGGGCCGAATGCCCTAGAATGCGGACCTTTTGACTTAGTAATTGGAGGCTGTCCCATCTGACTTTGGATGCGGGAACCTGGGTGCCTGCTTTTTAAGTACTTGGTCTGGGAGCCAACCCGCTCCCTCATCACTCTGCCCTCCCCAGGAGCGTGGCCAGCCAACCCTGCCCTGAGGGATCAGCAGCAGAGTGGGGCTTTGGTGCCCTTAATGGCGAACTTTGGTGAGGATATACGATCAACAAGGCACATTTAGCAGCCCTGAATCCCCAGATGCAAGTAAAAGTTTGTATTCCCAACGTTGTCTCATTGGTCCTTCTTTTGGCTTTTGGTTCAGTTAATTCCTGGGATGTGGGCGAATTGGGGATATTTTACTCTGGGGTTTTAGCTTACTGATCATTTGGATTCTGTGTTTGAGTGAAAGCATTACGTCCCCAGACAGTTACCCCTCCCTGCCGAGGCTGTGACCCCGGTCCCTGTTGGGCTGAGTTCTCGGTCTGCGGTTGCTGTTGCTTTGTGTTTGTCCACTACCTGATCCCTGTTGCAAGAGTGCGGCGGCCGACTGGCCTCCCTGCGGCTGAATGTAGAGTTTATTCGGGTTTCCCTGAGCTTGATTCTGGGGATTAGGATTTTGTGGTTGCTGACCCTGGCCCATCAATCTCTGTTTGTGGTATGCTTTTAACCGGCATTGGTCTGCCAGGTGGCCATCCTGTGGCAATAATAGCAATCCTTAAGGTCTGGTTGTTGCCAACCTCCCTGGCCTCTGCCGCTATAGCTAGGTTGAAACCCTCTGGGGTTTTGCAGTGAAACCCCCTTTAAAACTGGTGCCATGTGCACATTTGTGGCCAACGCGGCTCCCTCAAGGGAGGTCTTTTTCAATTTGTGTTGGACTAATTTAGCAGTGTCTCTCTGGGATTGCTCCTGTTTCTCTCTATCCTTCTCTTGTTTTTTTTGTGGTAGTGAAAGATATGGGCTTGTATCTCCTGCCAGGGCTTGGAGTCTAACCCAACCACGTTGTCCAATCCTCTTTGTATCTTGGTGGGCAGCCCCTTTTTGAGAATATTGTAAAAGAATGCGACTTGTGGGCACGTTTCAGTCCACAGCTATCCTGTCTCTTGTCCCCCATCGTTCCCTCATCCTATCCAGAAAATCAGTTATTGTCTCCCCTGGCTTCATAGTCTCCGCCATTAGCCCTCCTAAATCAGGGTGGTCAGGGAAAATCTCCCTCAGGGCCATCTATATACGGTGCCTATGTGAATTGAATGCAGCCCCGTCATGTTCAGTGTTTGTCAGCGTGATTGCTGGGATGCGAGCTCGGGCGAACACCGCGTTGGTCTGCTCTCCGATAAGACTACTTAGCAGATTTTTGATACCGCCTATCACCAGGATCTGAAAGAAACAGTTAGTTATAGATTCCTTACCTTAGAATTACCCCCAGGCGTCAGACTGGATCCGGAAAGTTTTTCGCCAGCAGTACCCCTGCGCGTCGAAAGGTGGTGTCAGTCGACTCCGCGTTTGTCATTGGCGTCATGGTCGCCAGGATGACGTCGCAGTAGCTACATAGAAGACGCCCTCACGCGCTGACATCAGTTCTTTCTTTTTCTGCGCCAGCAAGCGCAGATCCGGAGAGAGCGGTACCTCCAGTCACTTTTTGACTGACTTTTTGCCGACTTTTGTCGACACCGTTTTCGAGTCTTCAGCTGATGGTGCACGTCAGGGATGCCCGGCATCAAGGCTTGCGGTTCCTGTTGCCGACTGACGTCGGTGACGGATCCGCACCGCGGGTGCCTGTTTGCCTAGAGCGCGACCACGACCCCAAGTCGTGCTCCGAGGTCTCGGTCGCATTGGAGGTCGAGGGACCGGTTGCGGAACCACCACCACCAGTCTTCTTCCAAGTCTTCGCACTCCTCTGGGAAGTCGAAGCAGCACAAGAAGAAGTCGAAGAAGCATCGCCGCTCTTCGACTTCTCCCTGTCGGTCTGCCGATGCGACGAGGGATGCGGGTGGTGCCCCTCCCGCGGCTCCACGTGAGGAACCCGAAGGGTCGACTCAGAGTTTCCCTCCCTTCCCGGGACCCGGAGCGACCCCTGCCCAGCTTCGCCAATTTTACGAAGCGATGCATGCCATCTTTGGGCAGTCCGACTCCGCAGGCGCGCCTTCGGGCCCCGCGGACTCGGCCGGGGGCCCTGGGGCTTTGACGCCGGTGGCTCCGGCACCGCAGGGTCCCCTTGGATCCAGGCCTGGATCCGGATCAGCGCCGGTCGACCTGATTACACCTACCCCGGCGCCGTATCCACCAGCACCACGTCCCCAGCCAACGCCGGTTGTGTCCCCAGCCGGCGTTGACCCCAGCCTCCACCTCGAGGTAGACACGGAGCCGGGCCGGCATCGACCAAGGCCGGATCTGGCGCAGACGGGTACTTATGTGCCCTTATTCTACCCTGGCTCTTTTAGACCAGATTGGCAGCCAGAGGAAGGTGAGGAGGACTGGGAGGGGTCTGGAGACCCTTTAACTGACCAGTTGCGTTATGAACCGGACTGGAGAGAGGAACTGGCGGAAGCCAGTGGTCTGGATACATCACCAGACCTTGGCATGTTGTCTCCTCCTACCGTGACTACGGAGGAGGGAGCGTCTTACGCCGTGGTGTTGCGTAGGGTGGCCGAGGCTCTCAACCTCGAGCTACCTACAGTGGCAGTCAGGACTAACCTCCTGACAGAGGTGCTTCAACCGGCAGCGAGCTCTTCGGAGCCCCTGCTACCGTTTAATGAAGCCCTCACTGACATCCTTTTGGGCACCTGGTCCAGGCCCAACACAGGGGCACCTGTGGATAGGATGATTGCCCGACACCACCGCCCGGCCCGGGCGACCCCACTTTCCTCTCCCAACACCCCACCCCTGAGAGCTTGGTGGTCCAAGCCTCCACCTCCAAAGGCGCATTCCCTAACGCACCACCTGATAGGGAATCCAAAAAGCTGGACCATCTTGGTAAGAAGATGTTTTCTTCCTGGGGGCGTGGCTAACCAGCCATCATGGTGGACGCGAACTCGTAAAGCTCCGACGGCATCCCCCAATTATCCGATATATTTCCCCTTAAGTAGCGCCATCACAGCCGGCAAAGAACGAACCCGAGGCGGTGACGGGTCGCTGCCACTGCTGAAACCACCGGAGGACAGAGGCAGGGGACGCCACCGATGCTGAGCGCGGCGCTGCGGCCTACCTGTGTGGCGGCGGTGATCGGGCCTGGCTGCCCCGGACGGGTGACGTGCACCCGGTGAGGCCCACGAGGTGAGCCGGTGGCGGCGGCGGTGGTTCTCCGGCCTGGCTGGCCACCTTGAGGCGGGGGCCTGTGATCGCCTACCGCTGTGGGGAGCGCTGAGGCCCCCATATGAGACTGCTGCGAGAAGTTGGAGGTAAGGGCCGACTGCACCTGAGAGAGGGAGCGCAGCGCTGCGGCCTACCTGAGTGACGGTGGTGATCGGACCGGACTGCCCCGGCAGGGAGAAGTGCACCCAGTGAGACCCACACGGCGAGCACCCGGGGGCGGCGGTGGTTCCCCGTCCTGACTGGCCCCTTGCTGTGGGGGCCTGCGATCGCCCTCCGCCGGGGGGAGTGCTACGGCCTACTGGAGAGACCGCTCCGCGGCGTCGGAGGCAACGGCCGATTGCACCCGAGGAAGGGGGATTACGGAGAGAGCCCGCTACGGACGGCGTGGATCCTCGTCCGCGCTGGGCCCCCATGGGCTGCTGGAGTCGGAGAGCAGCGAGACGATTGCCTGAGGTAGAGGAGGGGCGGGGGACTGCGGCTGCCACCTGCCAGTCCCGGGGCCCAGCGCGCCAGGAGTGGTGACTATGGAGCAAAGCAGGCACTGATCCCCCGGTGGCCGCGAGAGCCTCCTTATCTGAAGGGCTGCAGATAACGGGAGCCGAGGTACAGGTGCGAGGCCCTGGGCGTGAAGCTGTAGGGCCCCCATGTAGCTTACGTTCTGCACGGATACGCCGCACCGTGGAGTAGCGGTGTTAGGAGGTGCTGAACGGCAGCGGGAGATGCCCGGTGTGGCTCCCTGAGACCTGGTCCCCCGGTTGAGCACCCTAGATCAGATTGTTGCGCCCGGCCTTGGGACACAGGCGACAGAGGAGAGGCCTGGGGCCCCGGGACGTGGCGGTGAGCCGGAGTGACCTGTAACGAGGGCGGAACAGACGTGCAGTGGACTGACACTACTGTGGGGACCCACTGAAGTGGTGACATCGTTGTGGGGGCAGGGAGTAAAGACAGTGAATTGCTAAGGAGGGCCCCCGGCCTAATAACTCGCCGTGAGTTGGCACTACGGGACGGCCGCAGACCTGGCTCCTCAGTCGCTGAGAGAATGATCTGAAAGCGGCAGTGCGGAACTCAAATATCCACACGGTGGGGGCGGCCCGTGGAAGTGAGGAGGCGGACACCAAACAGCCAAGAAGTAATGGTCATACGAGGGGAGATGCTGTACTGTCTGGGGAAGTTATAGGTCACCGGCCCACGAGGAGGGACACGAGGGCGCACTGTTGGGGGCCTGGACAGTGGTGGCACTAGTACGGAGGGGATCTCGCCCCGCGGTCCTGTAGGTGAATACTGACTACGCAACAGCTTGTGATGGGCCGAATGCGGGCGAAAATACAACAGGGACCACTACGAGCGGGGGGGTCGGACCCTGCCCACATACGAGAGGAGGGAGAGATGGAGTTGGCATCCGTGGCGGTGGCCGCCAAGCTCGACTCGGTGCTAGCCGCAGTGGAGAAACTTGGGACTGCACTAGATAACACCAGGACGTCCCTGGAGGCCCGAATCGATAAGGTGACGTCAGACTTCACACTTCTACATGCTGACCATCGGAAACTGGCCGAGAAGGTGACCGCTCACGATCAGACACTCAAAACGCTCCAGCCCGTCACCCAAAGTCATGCGGCGGCGTTGCAGGACATGATCGACCGAGTGCACGCATTGGAGGATAGAGTTGAAGACGCGGAAGGGCGCTCCCGCCGCAACAACGTACGCGTAGTGGGCCTGCCGGAGGGGGAAGAAGGAAGAAACCCGGAACAATATACAGAGCACTGGCTAAAGGAACTGATGCCCCCGGGAACGCTGTCGCCCCAGTTCGTGGTGGAGAGGGCGCACCGTGTACCGGCACTGAAACCACAGCCGGGCGCTAGACCCCGCCCTTTCCTCTTAAGACTCCTCAACTACCGGGACAGGGATGCGGTGCTCCGCGAAACCCGGAAACTGGGCGACCTCAAAGTAAGCGGCAGCCAAGTGATGATGTTCCCCGACTACACTGCCCTTGTGCAACGCCGCAGAAGCAACTACATGGCGGTGAAGCGCCAGCTCCGGGAGCTGGAGTTACCCTACTCCCTCCTGTTCCCGGCTAGACTGCGGGTGGTTGCAAAAGGAGAGACCCGCTTCTTTGACTCCCCGGCGGAGGTATGGGACTGGATGGAGGAGAAGGGCCTCTGGACGGGAAAACGACCCTCCGGCCAAGATGAGGGCAGGCACACAGGTAGAAGGCCGAGACGGCGGAGCAAACGCGGGACACCGCGCTATAACAGGGCAGGGACGGCAGCCCCGAGTCCGGAAAAAGCAGAATGGAGCGGCGAGGAGTCCTGGATGCGGTTGCGACCCTGGGAGTCCCACACAGCAGGGAGCGCCGAGGAACGGGGAGACGTGACTCCTCGATGGCCAGTGGCGCGTCGTCTCCATCTACGGTGATGTCGGAGGATCTCTGCATGCCAGCAGTAACTCCACAGACTGCTGATGGTATCATCTGATGAGAGGCCGAGACACTGGACATTGTTGTAGGATGCCCGCGCAAGTACACTGTTGTTTACAGGACATAATGTCTTTATGGGGCGATAATGATGGTGAGAGGCATGGGGGGCGGTGGACACCGTGCGTGCACTGGGGGCTGACCGGAGAGCCATACGCTACATATTTGGCTGAGATGCATATTTGCCCACAATGATTGGACAGAGATGTAGTGGTGATCGACCCCTGCTTATGACGGGCTCGAATTGCTGCCCAAGATGATTATTTAGATGGCGCTCTATCTGCACGCGACAAGGGGGTAGCTACAGAGGAGAGATGCTTAGGTACACGACCCCATCAGGCAGTATACTGAACTAGTTCATATTTGCAGGCTATTGCAAAGTTTGGACGGACTTCCTCGCGGAGTCCGCCCTATCTGTTATGAAGTTTAAAGTTGACCCACGGGTTTTGTTGCAGCAGACCGTCACACCCTTGCACACCCCTGGCCGGGACACGCTGACAGCTATAGCGCGCCTGTTGTTGCAGCGATACACTCACTCCAACGATGACGACAGTTAATGTAATCACATGGAACATACGAGGAATGCATACACCCTCACGACGCTATTCCATATTCGCATACCTTCAGCGACACTTGACCAGCATCGCCCTCTTGCAGGAAACACACATGACACAGACGGAGCTCGAAAAGCTGCGTAGGCGCTGGAGAGGACAGATGTATGGCACCATATACTCTGCGCATGCGAGGGGCACGTTGATCTGGGTGAGGGCGGGGGTCCCGTTTAGCTGTGAGGAGGTGGTAATAGACCAGGAGGGCAGGTACACTTTGGTTCGTGGGAAGCTTAATGGTCAACCAATTCTGATGGGATCAATATATGCCCCAAATGTAGATCAGATACCCTTCCTGGCAAGACTATCAATAGCCCTGACTCCCTATGTGGGGCTCCCTTGGTTCCTAGGGGGGGATTTCAATTCGGTACTCAACGTACAATTGGATAGGTCCTTCCCCCCCCTCCACAAGATGCCTGCCACGTCAAACGCGCGAGCGCTGGAGGATTGGCTATCACAATGGGCAATGTCAGACATCTGGCGCGTCCTAAATCCTAGTGCGCGTATTTACTCTCATTACTCAGCAGTGCACGGCCTACATGTTGGGGCCGCCCGCCCATACCCACATGGCGACTCCAGGTGACCGCACTGGAAGACCCGGAGTTTCGCGCGTCGCTAGGGACGGCTATTCTCACCTATCTGGAACTCAACGAAGATACGGCCAGTAGCGCCCTAGTAGAATGGGACGCCCTCAAGGTAGCGGTTCGGGGTCATTGTCTGGGGGCCACATGGAATATACGCAAGCGACTATCCCTTTCCCTCGCCCGCCTAGAATCCCAGCTGTTACAACATGAAGGTGAGAGGGGGGAGGCGGGCGGATGCTCGACCCAACTGGCTGAATTACGCGCTCAACATGCGGAGCTCCTGGAGCAGCTGCGGTGCCATAATTACGCGGCTCACACAGCACGCACCCACGCCACCGCTGACCGGGCGGGCCGCCTATTGGCCTGGCTGATAACGCAAGAAAATAAGCGGGCCCCGATTGGCGCCATACGAAGACCGGACGGCACGCTAGTGCACACGCAAGGCGAAATACACAAGGTAATGACAGATCATTATACACAACTGTACTGCTCCCGAGGACGCTGCTCTGACAGCGACCTAGCAAGATTCCTAGACCAGGTCCAATTACCCACGGCCTCAGCTAACCAGCAGGCTGCACTCAATGGCCCTCTTACGTTAGATGAAGTTGGGGATGCAATCGGCGCTATGGCATCAGGGAAAACGCCGGGCCCGGATGGGCTGCCGGCCGAATATTATAAGGCTTACAGAGAGTCCCTAGTGCAGCCCCTCCACAAGCTATACATGACAGCACTGGAGGAACATACACTGCCCCCCTCGATGAGAGAAGCCTACCTGGTGTCTTTATTGAAACCAGGCAAGGATCCCACTACCCTTGGTTCCTACAGACCCTTGGCGCTATTAAACGTGGACTACAAACTCCTTGCCAAGATGCTGGCGGACCGATTGGCGCTAGTGGTACCGGGGTTAATACACACGGATCAGAACGGATTTGTCCCCAAGCGGAGCACATCATTGAACCTGAGACGATATTTCAGGGTGGCAACAGACAGTGTACACGCCTGGCCTAAGGCGGGGTGCCTCATGTTAGACTTAGAGAAGGCATTTGACTGCCTGGAATGGAGCTTTCTAGCGAACGTGCTATCGAAATATGAGCTCGGCCCGGACTTTCTTCAGATGGTTGGCCTACTCTACAGAGCCCCCACAGTCCGCGTGCGACTGGGACCGTATATCTCGGACGCCGTACCGGTGTGCAGGGGCACCAGACAGGGATGCCCTTTGTCACCCTTATTATTTGCGCTGGCCATAGAGCCGCTGGCGGCCAGATTGCGAGATGTGACAGGAGGGGGCATTCCGCTGGGAGACGCGGTGCACCATGTGTCCCTGTACGCGGACGACCTGCTGGTTTACGTGCGAGACATAAATAATATACCACCACAGCTGGCAACCATCCTTCAGGATTTCGCTGTCCTCTCGGGGCTCCGGGTAAACGTGGGTAAATCCTGTCTCTATGCGTTTCGGGAGGGACTTCAGGACCCAGGGTATATGCTCAATGGTGCACAGGTACAATGGCAAGAATGTACGTTTCGATACCTGGGGATTCAGATCTACCGCCAACCCAACGATCTGATGGATGGCAACCTGGGGCAGGCAGTGACGGCCATTCGGTCGCAGATGGGCTTCTGGGGCGCGCTCCCATTGACGGTCACAGGTAGAGTGGCGCTGACGAAAATGGTGATTCTCCCTCGACTCCTGTACTACTTTGTGAATTTACCTCTCTACGTTCCGGCCGCCTTCTTCACTACGTTTACTAAACTGCTCCGGGATTTCATATGGGGGCTGCACGACACAGGGTGGCGTTGACAAAACTGTACCTGCCAACTGACCAGGGGGGGCTAGCGGTACCTTGCTTTGAGCATTATTATCTGGCAGCCCAGATACAATGGATAGCCAGATGGCTTGCGGACAGAAACAGGGATGATACCGCAACCACACTACCACCGTATTCGTTAACACGCATAACCAGCCTCTTCCACCCAGCTGCTAGGGCTACGCGACCGGCGCCGCTACTGCTGGCAGTGGCGTACCGGTGCTACCGTAGATGTCTATACCTCACAAGAGACGTCGTCCCTTATGCACCCGCGATACCATTGGAGGGCTCCCCTAGCGGCCAGGGGGTACTGTCGACGGTGTCCCTCGCGAGCTGGCGGGCAGCGGAGGTACAAACCCTAGGTGATTTATACAGGGACAGTGCGCTTATGTCATATGAATCCTTGGTGGTTGAAGAGGGGTTGCCGCCAGGGCAGTTTTTAATGTATCGTTCATTGCTGGCAACGCTTACGGGCAGATGGGGAGATATGCACACGGAGCCGGCCCAACACCTCACTATTCAGTATCTCCATGTTATGGGAAGAGGTAGACACCTGGTTCGCTGGTTCGCGTCGTCGCTCCGAATACATGTGGCGGTCAGATTGGATCCCCTCCGCCAAAAATGGGAACTGGACTTAGGGCGACAATTAGCGGATAAGGAGTGGGAAAAGATACTTAGAAGCCCGGTGTGCATACCCAGGAACATGCGATTTCGACAAATACAATTATTTATTCTACACAGAGCGTATCTCACACCCGAACTAATAAATAGGTACTTTCATCGTGCGGACGCAGTGTGCCCCAGATGTGACGAACCTGGAGCCGGGTTGATTCATATGCTCTGGAGCTGTCCCAACATACTCACCTATTGGCGCGAAATCCGTGAGCTCTTGCAAAAGTGCACGGGCCGTGATTTGCCATTTGAATGGACGGTAAGCCTACTCCATCACTTCAAGCGAACCCCAACCACAAAGGTCACCTCTCGGTTCCTGGACTTGGGACTAGTGGTAGCTAAACGACTCCTGACCAAACGCTGGAAAGCGAGAGACCCCCCACATATACAGGCATGGCGGTACTCACTATTGGCGTGGGCTAAGGCAGAAGGCATCGCCCTCCGGCGAGAGGAAACACTGGGGTTACGACAGGAGCCCGTGGCAACAGACTGGGACGGATTATATCGTAGTCTGCAAAATGGGGAGGAAGGCCTTGCAGGGAGCCCATCCATGTAGAGAAGGAGTGAGTGATGGCCAGCACAATGGCAGTACCTTGCTGTATTGTTCCTTACAAAGCTGGAATATGCGGATTGTCTGAGGTGAGGGTTGGTGAGGAGAGGCGCAGACAGTGTGGTAGCTGCGGTTGTGTAGTCCCGGAAGGGGGGGGGAAACATTAAGGAGGAACATTGCACATGGGTCGGTCAATGCTGCTGTTGTTGTTGTTATTTTTATTATTCTTATGTTGTCTCGACTTTGCTATCTGTTTAACCAGCCGCACTATATGAACTGAAAGGAACTTAAACAATGACATGTCGACAAAACACCTGAACTGCTCCACTAACCTCTGCCTGTACACGTTGGGCCACGCATGTTAGACCGACTTATTGTTAGCTAAGAGGCCCTGCAGATATCATTAACATGTAATGTAATACTCCACGCCTAAAACGGAGATCTGTATATTGAGGTATGACGGAGGGATAGATAAGTACAATTGTATACCGATCGTCTGTTGCCTTTCATGCCTATGTTCATATGTACAAATACAATAAAAACAGATTCAAACAAAAAAAAGAAGATGTTTTCTTCCTCCAGCTTGGGACTGCGGTCGGTAAACACTGCATGTCTGTTGGACCGTTACACCCACTCTGTGTGGGATACGGTGGTGCAAGTGCTGCACCAGTGCCCGGAGGAGGCCCGGGCCGTACTCTCCCGTGCAGTTGCCGAAGAGACAAAGCAAAGTTTACCATACGCTGTGGGCTGAATACCGCCGACTCACTAGGCAGGACGATTTCCATGTCTGTAGCCCTTCGAAGCTACGCCTGTTTGAGGTAGACTGGTTTTTCTGGGGCTGTCCAATCCACTCTTATGGACATGCCCTTTGATGGCCTCGCCTATTCGGCGACAAGGCAGGCAACGCGCTGGAGCGCTTTAAGGACTCTCGGGCTACGGCCAGGTCCTTGGGCTTTCTTTTTCCGCGCCAGCAAGCGCAGATCCGGAGAGAACGGTACCACGAGTCACTTTTTGAGTTTTTTGCGACTTTTGTTGACTTCGTTTTTGAGTCTTCAACCGACTCCTGGTGCCCGAGGGATGCCCGGTTTCAAGGCATGCGGTTCCTGTACCCGACTGATGTCAGTGACAGATCCGCACCTCGTGTGCCTCTTCTGCCTGGAGCGCGACCATGACCCCAAGTCGTGCTCCGACTGTCGAACCATGGCCCCGAAGTCTTTGCGGGAGTGGTCCCGAAAGCTTCTCGAGGCCCGGCAGTCGGCTCCGCGTCGCGCAAGGTCCCGGTCGTGTGGGAGGTCGAGGGACCGATCGCGGAGTCATCATCACTCCTCTTCTAAGTCTTCGCACTCGGGGTCAGGTAAGTCGAAGCTCAAAAAGAAGTCAAAGAAGCATCATCGCTCTTCGACTTCCCCTCGTCTGACGTGACGAAGGGTGCGGGTGGTGCCACTCCCGCTGCTCCGCGTGCGGAGCCTTCAGGGTCGACCCCTTCCTTTCCGGGACCGGGAGCGACCCCTGCCCAGCTTCGTCAATTTTACGAAGCGATGCACGCCATCTTTGGGCAGCCCGACTCCGCCGGCGCGCCTTCGGGCCCCGCGGACTCGGCTGGGGGACCTATGCCTTCGATGCCGGCAGCTTCGGCCTCGGCACCGCAGGGCCCCCTTGGATCCAGGCCTGGATCCGAGTCGGGGCAGGTCGACCTCGTTACACCTCCACCGGCGCCGACTCCACCGGCACCACATCCGCAGCCGACGCCGGCTGGACCCCCAGCCGGCGTCGACCCCGGATCCATTTTCAGCCAGATTGGCAGCCAGAAGAGGGTGAGGAAGACTGGGAGGGGTCTGGTGACCCTTTGACGGAAGATTTGGATTACAATCCGGACTGGAGAGAGGAACTGGGGGATTCCAGTGGTCTGGATACCTCCCCAGACCTAGGCATGTTGTCTCCTACCGTGGCTACGGAGGAGGGAGCGTCATACGCAGTGGTGTTGCGTAGGGCGTCCGAGGCTCTCAACCTTGAGCTTCCAACGGTGACAGTCAGGACTAAGCTCCTGACAGGAGTGCTTCAGCCGGCAGCGAGCTCTTCAGAGCCCCTGCTCCCGTTTAATGAAGCCCTCACGGACATCCTTTTGGGCACTTGGTCCAGGCCCAACACAGGGGATCCTGTGGATAGGATGATTGCCCAACGCCACCGCCCGGCCCTGGGCGACCCCACTTTCATCTCCCAACACCCCACCCCTGAGAGCTTGGTGGTTCAAGCCTCCACCTCTAAAGGCGCCTTCCCTACCGCACCACCGGAAAGGAAATCAAAAAAGCTGGACCACCTTAAGAAGAAAATGTTTTTTTCCGCCAGCTTGGGACTGTGGTCGGTAAACACTGCATGTCTGTTGGGCCGTTACACCCACTCGGTGTGGGATAGAGTGGTGCAGGTACTGCCTCAGTGCCCGGAGGAGGCCTGGGCCATACGCTCCCGTGCAGTTGCAGTGGGGAGAGACGCAGCGAAGTTTACCATCCGCTGTGGGCTGGATGCCGCCGACCCACTTGGCAGGACGATTTCAACGTCAGTAGCCCTTCGACGCTACGCCTGGTTGCGTTCGACTGGTTTTTCTGGGGATGTCCAATCCACCCTTATGGACATGCCCTTTGATGGCCATCGCCTTTTCGGCGACAAGTCAGACAACGCGCTAGAGCGCTTTAAGGACTCTCGGGCTACGGCCAGGTCCTTGGGCCTCTCCACCACCCGCCCTGCGCAGTCTGCCTTTCGCCCTTTTTGTGGCTACGGAAGGGGTGCCCCGCTATGTCCCGCCCAGAGCCACAGGCTGGCGCAAGCTGTTCAACCCCAGTGCGGCCGGGGACGTGGGAACCACCGGCGTAGTTCTGGGGGCCAGCGGGCGGGCCAGTCCACCACAGCCCCCTCTGCAGCAGCCTCCAAACCTTCCTAGTCCGACCTTTCATGGCCACCAAATGCCAGTGGGAGGCAGGATACGCCATCATCTCCCCCACTGGCGCACCATCACGTCGGACAGGTGGGTTTTGCAAATAGTCCGAAGGGGCTACTCCCTCCCCTTCGAGACTATCCCTCCCTCCATGCCACCTCAGTACCATCGCATGCCGGAGGATCACCTGGCCCTTCTCCAACAGGAAGTTTCTGCACTCTTGGTCAAGGGTGCCATTGAGCGCATTCCTGCCCCAGAAGTAGGTCGTGGTTGCTATTCTCACTACTTTCTGGTAGCCAAGAAAGACAAAGACCTGCGTCCTATCTTGGATCTCAGGAACGTCAACCGCTTACTCCGGAAAGAGAAGTTCAAGATGTTGACGCTCGCTCAGGTCTTGTCTGCCCACGACCCTGGAGGCTGGATGGTAGGGTTGGACTTGCAGGACGCTTACTTTCACATTCCCGTCCTGCCGGCGTTACCTGCGGTTCACGGTAGGCCACGAGCACTTTCAGTTTACGGTGCTCCCCTTTGGCCTTACCAGCGCCCCTCGGGTGTTCACGAAAGTGATGGCGGTGGTCGCAGCTCATTAGCGCAGATCAGGGGTTCCAGTCTTCCCCTATCTCGACGACTGGCTGTTGAAGGCGGGCTCGCCCCAGGCTGTCGTCTCCCACCTCCATACTACGGCTGACCTCCTGCATTCGCTGGGGTTTCTCCATCAAAGTGCCGAAGTCGCACCTGACTCCCTCTCAGAAGCTCCTCTTCATCGGAGCGGTTCTGGACACGACGCAGTTTCGGGTGTATCCCCCCGAACAGCGAGTCCGGGATATTCGGGCTATGATTCCGATCTTTCAGCCTCTATCCCGGGTTTCGGTCAGGATGACCTACAGGCTACTGGGCCTGATGGCCTCCTGCATCCCGCTGGTGGACCATGCCAGATGGCATATGCGGGCTCTGCAGTGGGACCTGAAGTTCCAGTAGGCACAACATCAGGGGAACCTGTCCGAGTTGCGTCCAGATATTGGAGGGCACTGAACACCAACTGCAGTGGTGGCTAACGAACCAGGATTGGGTCGACGGCAGATCCCTCTCCCTTCCCCAACCAGAGTTCACAGTGGTGACCGATGCATCACTTCTGGGATGGGGCGGCCACATGGGGGAGGCGGAGATAAGAGGCCTCTGGTCTCCGCGGAGTCCGGGCTCCACATCAACCTTCTGTAGCTTCGGGCGATCCGTCTTGCACTAAAAGCATTCCTTCCCTCTGTCCGGGGAAGAGTAATGCAGGTGTTCACGGACAACACCACCACCATGTGGTACTGCAACAAACAGTGCGGGTGGGGTTGTGGACCCTATGTCAAGAGGCCCTCCGCCTCTGGACATGGCTGGAACATCAGGGCATATCTCTGGTGGTTCAACACCTGGCAGGTTCCCTGAACACCAGGGCGGACGAACTCAGCCGCAGGTGCATGATGGATCACGAATGGCGTCTTTACTCGGAGGTGGTGCAAGGTCTCTTTCAGCAGTGGGGAGAGCCTTGGTTAGATCTATTCGCCACCGAAGAGAACGCGCAATGTCAGCAATTCTGCGCGTTGGAATTTCCAAGGCGGCACTCGCTAGGCGACGCTTCTCGTCGCGAGTGGAGTTGGGGTCTTCTATACGCCTTTCCGCCTATACCACTTCTGCCCAGAACGCTGAAAAAGATCAAGCGCGACCGGGCCCAAGTCATTCTTGTGGCTCCGGATTGGGCACGAAGAGTCTGGTATCCTGAGCTGCTCAACATGGCCATCGATCCTCCGCTCCGACTGCCTCTTCGGGAGGATCTTCTGTTGCAGCAGCAGGGGACAGTCCTCCACCTAAACCTGTCCAGCCTCCACCTCCTTACGTGGAGATTGAGCTGCGCCAGTTGACGTCGTTTGGCCTGCCTCCCGAAGTCTGTGATGTAATCTTGGCAGCCAGGCGTCGCTCCACTAAGACGATATACGCCTGCAGATGGAATAAATTTGTGGCATGGTGCAAAGGCTGTGGATCCCCTTTCTGCCCCTCTTTCTGAGGTTCTTCTGTTCCTCCTTTCTTTGGCCCAGCAGGGCTCTGCTCTGGGCACTCTTAAGGGCTACCTCTCGGCCAGTTCAGCCTTTCTCAGGCTACCTGATCAGCCTTCTCTTTTCAAGTCTCCTGTTGTAAATTGATTTCTTAAGGGCATTACTCATCTTTTTCCTCCTGTTCCCTTCGTAATGCCCCAGTGGGACTTGAACTTGGTTCTGACATACCTTATGTGCGCTCCCTTTGAGCCACTGCATAACTGTCCTCTCAGACTTCTCACTTTGAAAACTGCCTTTCTGGTGGCCATCACCTCTGCACGCAGGGTGAGTGAGCTGCAAGCTGTCCTCTAAGCCTCCCTTTCTGGCTGTCCATCCGGACAAGGTCGTCCTAAGAACTAGACCTTCCTTTCTTCCCAAGGCGATTACTTCTTTCCACATTGGCCAAACCATCACTTTGCCCACCTTCTTTCCGCCTCCGCATCCTTCGAAAGAGGAAGAGGCTCCACCGTCTGGATCCAAAACGTGCGCTTTCTTTCTACTTGGATCGCACCAAACAATTCCGGGTGGACGACCAGCTCTTTGTTGGTTACGTGGGCGCTAAGAAAGGTCGGGCCGTGCACAAACGGACCCTCTCCAGGTGGGTCATTCTGTGCATTAAAGACTGCTATTCTTTAGCTAAGAAGGAGCCTCCAGTGGGGCTGTACACCCATTCGACCAGGGCAACGGCAGCTACTACTGCTTTGGGACGAGGGGTTCCCCTAAATGACATCTGTCAGGCAGCTACGTGGGCATCGCTGCACACGTTTTAGAAACACTACTGCCTGGACAGACAAGTCCGGAGAGACGGCTTCTTTGGCCGTTCTGTTCTCCAGGACTTACTGGTGTGAACTTGGTTCGCAGACCCACCTCCGGGGTTGGTATTGCTGGGGTATCTATTCTAAGGGAAGGAATCTATAACTAACTGTTTCTTTCAGATGAACAAGTTACTTACCTTCGGTGACTATATATCTGTAAGAAACATAGGTTAGTTATAGATTCCTTACCGCCCCACCCATCCTCCCCGTTCTGCCAACTGACTTCTAGGGTTAAGGACATCCTTTCAGGGCCCTAGTTTTGTGCACCAGTGGTCAGTGTCTTGCATGGCTCTGTGCTTCTGGCGTGGAAAGTCGTGTACAGAACTGATGTCAGCACGCGAGGGCGGTGTCTAAGTAGCTACCGCGACGTCATCCCGGCGACCACGACGCCAACGACTAACGCGGAGTTGACTGACACCACCTTCCGACGCGCAGGGGTACTGCTGACGAAAAACGTTCCGGATCCAGTCTGACGCCTGGGGGTAATTCTAAGGTAAGCAATTTATAACTAACCTATGTTTCTTACAGATATATTGTTACCGAAGGTAAGTAACTTGTTTGTCAGCGCGCAAGGGCGGCGACTAAGTAGCTACCGCAATGTCATCCCGGCGACCACGACGCCAACGACTAACGCGGAGCCGACCGACTCCACCTTTCGACGCGCAGGGGTACTGCTGACGAAAAATTCTCCGGATCCAATCTGACGCCTGGGTGTAATTCTAAGGTAAGGAATCTATAACTAACCTATGTTTCTTACAGATATATCGTTACCGAAGGTAAGTAACTTGTTCTTTTCAACCATAAAAGTACATAGACAAATACATTACATGTACAGAAAAAAAGCACATGAAAGCTACGTCACGTCATTAAAATACTCCGATGATCAATAAAAGTATGCTTTTAAATTGTTATATTAAATCCCGATGTCAAAGCATTCCATAAAATTTTGTAAATGAATGCTTTATAATTAATTAAAATTGGTAAAAGGAAATGACAGTTAAAATGCATCATGTAACACTGTATAGGCATTGGGACACAGAAAAAAAGGGGCATGATAAATAAACCAATCCTGTTAGCTACTCCAACACCCTACACCTGATAGACCAACTCCAATGAAGATACTTGGATACTGCACAGACAATTATCTGAGAGGATTCTGTGCGAAGAAGCCGTATAGCGACTTCTAGTTGACGGCAACCATGTTGCTTGCATAGTGGAATGATCCAGTCTTTCCTTGGGCAGGTGTAACCAGTACAAAATAAAATAAAAAGCACCAATGATTCCTCTGACTGTTGGCAGACCAGGCTTCCAGTGCTTACAGGGGTTAGGCGATTCCATTTTGCTAATAAAGGCATTAATGGTAACATTCCATAACGGAACTTGAGGAAGAGTGTCTTTGCAGCCAATGGGTTAAGATCCAGAAAGGGCTTGAATGAAAATTCAGGTTTAAAATCTAGGAAAAGGGGAAGTAAGCGTCCGGTTGGGCACAATATGAAATTCACTAAGATGGATATGGTCCCAAAATGCATTCTTGAGTGTGGTCTTGGATAGGTAGACGGATGCCAAGGTGGACCAGTAGTCGCCTAGCCTGATATGTACTAACATCTTCTGGACATAGCATAGCCACTTGATTTTGCCATAATTGTCCAGGGAAGCTACTTCAAGGGCTCCATGATAATCATCCAGTCCTACAGAGTACTTCAGCCTTCTCCAATAGAGTAACGGCCTCATTTGGTCCTTGTGTATCATTGAATTGAGACCCCTGTCTCATCATAATGCTATTAACAGGGTATTCTTTGGGAGGTTTGTAAGAGATCTCAAGATCGTGTTCTCCACCACCCTAAGTTTGGTCAGATTCGAGGTGCCCCATGCTTCAGCCCCATACAAAGCAAACACAAGGAGATGATGGACGGAGCGCTGAAACTTTTCAGACACTCACCCCCAGTCACAGATCTGGGTTGAATCCATCATCGTTCTTTAGCTCACTTTGCCACCCCAGTTCAGACACAGCTATATGCAAATCAGTCTTGACCCTGTGCCTCATGGGAACAGACCAGCCTGAACTGCCAAGCCATGTCTTCCCTGGACCGGAAACAAGCATCCTGGGACCGGGTTCGGGCTAACAGCCCTCATCAGCCAGGCTAGCTTGAATCCAGTGGCAAAGTGAGCAAGGGACCCACGTCTGGGCATACCCTGCCAACTTAGGGCGAACAAAGCAAACACAAGGAGATGATGGACGGAGCGCTGAAACTTTTCAGACACTCTAAACTTTCTGAGGTCTATGTCAATTCCATCTTGACTGGGTACCTGGAGGAAAATAACATACTAGACCGCTCTCAGAATGGTTTCCGTGCGGGTCATAGTACGGAATCTGCTCTTCTTGCTGTTACCGAACATCTGAGATGGGCCTTAGATGAGGGCCGCACGTCGGAACTGATTTTGCTCGATCTCAGTGCTGCGTTTGATACGGTCTCCCATCAGATCCTGTTGAGGCGTTTGGAGGAGGCGGGGATAACAAGCTCCGCCCTGGATTGGTTTGCTTCCTTTCTCTCTAGAAGGACCTTCCAGGTCACCGCTCCCCCTTTTACCTCTAGAGTTATTGCTATCAAGCAGGGTGTACCGCAGGGCTCTGCTTTGAGCCCTACCCTTTTTAATTTGTACGTTCAACCGCTGGCAAGAGTGGCCAAGAACAGAGGGCTTACGATAGTGTCGTATGCAGACGACACTCAGTTGGTGGTCACACTCTCCGATGACATTACCCGGGACGCTTGTAAGTTTCGTAGCGATCTTGAGGCCATTTCGGAGTGGATGACTGCCAACTGTCTCCAGCTCAACGCCAGCAAGTCTGAAGTACTGCTGGTGGGGAGAGATGCAGAGCTGTGGAGTGAGCACTGGTGGCCTGCCACGATGGGGTTAGCGCCTGTTCCCAAACAGGTTGTAAAAACCTAGGGTTTTGGATAGACACCGCCCTCTGTTTTCGAACCCAAACCATGAAGGTGGCAGGGACTTGTTTTGGGCTATTGCGCGGGCTCAAACCCCTGTTGGGCTTTTTGATCCCCCTATCAGGCAGGTTATCATTCAGGCCTTGATTCTGTCAAGACTGGACTACGCCAGTTCCCTCTACTTGGGGGTCAACCAGTCTGAGATTGTCAGATTACAAAGGGTTCAGAATGCAGCGGCTCGTGCCCTCCTTGGTTTGCCGAGGAGGTGTTCTACCTCTAATACCATTCGCCGCCTCCATTGGCTGCCTGTGGCTAGCGTTCAGAGTTCAAGGCCCTCTGCATTACTTTTAAAATTCTTAATTCTTCATCTCCTTGCATCTTGACTAATCTTCATACCTTCTATATCCCCTCCCGCCAACTTCGTTCTATGGGACACAATCTTGTGGCTGTCCCTAGGGTCAGGAGGACGCGCGCTGGTGGGCGCTCCTTTCGTGTGCTGGCCTCGAAGCTCTGGAATGCGCTCCCCATCTCCATTCGCAGTCTAAAGTCCTACCTGCCTTTCCGGAAAGCTGTGAAAACATACCTCTTCCCTCCGCTATAAGCTGTCTCGTCTTGTGATTTGCTTTGTAGTTTTCTGCGCTCAGCGCCGGGACGCCCCTTTGCTGGGGCAGCCGTGCGCTCTATAAAAATTTATAACATAACATAACTCACCCCCAGTCACAGATCTGGGTTGTATCCATCATCGTTCTTTAGCTCACTTTGCCACCCCAGTTCAGACACAGCTATATGCAAATCAGTCTTGACCCTGTGCCTCATGGGAACAGTCCAGCCCGAACTGCCAAGCCATGTCTTCCCTGGACCGGAAACAAGCATCCTGGGACAGGTTTCGGGCTAACAGCCCTTATCAGCCAGGCTAGCTTGAATCCAGTGGCAAAGTGAGCAAGGGACCCACGTCTGGGCATACCCTGCCAACTTGGGGTGAACAAAGCAAACACAAGGAGATGATGGACGGAGCGCTGAAACTTTCCAGACACTCACCCCAGTCACAGATCTGGGTTGAATCCATCATCGTTCTTTAGCTTACTTTGCCACCCCAGTTCAGACACAGCTATATGCAAATCAGTCTTGACCCTGTGCCTCATGGGAACAGTCCAGCCCGAACTTCCAAGCCATGTCTTCCCTGGACCGGAAACAAGCATCCTGTGACCGGTTTCGGGCTAACAGCCCTCATCAGCCAGGCTAGCTTGAATCCAGTGGCAAAGTGAGCAAGGGACCCACGTCTGGGCATACCCTGCCAACTTAGGGCGAACAAAGCAAACACAAGGAGATGATGGACTGGCAGTTCGGGCTGGACTGTTCCCATTGGGCACAGGGTCAAGACTGATTTGCATATGGCTGGGTTCAAACTGGAATGGCATGGTGAGCAAGAAAACGATGGATTTAGGCCCAGATCTCTGTACTGGGGTGAATGTATGACATTGTTCTGCATTCTGTCCATCAATTGTTGTTTTTGCATTTGTCACCCCGAGTGGGACGGGTATGCCCAGACGTGGGTCCCGTGCTCTCCATGCCACTGGAGTCAAGCTATCCTGGCTGATGAGGGGTGAAACCCCGAAACCGGTCCTAGGATGCTTGTTTCCAGTCCAGGGAGGACCTGGCCTGGCAGTTCGGGCTGGACTGTTCCCATTGGGCACAGGGTCGAGACTGATTTGCATATGGCTGGAATCAAACTGGAAAGGCATGGTGAGCAAAAAAACGATATTTAGGCCCAGATCTCTGTACTGGGGTGAATGTATGACATTGTTCTGCATTCTGTCCATCAATTGTTGTTTTTGCATTTGTCACCCCGAGTGGGACGGGTATGCCCAGACGTGGGTCCCGTGCTCTCCATGCCACTGGAGTCAAGCTATCCTGGCTGATGAGGGGTGAAACCCCGAAACCGGTCCTAGGATGCTTGTTTCCAGTCCAGGGAGGACCTGGCCTGGCAGTTCGGGCAGGACTGTTCCCATTGGGCACAGGGTCAAGACTGATTTCCATATGGCTGGGTTCAAACTGGAAAGGCATGGTGAGCAAAAAAATGATATTTAGGCCCAGATCTCTGTACTGGGGTGAATGTATGACATTGTTCTGCATTCTGTCCATCAATTGTTGTTTTTGCATTTGTCACCCCGAGTGGGACGGGTATGCCCAGACGTGGGTCCCGTGCTCTCCATGCCACTGGAGTCAAGCTATCCTGGCTGATGAGGGGTGAAACCCCGAAACCGGTCCTAGGATGCTTGTTTCCAGTCCAGGGAGGACCTGGCCTGGCAGTTCGGGATGGACTGTTCCCATTGGGCACAGGGTCAAGACTGATTTGCATATGGCTGGGTTCAAACTGGAATGGCATGGTGAGCAAAAAAACGATGGATTTAGGCCCAGATCTCTGTACTGGGGTGAATCTATGACATTGTTCTGCATTCTGTCCATCAATTGTTGTTTTTGCATTTGTCACCCCGAGTGGGACGGGTATGCCCAGACGTGGGTCCCGTGCTCTCCATGCCACTGGAGTCAAGCTATCCTGGCTGATGAGGGGTGAAACACCGAAACCGGTCCTAGGATGCTTGTTTCCAGTCCAGGGAGGACCTGGCCTGGCAGTTCGGGCTGGACTGTTCCCATTGGGCACAGGGTCAAGACTGATTTGCATATGGCTGGGTTCAAACTGGAATGGCATGGTGAGCAAAAAAACGATGGATTTAGGCCCAGATCTCTGTACTGGGGTGAATGTATGACATTTTTCTGCATTCTGTCCATCAATTGTTGGTTTTACATCAGCCCCATACAAGGCACTGGCCTCGGCCCTAGCTCTATACACCTTAAGCGCGGGAGGAATACGCCTGGTGCAAGATGTCCTGTAACATTTTAAAATGGCAGCAGAGTGATGGACTAAATTTAAACTGCTCTTTTCAACCTGGGGTGCCCATGACAACCTAACCCAAAATAATCAAACTCACAAACGCTGTCCAAAGGGCAACCTCCTCAACATTACTGAACCCCTAAATGTTTTGTGGGGACAAAGGGCCATAAAAGTAGTCTTAGAATGATTTATTACAAGCCCTCGTTCAGTACAGAAACCTTCAAATTTGTTAACCAGGCGGTGTAAACCACTCTGGGTCTTTCAGATCAAGAGTGTGTCATCGGCAAATAATAGGAGGGGAATTTTAAAACCACCACGGCAAGGGGCATCATTGAGGCCATCCTCGACGTAGGACACCAAGTCGTTAAGCTACAAGGAGAAAAGGGTTGGGGCAAGGACGCAGCCTTGCTGGACTCCTTTCTGTCAGTTCCTCTCCCCAGCCCCAATTTGCTTGAGCATGGTGTCAATAAAAACAGTATCTGAATGATATAGACTCTGTTCATCAATTACGGTAGGTGAAAAATAGCAGCATCTTCATATCAAACATTAAGTATCCGACAAAAACACCATACTTAGGACAAAACACAATTTGCAGTAATTTAACAGCACCACAACATCATACATTTACTTCACATCAACAATCGCACTCTGTATCACACACAGGGGCTAAGCATACAATCTGAATCACGCCGAGCAGTCCAACCTACCAACACCTAAAAAACTGACAGGAATTTGTTTGACAAAGTCATTTTTTCTTTAAGCCCGCTGCTAGTGCATGCTATTCTGTGACCAGGGGAAGCTCTGCGCGGTACACGGGACTAAGTGAGCCTGATAGTCTGTCAATATCGGCTTCGAGACAAAGACAATATCAATAGTTCACGGAGAAAAAGGAATAACTCGAGAACCACAGACCCCTCTTGGCCAAACACAAGTTGCACCTAATCTCCCAGGTCCAAATCTTTTCCGTAGTTGTCCTAATTGCACCCTGTATCGCACCCAGGGGCTAAGCGTACCATCTGTGTCACGCCCCACGGTCCAAGCATACCGACTGTCATGTCAAATGGAAAAAGCATACCATCTGTGTTACGCCCAGCGGTCTAAGCGACTAACAGCTCTCACTTCTTTCAGATACCAACAGCGTTGGAAAACAGGTGTGTTGGAAATGGCCCTTTTTGCAGGGTCACCCCTAAACTTTTTGCCTGCCTCCTGTATTTTTGCTGACCTGTTTCTGTTGGTTTTATGACTCTGGGCACTTTACCACTGCTGTTCAGTGCTAAAGTGCATATGCTCTCCCTTGGTAAATATGTCTATGTGAATTGGTATATCCCTGATTGGCTTATTTGGTTTACCTGTTAGTCCCTAGTAGTGTGGCCTGTGTGTGCCCAGGGCTGGTAAACCAAATGCTGCTGGTGGGCATGCAGCGCTGGTTTGCGCCACCCACAGAAGCAGCTTGTAAAGTGTGTCTCAGACCTGCCACTGCAGTGTCTGTGTGCAGTCCAGAACTGCCATCTTGGCTGTGAAGTGCACCCACTTCCCAGCCCCTGAACCTTCCCTTGGCATCCTGTAAGTCGCCCCCGCATTGTATGTGTAAGGTAGGACATGCCTTGGTGTGTGTAGCATGTCCTGGTAGTGAATTACACCCCATTTCGTTTTTCACTACTGTAAGGCTACCTGTTCCTCATAGGCTAGAATGGGCAGTTTGACTATTACATTCTATAGTCCTAACTGGCCCCAGGAACATGGTAGAAAAACGAATTTAGTATGCCTGAGCTCAGAATATTAAAATACATCTTTTAGTGAAGTTTATTTTTATATTCTGTGTTTGAAAATACCACTTTTAGAAAGTAGGTATTTTCTTGCCTAAGCCTTCCAGTGTGCTCTGCTGTTATGTGTATTGGCTGTCTGGTTTTAGAGGGGCAGGGCAGGCTGAGTCAGACCTGGGTTGAATAGAGAGATCTGCATTTAGAGTGTGGGGAGGGGTGGCTCCTTGACCTGAATAGGGCTGTGCCCGGCAAGGTGAATGCTGGCTCCACCTCCTACTGTGTGTCTGCTAGCAGACCCCCTCTTTCTGAAAGGAAGGATGCAGCCTGGTAAACAAAGTGCTCCAGGCCTGAGCAGAACTGGTTCTGGCTAGGTTCAGTGACTTGTAGCTTCTGAGAACAAAGACTTTTGGGGTATAAATATCTGTGCTCAAACCCCTACAATTTGTATTGCTTTTGGATCTGGAGAGGAAACTCTGTCCGTGCCACTGGAGGAATCTGCAGGAAGTGACTGTCCTTGTGCTTGTGTGTTGTTTCTTGCACTGGCCTGCAGCAGTGACCACTGGACCTTGAAGAAGAGGAAAAGGAACTTTTGAGAGAACTTTTATTTTTGTTACAGCAATTACCCAGGGGCTAGGAAGAGAGCTAGCCTCCTGCTGGAGTCTCAGGCACATCAGACTCCACCACCAACCTCCTGCTTCCTCCCTGCGAGGATTGCTATCTGCTGATGAGGCTCCTGTGAGTTCCAGGGCCTCTAGTTTTGCTTCAGAGAAAAGAGTGCTGGAAATCGTCGCTAACGCACGTTTGCGAGCCGCTGCAGCCGAGAGCGCTGGAAAAATCATCGCGCTGCTGTCGCTGAGTGCTCGCAACCCCTAAAGAAATCATCGCTTCAAGACATCGCTTTGCGGACGCCGTGCATCCGCCATTTTCATCGCATCGCACCGGATTTCGTCGCTCCCTCGCGGAGCGTCATCTCTTCGCATCGCAACACAATCGCCCAGCGCAACAGGATCGTCGCATCGACTTCTCCCTCGCGGCAAGAAAGTCATCGTATTGGCGGCCTAGCGTGCAGAAGTTGGTCGCAGTGTCTCCGCACGCATCACGCAGATCGGCGCATCATCCTTCCTTGCGGCAAGGATTTCAACGCATCGCCGGCCTCGCGTGCCGAGAATCATCGCTACCACTTCTTTGCGACATTTTGTTGGTTTTGCTACTAAACCCAGGTACTTTGTGAGAGAAAGGGTCGCAGAGACCACTGCTTTGAATTTGAACCTTATTTTTGCAACCTTTGAACTATTTTTTGACAGTCCTTCAACAGCCATCCTATTTTTGACAGTCTTATGAGAGAAAGGGTCGCAGAGACCACTGCCTTGAATTTGAACCTTATTTTTGCAACCTCTGAACGAGAAAGGGGCGCAGAGACCCCTGCCTTGAATTTGAACCTTATTCTTGCAACCTTTGAACTATCCTTGACAGCCCTTCAACAGCTATCCTATTTTTGACAGTATTGTGGCTTTTACAGTTATTGGTCTTGTGATAAATCTGCCTTTATATAAAGATACTTATTTTTTATAACTACTTGTGTGGTGTCCCTCTGTAGTGTTCCGCACTGTGTTACTGTGTATGGTCATAAATGCTTCACACCCTGCCTCTGAGATAAGCCTACCTGCTCGTGCTAAGTTACCACAGGGTTGAGCAGGGGTATCAAGGAGGGTAGCCCTCTTACTCTGACTTAGGAAGAAGGGTCCCTACTTGGACAGTGGCCAGCCATTGCCAACTAGAGACCCCCATTTCTAACATTGGTGGTCAGCGGTGAGGATCTGGACTTGCATTTATGATCGCATTCAATAATTATAGTGTACACTACTAGTGAGTGCAGACCATAACGTACCGCATACATTTTTTGAGAGTTTTTTTGGATCCTATATTGTAATTGATATTGCCAATGATTTTTCACCCGCACACATTTCCTGAGAGTTTTTGGGATCCTATATTGTGATTGATATTGCCGGTGATTTTTCACCCGCGCCCATTTTTTGAGAGTTTTTGGATCCCATATTGTAATTGATATTGCCAATGATTTTTCACCCGCACACATTTCTGAGAGTTTTTTGGATCCTATATTGTGATTGATATTGCCGGTGATTTTTCACCCGCATACATTTTTTTAGAAGTTTTCTTCTATCTTTTATTGATATTGCCCGTGATTGTTACAATGGGCAAGCCTATGTTTTATTGATATTGCCGGTGATAGTACCCGCATAAATTTTTGAGAATTGTTGGATCCTATATTGTGATTGATATTGCCGGTGATTTTTACCCGCATACATTTTCTTGAGAAGTTTTCTTCTATCTTTTATTGATATTGCCCGTGATTGTTACAATGGGCAAGCCTATGTTTTATTGATATTGCCGGTGATAGTACCCGCATACATTTTTGAGAATTGTTGGATCTTATATTGTGATTGATATTGCCGGTGATTTTTTACCCGCATACATTTTCTTGAGAAGTTTTCTTCTATCTTTTATTGATATTGCCCGTGATTGTTACAATGGGCAAGCCTATGTTTTATTGATATTGCCGGTGATAGTACCCGCATACATTTTTTAGAATTGTTGGATCCTATATTGTGATTGATATTGCCGGTGATTTTTTACCCGCATACATTTTCTTGAGAAGTTTTCGTCTATCTTTTATTGATATTGCCCGTGATTGTTACAATGGGCAAGCCTATTGTTTATTGATATTGCCGGTGATAGTACCCGCATACATTTTTGAAAGTTTTTGGATCCTATATTGTGATTGATCTTGCCGGTGATTTTTTACCCGCATACATTTTCTTGAGAAGTTTTCTTCTATCTGTTATTGATATTGCCCGTGATTGTTACAACGGGCAAGCCTATTTGTTTTATTATTGATATTGCCAGATATTGCTACTATGGGTCTTGCTGAAATGAGACCTACCTTTTATATAGATGATCTGTTAACCTACAGTCTAGAGGAGCTAGGGGGGTTCTGTGAGGAGAAGGGCTTAGCAGTGAGTAGGAAGGAGACTCAGCTATCCCTGCAGACATCCCTGAGACTTTGGCAACAAGACAGATGGAGATTCTTGGAGTCCCAGTACACCTACCAAGAGGGTAGTTGGTCTGAGGGTGGCTCTAGAGAGTCTGAAGAGGAGGAAGAAAGTGTTATGGAATATCTGATAGGTGGGGAGTTCCTTGATGAGCCTAGTGCCTATGGTAGTGCCAGATTCCCCTCATGGTCCCCAGAGGAGTTGGGGGAAGGTCCCATAGGTAGGGAGTCCCTTGCTGGATCTAGTGCACAGGGTAGTGCCCAATCCCCTTCATGGTCCCCAGAGGAGTTGGACAGACAGAGGGAGAGGGAGTACCAGCTGGAATTGGAGAGGCTCCAAATAGAGATTGCCCAGCTGGAGGCGCACCTAGCGCAGATAGCAGAAAAGGAGAAGTTAGCTCCAGAGGGAGGTTACCCCTGGAGCGCAGTTTTAATTGTCTGGATTCCCCAGAGAGGGTGGGGTCCAGTGGTGGCAGCAAAATTGAAGTATATAGTGATGACAGTGTAGTACACCCACCCAGGGATGTGGCACCTGACTTGAAGGAGGGGGTTGATCTACACCAGGGGATTCAAGGACCTGAGATAGCTCCATTGGTGTGCATTGTCCCTGAGGTGGATTGGGGAACTAGCGCAGGGGCCCATAGTCCTAGTGAAAGGAGGGATACTCTACCGACTCTGGATGAGAGGTGCAGGGAGAGGGGTTCCCCCGTGGTTGAAGTCCTGGTGTATGAGTGTGAGGACCGCCCAGAAGAGTGTGGGTTGAGTGATAGAGACAGTCAGTTAATGTCTCGCCCATTTCAAGAGAGTGGTGTGGGGTACGTGTGTGAGGCACTGGATTGTGAGGTAAAGGTTAGCACCTGTGTGGAGCTGTGCAATCCAATTGTGGGAGAGCATATTGTGAGTTCCTGTTTTCCAGAGCTAGGCCAACACCTGTCAGATTGCGAGTTCTCTGATCCTAGGGAACTTGCACAGGAGGCAGACCTCTGGGTGAGTACCAGAGGCTCTGTAGAGGCATTAGGGAATGACCCTAAGAGAAGTGGTTCAGAAGTTTTCCAACCCAGAGTGCTGGGAAAGGTTAGGAGTGTTACAGCTGGGTCCCCTTGTTGTGAGGAGGTTGTAGGGCCTCACATCCTGTCTCGTGGGAGCAGGAGTGAGACTGGGATAGGTCCCGAAGTGCCCCAGCCTCAGTCCCCAGGACTGGATGGTTCCATGAGGGAACACCAGGTGGGGAGCCTAGTCTGTCTGGATGGACCGTCCATTGTGGGGGGTACCCCAGTGTTAGGTGAGCTGGGAGTGCCTGTAGTCAGGCCTCCATCAGTTCTTGGGCCTGGCAGTGCCACTCCTAGGGGAGGGTACAGAAGTCCAGTCTGAGGGATGAAAGGGGGAAAGAGTCCCCAGTGGAAGAACCAGTGGGTCAGGGGCCAGCCAGAAGGGCTGAGCCTCATAGGATTGGCCATGGTGACGCCACTTCTGTCCTGGGGCATCTTCACGCACTGTCAGAGGGACAGGAGGTCGTGAGCTCTGTGCCAGGCAGACTGTCACGCAACACGCTAGGTATGTGTCACCCTCAGAAAGTCCTGGTTGGCCAGGCAGTTGTTCAGCCGCAGGGGTTGGTCCCTGGGTTGGTAAGTCAGGTCCAGGAGTTGTCTGACCTGGAGGGAGGGACAACTGTAAGCAGTGTCCTGACCATTTTTTCCAAGAGCACCACTCCAGGTGGGAGGGTGCAGTATGCTGGAAGGGGGTGCAGAGGGAGGGAGTCCTCGCCTCTGACCCCGGTGCACCCTGAGGGTTTTTTCAGGTTGGTAGGTCAGTTGCAGGGTCTAGGCCCTGAACTGGTGGAGGGGTGTGTTTCCCTTGAGGGGAGCCTGTGTGCTCCCCAGGAAGTCCTGGGTGGCCAGGCGGTTGTTCAACCCCAGGGGTTGGTCCCTGGGATGGTAAGTCAGGTCCAGGTGTTGTCTGACCTGGAGGAAGGGACAACTGTAAGCAGTGTCCCGACCATTTTTTTCCTAAAAGCACCACTCCAGGTGGGAGGGTGCAGTATGCTGGAAGGGGTGCAGAGGAGGGAGTCCTCGCCTCTGACCCCAGTACCACCTGAGGGTTTTTCCAGGTTGATGGATCAGTTGCAGGGACAAGGCCCTGAACTAGTGGAAGAGTATATTTTCCTTGGGGGAATTGGTGTACTCCCCCAGAAGTCCTGGGTTGCCAGGCACAGGCCCAGCCTAAGGGTACAGACCCTAGGTTGGGGGGCCAGGTTCAGGGTGTCCCCCTGATCTGGAGGAAGGGGCAACTGCTAACAGTGCCCCTCCCGGTTTGTGTTATGGAGGCACCTCTCCAGGTGGGAGGGTGCCGGGCACCAGTAAAGGGGCGGGGAGAGGGCAGCCTCGCCCCTGACCTCCGCCCAGTCTAAGGGTACAGACCCTATGCTGGGATACCAGTTGCAGGATAGAACCCCTGAACTGGTGGGTGAATTATGCAGGACACCTGCCTCAGGTGCCCTGACAATTCTGGAGGGGGTACCGCTCCAAGTGGGAGGAGTACCGAGCCCCAAAGAGAGGGACCGGGTGTGGGGAGCCCACCCCAGTCTCTGGCCCCGCCGCTGGGAACAGGCCCAGGGCTGGTGGGTCAGTATCAGGGTGCGTCACCTGACCTGACAGGAGGGAGAGTGGACAAAAGGTGCCAGACACCTGGGGTTACTGCCCCTCACTCTCTGATGCCACAAAAGTTTGAGAGCCCTGAGAGGTATAGGGTTTGGATTTCATCACTGACTACTGTCAGTGGCTACTGGGGTTTGTTGTTTATCTGTTGGGACACACCTGGGGGCCAGTTAAGGTTAGGTGCTGCACAGGTGGTGTCCACAGGTGAGGGGCAGAGTTCCCCATTGGTTATCTTAGTGGGCCCTGGGAGTGTGGACAGAGGGATCCACCAGGGTTCAGATTGGAGTAGAGCTGGCATATGCCCCTGCAGTTGCGGGCCAGTTCCGTGTTCCATCGCCCGAAGCAGGGAAGCCCATCAAAGTAGTGATTGGTCTACCCTGCGTTTTGGCTGGAAGGGGTTGTGTTGGAAATGGCCCTTTTTGCAGGGTCACCCCTAAACTTTTTGCCTGCCTCCTGTATTTTTGCTGACCTGTTTCTGTTGGTTTTATGACTCTGGGCACTTTACCACTGCTGTTCAGTGCTAAAGTGCATATGCTCTCCCTTGGTAAATATGTCTATGTGAATTGGTATATCCCTGATTGGCTTATTTGGTTTACCTGTTAGTCCCTAGTAGTGTGGCCTGTGTGTGCCCAGGGCTGGTAAACCAAATGCTGCTGGTGGGCATGCAGCGCTGGTTTGCGCCACCCACAGAAGCAGCTTGTAAAGTGTGTCTCAGACCTGCCACTGCAGTGTCTGTGTGCAGTCCAGAACTGCCATCTTGGCTGTGAAGTGCACCCACTTCCCAGCCCCTGAACCTTCCCTTGGCATCCTGTAAGTCGCCCCTAGGGTAGGGTGCATTGTATGTGTAAGGTAGGACATGCCTTGGTGTGTGTAGCATGTCCTGGTAGTGAATTACACCCCATTTCGTTTTTCACTACTGTAAGGCTACCTGTTCCTCATAGGCTAGAATGGGCAGTTTGACTATTACATTCTATAGTCCTAACTGGCCCCAGGAACATGGTAGAAAAACGAATTTAGTATGCCTGAGCTCAGAATATTAAAATACATCTTTTAGTGAAGTTTATTTTTATATTCTGTGTTTGAAAATACCACTTTTAGAAAGTAGGTATTTTCTTGCCTAAGCCTTCCAGTGTGCTCTGCTGTTATGTGTATTGGCTGTCTGGTTTTAGAGGGGCAGGGCAGGCTGAGTCAGACCTGGGTTGAATAGAGAGATCTGCATTTAGAGTGTGGGGAGGGGTGGCTCCTTGACCTGAATAGGGCTGTGCCCGGCAAGGTGAATGCTGGCTCCACCTCCTACTGTGTGTCTGCTAGCAGACCCCCTCTTTCTGAAAGGAAGGATGCAGCCTGGTAAACAAAGTGCTCCAGGCCTGAGCAGAACTGGTTCTGGCTAGGTTCAGTGACTTGTAGCTTCTGAGAACAAAGACTTTTGGGGTATAAATATCTGTGCTCAAACCCCTACAATTTGTATTGCTTTTGGATCTGGAGAGGAAACTCTGTCCGTGCCACTGGAGGAATCTGCAGGAAGTGACTGTCCTTCTGCTTGTGTGTTGTTTCTTGCACTGGCCTGCAGCAGTGACCACTGGACCTTGAAGAAGAGGAAAAGGAACTTTTGAGAGAACTTTTATTTTTGTTACAGCAATTACCCAAGGGCTAGGAAGAGAGCTAGCCTCCTTCTGGAGTCTCAGGCACATCAGACTCCACCACCAACCTCCTGCTTCCTCCCTGCGAGGATTGCTATCTGCTGATGAGGCTCCTGTGAGTTCCAGGGCCTCTAGTTTTGCTTCAGAGAAAAGAGTGCTGGAAATCGTCGCTAACGCCCCTTTGCGAGCCGCTGCAGCTGAGACGCGCTGGAAAAATCATCGCGCTGCTGCCGCTGGGTGCTCGCAACACGAAACCATCGCTAACGCCCCTTTGCGAGCCGCTGCAGCTGAGACGCGCTGGAAAAATCATCGCGCTGCTGTCGCCGAGTGCTCGCAACCCCTAAAGAAATCATCGCTTCAAGACATCGCTTTGCGGACGCCGTGCGTCCGCCATTTTCATCGCACCGGATTTCGTCGCTCCCTCGCGGAGCGTCATCTCTTTGCATCGCAACACAATCGCACAGCGCAACAGGATCGTCGCATCGACTTCTCCCTCGCGGCAAGAAAGTCATCGTATCGGCGGCCTAGCGTGCAGAAGTTGGTCGCAGTGTCTCCGCACGCATCACGCAGATCGGCGCATCATCCTCCCTTGCGGCAAGGATTTCAACGCATCGCCGGCCTCGCGTGCCGAGAATCATCGCTACCACTTCTTTGCGACATTTTGTTGGTTTTGCTACTAAACCCAGGTACTTTGTGAGAGAAAGGGTCGCAGAGACCACTGCTTTGAATTTGAACCTTATTTTTGCAACCTTTGAACTATTTTTTGACAGTCCTTCAACAGCCATCCTATTTTTGACAGTCTTATGAGAGAAAGGGTCGCAGAGACCACTGCCTTGAATTTGAACCTTATTCTTGCAACCTTTGAACTATCCTTGACAGCCCTTCAACAGCTATCCTATTTTTGACAGTATTGTGGCTTTTACAGTTATTGGTCTTGTGATAAATCTGCCTTTATATAAAGATACTTATTTTTTATAACTACTTGTGTGGTGTCCCTCTGTAGTGTTCCTCACTGTGTTACTGTGTATGGTCATAAATGCTTCACACCCTGCCTCTGAGATAAGCCTACCTGCTCGTGCTACGTTACCACAGGGTTGAGCAGGGGTATCAAGGAGGGTAGCCCTCTTACTCTGACTTAGGAAGAAGGGTCCCTACTTGGACAGTGGCCAGCCATTGCCAACTAGAGACCCCCATTTCTAACAAGGTGCCCCTGAGAAACCCTTTTAGACTACAAAATAAGATCGAGGTGTCGACTGTGACAATAATATTCACCTTTTCTAGCTTGCTGACTAGTGAAAAAAGGTGACTTTCGCGGGATCACCTCCAAGGACGCCTTGCGACTACTCAACTAGGACATACAAAATGGGTAATATGCCAGATTCTGTCAGTGGCAGGGCGCTCAGGTTATCTTTTTACGCTTCTCCCTAGTTTGCCATACGCCACATGCTTTACAAAGTTTCTAATGTAGTCTCTTACCCTCTGCGACTGCTGCTTCAGGACGGACCTCCACCCCGTGGATTCAGCAGGACTTCCAACCAATTGCAGTGTCTGCTCACCCTCCTTGTTGCACAAATGTGAATCCTTCAGGGCGGAGCCCCCTTCCTTTGGCTGCAGTCTGGTTTAAGGTACCAATCAGCTCCGATGGTGGCTTGCCAAAATGTTGTTTGAACATGAAATACCTTGAAAAAAGAAGAGACAAGAGGCATTTTGCAAAACAGGAACAGTTCATTTAATTAAACAATGCAGTCGGGAGCATAGTCACAGGCATAGGGTCTGAGGAGTGTTTCAACTTACAATCGGTCTAACACAGGCTTTACACAGTTCATTAAATGTTTCCGGTGATCTTTTTTTGGTAAGGAATGTGTACCTCTGTCTTTGGAGCCATAAATTAGGGTATTAGATGTGGAATCCAGATGGGCCTCGACCTTGCGTGGACACAATGCAGCCAGTGGGTAACGTGTCAGGATGTCCAGAATGGGGAGCACATGATCACTGCTTGGTAAGTGTTTCTAACTTCATGTGGCATCTGACTTTATGGTGTTATGGGAATGTGCACACCTCTACAGTCATGTGTGCTTTATTGGGACCAATCTCCCTGGACCATTGTGGTGTCGCTGTGCCTATCTGTGGGATTGATCTGGGATTTCCTGTTTGCGCGTTTGTATCCTGGCTACGTGCTACTCCTCCTGTGTTTTGTCAGTCAGTAACCTCGGGCCTGGGTCTCAGGGCCTGCTTAACCACGTATTTCTGAGTTGGGGTTGATGTGGAGTTCACAACAGGTGAATTTGTCAATCAAGATGCAATTTCGTTTTTATACATGAATGTATTGTTATTCATATTGACATGGACTTTCTCAATATTAACAGTCTTGTACATGTGTTCCCACCTTCCCCTTTCATTATGCCTCAGTGGGGCCTTAATTTGGTTATCACATTTCTGATGTGTGCTCCCATCGAGCCTTTACACAATTGTCCCCTCAGGCTGCTCACCATCAAAACAGCCTTTCTTGTGGTGATTACATTAGCCAGGAAGGTGAGTGAGCTGCAGGCATTATCATCCAAGCCTCCCGCCCTATCAGTTTTTTCTGACTAAATGGTACATCTGAAAGAGACACGTTAGTGATAGATTCCTTACCTTAGAATATCCCCAAGCGTCAGACTGGATCCGGAAAGTTTTTCGTCAGCAGTACCCCTGCGCGTCGGTAGGTGGCGTCGTGCGGCTCCGCGTTCGTCGCTGGCGTCGTAAGCGCCGAGATGACGTCACGGAGACTACTTAGGCGCCACCCATGCACGCTGACGTCAGTTCTTTCTTTTTCCGCGCCAGCAAGCGCAGATCCGGTTAGAGCACGTACCTTAGTCACTTTTTGACTAGTTGTTTTTGGGACTTTTGTCTCTACTTTTCTAAATCTTGACTCCTGGTGCCACGTAGGGATGCCTGGGTTTAAATCCTGCGGAGCCTGCCACCGTACGATGTCGGTGGCCGACCCCCATGGCGTCTGTCTCTACTGCCTGGAGCGCGACCATGACTCCCGGTCATGTTCCGACTGTCTGGCCATGGCTCCGAAGGCTTTGCGGGAGCGGTCCCGAAAGCTGCTGGAGGCCCGACAGTTGTCTCCACGCAGTTCCAGGTCCAGGGGTCGCTCGAGGGACCGGCCGCGGAGTCGTCATCATCGCTCCTCGGGGTCCAAGTCTTCACCCTCGGATTCGGGTAAGCGACGTCATAAAAAGAAGTCGAAGAAGCGCGTACGCTCTCCGACCTCCCCCGGTCGGTCTTCGGACGCAGACAAGGGGGCACGGGGTCTTTCCCCCGCGGCTCCGTTGGAGCCTGTCAGTCCCGCAGCCTACCCGCCATACCCGGGTCCGTCGGCGACTCCAGCCCAGGTGCAAGAGTTCCTTGCTACCATGGACCGCCTTTTCAGGCCTAGGGCTCCCGCCGGTGCGCCTTCGGGCCCCGCGGTCCCTCTCGGGGGCCCTTGGTTGCCGCTGGCTCCGCTGCCGGCGGCGGCTCCGGCACCGCGAGGTCCTCCGCCGGCGGCTCCGGCCCTGGCGATGCAGGGTCCTCCGCCGGCAGCTCCGGCGCCCCCTGCGGCCCCCTTCCCGGCACCGCCCTGGGTGCCGTTCGTCCCACCTCCGCCCTTGCCCGCGTTTCCATCTTGGGACCCCGATTGGGCCTTGGAGCCGGAGCAGCGTCCGCGTTCCCGGCGCCGGTGGAGCATTTGTTTCCCCCTGTGCCTCCCTCGCCGCTGCAGCCTGTGCCTCGGGCTGTTGTGGAAGGGGAGGACTGGGAGGGGTCAGAGGACCCTCTTGCACGGCAGTGTGAGTCCGAACAGGAGTGGGCAGAAGACTCAGAGGATGCAAGTGGCCTTGACCTCTCCTCTGAGCCTGGGTTTGTGTCTCCTCCCACTGTCATGGAGGAAGGCGCAACATACACTGTGGTGCTCCGTAGAGCAGCTGAGGCTCTTGGCCTTGAATTGCCTACTGTTGCCCTCCAGACTAACCTCCTTACTGAAGTACTTCAGCCGGCGGCAAGTTCTATAGACCCTCTGCTTCCGTTTAATGAGGCCTTAACGGATGTTTTGATGGGTACCTGGTCTAGGCCAGCCACAGGGGTTCCTGTGGATAAAAACGTGGCCAGGCGTCACCGCCCGGCACAGGTGACCCTGCCTTTTTGACGTCTCATCCGACACCGGAGAGCCTGGTCATTCAGGCTTCCACTTCCCAAACAGCATTCCCTACCGCTCCGCCGGATAAGGAATCAATAAAGCTGGAGCAGCTTGGCAAACGGTTGTTTTCCTCTGCCAGCCTGGGGCTGAGGTCGGTCAACACCGCATGCCTCTTGGGCCGCTATTCTCACGCTGTGTGGGACACGGTTGTGCAAACTCTGCCCCAGTGTCCGGAAGAGGTTCGGGCTGTGCTTTCCCAAGCTGTTGCAGAGGGAAAGGATGCCACGAAGTTCGCCATTCGGTGTGGGTTGGACACCGCGGACTCTTTGGGAAGAGCCATCTCCACAACGGTGGCCTTGCGGCGACATGCCTGGCTGCAGTCCACCAGGTTTTCGGGGGATGTCCAGAATTCCCTCATGGACGTGCCTTTTGATGGTACTCGCCTATTTGGCGATAAGGCAGACAGTGCGCTGGAGCGTTTTAAGGACTCTCGGGCTACAGCCAAGTCCTTGGGTCTCTCCACCACCCGCCCGGCCACGTCTACTTTTCGTTCCTTTCGTGACCGCGGAAGGGGCGCCCCTACACGTCCGTTCAACCAAAGGCCTGCGCAGAACCAGCCTCAGCGCGGCCGAGGGCGTGGTGGCCGCCGTGGCGGCACAGGGGGCCAGCGTGCGGGTCAGCCCACCTCCGCTCCCGCAGCATCCGCCTCAAAGCCTTCCTAGTCTGCGCTTTGGGGTGCACCCCACGCCGGTGGGCGGCAGGATTCAACATCACCTCCCCCACTGGCGCTCTGTCACTTCGGACAGCTGGGTGATGCAAATCATCCAAAGGGGCTACTCCCTCCCCTTCGACTATGCCACCTCAGTTCCACCGCATGTCGGGGGATCACTTAGCGCTTCTCCGACAGGAAGTCACGGCCCTCTTGGCCAAGGGGGCCATCGAGCGCGTTCCTGGGCCAGAAGTAGGACATGGTTGTTATTCCCACTACTTTCTGGTCCCCAAAAAGGACAAGGGGGGCTTGCGCCGCATCTTGGACCTCCGGAACGTCAATCGCTTCCTCCGGAAGGAGAAGTTCAAGATGTTGACTCTGGCTCAGGTCTTGGCTGCCCTCGACCCTGGATGGTAGGGTTGGACTTGCAGGACGCATATTTTCACATTCCCGTCCTGCCGGCCCACCGGCGTTACCTGCGGTTCACGGTAGGCCAGGAGCATTTTCAGTTTACCGTGCTCCCTTTCGGCCTTACAAGCGCCCCTCGGGTGTTCACGAAAGTGATGGCGGTGGTCGCAGCTCATCTGCGCAGGTCTGGGGTGTCAATCTTCCACTACCTCGACGACTGGTTGTTGAAGGCAGGCTCGCCCCAGGCCGTCGTCACCCACCTTCAGACTATGGCTGACCTCCTGCAATTGCTGGGGTTCTCCATCAACGTGCCGAAGTCGCACCTGAGTCCCTCTCAGAAGCTCCCCTTCATCGGAGCGGTTCTGGAGTCGACGCGGTTTCGGGTTCATCCTCCCGAGCAGCGAGTCCGGGATATTCAGGCTATGATTCCGATCTTTCAGCCTCTATCCTGGGTTTCGGTCAGGATGACCCTCCGGCTCCTGGGCCGGATGGCCTCCTGCATTCTGCTAGTGCAACATGCCAGGTGGCATATGCGGGCTCTGCAGTGGGACCTGAAGTTCCAGTGGGCACAGCATCAGGGCAACCTGTCCGATCATGTCCAGATCTCGGAGGGCACTGCACGACAATTGCGGTGGTGGCTCACGAATCGCGATTGGGTCAATGGCAGATCCCTCTCCCTCCCCCAACCGGAGCACACTGTGGTGACGGATGCGTCCCTCCAGGGCTGGGGTGGCCACTTGGGAGAGGCGGAGATCAGAGGCCTCTGGTCTCCGGCGGAGTCCCGGCTCCATATCAATCTTTTGGAGCTTCGGGCGATCCGACTTGCACTGAAGGCATTCCTTTCCTCTCTCCGGGGCAGTGTAGTGCAGGTGTTCACGGACAACACCACCGCCATGTAGTATTGCAACAAACAGGGTGGGGTGGGGTCGTGGACCCTATGTCAGGAGGCTCTGCGCCTCTGGACATGGCTGGAACATCAAGGCATTACCTTGGTGGTTCAACACCTGGCAGGTTCTCTGAACGCCAGGGCGGACGAACTCAGCCGCCGGTGCTTGATGGATCACGAATGGAGTCTGAACTCGGACGTGGCGCAAGGTCTCTTTCTGCAGTGGGGAGAGCCTTGGTTAGATCTATTCGCCACCGAAGAGAATGTGCAATGTCATCAGTTCTGCGCGTTGGAATTTCCAAGGCGGCACTCGCTCGGCGACGCTTTTCGTCACGAGTGGAGCTGCGGTCTGTTGTACGCCTTTCCGCCTATACCACTTCTGCCCAGAGTGCTGAAGAAGATTCGGCGCGACCGGGCCCAAGTCATCCTTGTGGCTCCGGATTGGGCACGAAGATACTGGTATCCCGAGCTACTCAACATGGCGATTGATCCCCCGATCCGACTGCCTCTTCGGGAGGATCTTCTGTCGCAGCAGCAGGGGACGGTCCTCCACCCAAACCTGTCCAGCCTCCACCTCCATGCGTGGAGATTGAGCGGCGGCAGTTGACAGCTTTCGATCTTCCTCCTGAAGTCTGTGGTGTCATTCTGGCAGCCAGGCGTCCCTCCACTAAAACGGTATACGCCGGCAGGTGGAACAAGTTTGTGGCATGGTGCACAGCAAAGTCTGTGGATCCCCTTTCTGCCCCTCTTTCTGAGGTCCTTCTGTTCCTACTATCCTTGGCCCAGCAGGGCTCTGCTCTGGGCACTATCAAAGGTTATCTTTCGGCCATCTCCGCCTTTCTCCAGATCAGCCTTCTCTCTTTAAGTCCCCGGTTGTTAACCGTTTCCTGAAAGGCATTGCACATACGTTGCCTCCCGTGCCTTTCATAATGCCTCAATGGGACTTAAATCTTGTCTTGACCTATCTGATGTGCGCTCCTTTTGAGCCCCTTCATAACGGTCCTTTACGTCTTCTTACTCTAAAGACGGCTTTCCTGGTAGCTATCACCTCTGCCAGAAGAGTGAGTGAGCTCCAGGCTCTTTCCTGTAAGCCTCCTTTCCTTTCAGTCTATCCAGACAAGGTTGTGCTCAGGCCCCGTCCTTCCTTTTTGCCAAAAGTGGTTACGGCCTTTCACATTGAGCAGACTATTACCTTGCCCACCTTTTTTCCGCCTCCGCATCCTTCCAGAGAGGAAGAGCGGCTCCACCGTCTGGACCCAAAACGTGCGCTTTCTTTTTATCTTAACCGCACACAGCAGTTCCGGGTGGATGACCAGCTTTTTGTTGGCTACGTTGGCACCAAGAAAGGTCGAGCGGTCCATAAGAGAACCATCTCCCACTGGGTTGTCTTGTGTATCAAAGCCTGTTACTCTTTGGCTAAAAAAGAACCTCCGGTGGGGCTGCGTGCTCATTCCACCCGAGCTACTGCAGCCACTACTGCATTGGGACGTGGTGTCTCCCTGCAAGACATATGTCAGGCAGCCACGTGGGCCTCGCTGCACACGTTTACCAAACATTACTGCCTGGACAGCCAAGTCCGGAGAGACTGCTTCTTTGGCCGTTCTGTTCTCCGTGACTTTCTGGTGTGATCTTTGTTCGCAGACCCACCACCGGGGTTGGTATTGCTGGGGTATCTATTCTAAGGTAAGGAATCTATCACTATGTGTTTCTTTCAGATGCACAAGTTACTTACCTTCGGTAACGATATATCTGTAAGAAACATTAGTAGTGATAGATTCCTTACCGCCCCACCCATCCTCCCCGTTCTGCGAACTGATTTCTAGGGTTAAGGTCAAGGTCATCCCTTTCAGGGCCCTAGTTTCAATGCACCAGTGGTCAGTATCTTGCATGGCTCTGCGTTCCTGGCGCGGAAAGTCGTGTACAGAACTGACATCAGCGCACGTGGGCGGCGTCCAAGTAGCGCCCGCGACGGTATCTCGGCGACAACAACGCCAACGACGGACGCGGAGCCGCACGACGCCCCTACCGACGCGCATGGGTACTGCTGACGAAAACTTTCCGAATCCAGTCTGACGCCTGGGGATATTCTAAGGTAAGGGATCTATCACTACTAATGTTTCTTACAGATATATCGTTACCGAACGTAAGTAACTTGTGCTTTAAGTTCAGTATATTTAATTTCATATACTTGAAACAGATCAAAATTAATTTGACAAAAGGAAGATGCAAAGGTTGCTCAAAGGAGGGAAGAAGAATGGGTGTGCTCGTGATGGGTAGGAAAAAGTGAATAGTCACAAATGTTCAGAGTTTATACATTTTTACTGCTTTGGCAATGGACTGGTAAAGAGACCAGAAAGGCCTGTCCCAAACAGATTATTTTTAACATTTTTTATAGTTTTTGTAAATGCATAAATGCAACATCAAGCGAAGGGGATGGGATGTGATACGCACCCCACCCACCAACGGCCTGTATCACATCCCATCCCCTTCGCTTGATGTTGCATTTATGCATTTACAAAAACTATAAAAAAAATAAAAAAATAATCTGTTTGGGACAGGCCTTTCTGTACTGGTCTCTTTACCAGTCCATTGCCAAAGCAGTAAAAATGTATAAACTCTGAACATTTGTGACTATTCACTTTTTCCTACCCATCACGAGCACACCCATTCTTCTTCCCTCCTTTGAGCAACCTTTGCATCTTCCTTTTGTCAAATTAATTTTGATCTCTTTCAAGTATATGAAATTAAATATACTGAACTTAAACAATTTTTTGGCGCTTTTGTGTTTTACATTGACTGTATGTTTTGAACAATGCTATCTTAGATAGCAGGGTATGTTGTTGCATTCATTTTTGGTAATTTTTACCAGTGTTTGACTTATTTAAGCTACACACACATGATAAACTATAATTTATTCTTCTTTAAAGCAGTCACGGACCACTTGTTTCATTCCTCCACATCCCTCTGCAGAAGAGGATCGACTCCACCGTCTGGACCCAAAAAAGCACTGCCATTCTACCTTGACCGCACACGAGAGTTCCGGGTGGACGACCAACTTTTGTGGGGTATGTTGGTGCTAAGAAAGGTCTAGTGGTGCAGACATGGACCATCTCTCAATGGGCCATTCTCTGCATCAAGATCTGCTACGCACTGCCAAAAAAGCAGCCTCCTGAAGGCTTACGAGCTCATTCCACCAGAGATAAGGCTGCCACCACTGCGTTAGCCCGTGGAGTTCCAGTCCTGACATCTGTCAGGCAGCAATGTGAGCATCCCTGCAAACGTTCACCAAGTATTATTGCCTGGACAGTCCGGTCCGCAGGGACGGGCACTTTGCCCGTTTGGGCCTGCAGAACTTCTTACTTTAAATTTGTCTGGAGATTCACCTCCGGGGATGGTATTGCTTGGGTATCTATTCAAAGCTAAGGAGTCTGCGGTTAGATGTCTCTATCAGATGAACAAGTTGCTTACCTTTGGTTATGCCTTATGTGGTAGAGACAATATCTAGCCGCAGAGTCCTTACTGACCCACCCATCCTCCCTGCTATGCTGACAGATTTCTAGCATCTGGGCCCTAATTCGTACACACCAGTGGCAGTGCACTTCATGGATCCACGCTTCTGGCGTGGAAAGTTGTGAAAAGTAACTGACGTCAGCGCGCCTAGGGGGTGTCTATATAGGTCATTGTAGGAAAGTGCCCCTTTTGACATGGTTACCCCCTGCACACACTTTTTGCCTGGTATTTTGTGCAACTTTGACTAAAAGTGTGCCGGGCTCCTGCTGACCAGGTCCCCAGCACCAGTGTTCTTTCCCTAAAACTGTACCATTGTTCCACAATTGGCACCACTTTAGGCTCCATATAAGTCCCTATTAAGTGGTACCGCTGATATCTAGGGCATTGGAACTAAAAAGAGTTTCTAAGGGCTGCAGGACAAATTGTGCCCCCCTAAGGCACCCTGTGAGAAGTTGGCCTGGCATATGCTGTCCACTAGTTATAGTAGGCACCTTGCACCAGTCCAAACGACCCTTATTGATGATAGGTTTAAAGACAACCTTTATTGAAAGCTATCCTAGTGGTAGCTATGGAGAGCAGCCTTCAGGCTAAGTCTTGAAGGAGTGTAAAGCAGCTTGGTTTACCAGATTATAACCTCTTGAATGACCAAATGAAAGGAGAACCACACCAGGTATATATAAAATATATGTATTTATTTCTAAACACTCACTACTAATCTCTTTATGAGATTAGAGTCCAAGATACACTATCACAGTATTAAAACGACAGTAAATAGCACAATATACAATGGGCCCCAGGGGGGGACCAAACCATATATTAAGAAAGTGGTATAAGAACCACGACTTGACTAGACACAGTGCCTAGCGCACGTAGAATCGCTGGGACCCCAAGGAACCACCCAAGGTAGTGACACAGGAGACCCACGGGGAAGTGTGCAGTGTGAGAACACAGCCGCGAGCGCCGTAGGATTCTATAAGGAAAGTCGCGGTTGGAATTTTAAAGCAAAAGGACACTTAGGAGAGGACTTTGAGCAAACCCCTTTAGACTTAAGGGGTTCTAGGGCCAACACCCACGGGAGCACCGTAGTACTAGAGTTACCTCACCCAGGGAAGCCGGGTGCATAGGTGTCAAAGGGTGTCGGGAATTGTCGTTGATTTCAATGGCGATCTGCTGCAAAGTGCTGCTGCCGTGAAGGAGAAAAGTGTCCGGTGTGATCCAAGCCTGGATCGAAGATGTGAAGAACCTGAAAGCAGAGGGGACAGAGTCTGGGTCACTAGCCAGTGACCAGGAGCGGAGCAATCGAATGCCCACCGATGTCGGGTGCTTCAGGTGCGAAGAGGTGAAGCTTGACTCTGCAGCCACAGGGTCCCGGAGACGTCAAGGACGACCAGGAGCCAGAATCGAGCTGTCCCACAAAGGATGTCGAGTGCTGGGGTGTCGGTGCTCGGATTGAACACAACAAGCCTTGGCAACAGCAACCCACGCAGGAAGAGAAAAGATGCTTCTGTGAGGACCAGCAAGGTCCTGGGGACTCTCCAAGCAATGGAGAGTCAGGGCACGTCTGGAGCAACCAGGGAAGCCCAATTAAAGTTAGAGTTGCCTTCTTGGGGACCCACAGGTCAACGGACCAGGGATCGCGAAGGGACCTCGAGAGGAATCACAAAATGGCGGCCCACGGAACACTCGTTGAGTGTAGGCCAGCAATCTTCGGTGTGATCACTGCTCGGGGTCAGGGCTACAAGTAACCCAAAGCTCAGCCTCAGGGGTCACCGGAAAGCTGATGCTTCTGCAAATGGACACGGTGCCCAGGGGTTCGGGTTGCACGGTCACCACGATGGATATGGGCCTCAGACTTGCTGTGAGCACAGATCGACCTCTAAGACTTCGGAAAACCCACCTCCTGTGTGGCAATATTCTTCGGAGTCCGTCGGAGCTTCGGAGATGCCAACCGGTCAGTTGCGTTAAAGGTGCCTGCCTTGCAGGGGAGTAACTCCTTTACTCCAAGGGAGATTCTTCAGTCATCCAGCGTAGTGCAGATCGTCGGAGTACTTGGTTTCTGTGTCAGAGTTTAGTCCAGGTGTAATCTAAAGTCCTGTGGTCAGGGGTTCCTACTTTATACCCAAGGAAGGGGTGGGACAAACTCTGGGGACCCACCTATGGGAGGGTCAGGAAAGAGGGGTGGCTACACCCAGTTCCTTTGTCCAATTTCACGCTAGAGCAGGGGCTGGTAGCCCCTGCAACCGGTTTGAGCTTGACTATGCACAGGGACACCAAATGTGCCCCCCAGTGCAGACTTCAAAGCACTCTTGGAGTGCACCCACCAAGCCCCAATACACTAAAGCCTGTCTGGGAGGTGGTCACACCTCCCTGTGACAGGAAACCTATTGTCCAGGCCTCCCCTGCTGGAGTTTCGTCCAGCAGCAGGAGGGCAGACTCGTGTCTGTGGCTGCAGCATCCATTTTGTGATGCCAGGGTTCTGTTAAGCTGGTACCGGGTGTACCGGCGGTGCCATGTTTCTCCCTCTAGTAGGGTGGAATCATACCTCCCACCTCAGTTACTGGGGTGGAGGTATGATTCCAAGGTGTTTGACACCAAACACGACATGTTTCCATGCAGCCATTCTCAAGTTAGCATTTACCGCGAGGTTATAATGCACTTAAGAGTATATGGTCAGGCTGCATCACAAACAACCCCGGAATGAAGATTCTGAAAGCTGCAGAGGGGCTCTGCTCATGCATGAGCACCCTCTCACATGAAACCCAGCACCCTGCCTTCAGGATTGTTAAGGCCTGCCATAGGGGTGACTGATAGGTTTACATGTGCAGTGATTTGGAGAGATATAGGGAACCTATATCTCAGTAAGGGGTGGATACACCACCTTACACAGGCTGCTGTAGCAGACCTGTTGTGTCATTTTAAAAGGCTTCCCAGGGGTGGCACAATACATGCTGCAGCCCCTGGTAGGCCTCTGGGGTACCTATGCCCTGGGTACATAGTATACCATATACTAGGGACTCACAAGAGTACCCCGGAATCCAATCTGGAGTGTACCTAAAGTACATACAATCAATTTAGAGTAGAAAGCAGATAGACTGGGGTCCTAATTAGCAGGGCCTCAGTCTGGCTAAGTCGAAAAACAGTGAAACATCAGCAAAAAGTGGGGGTAACTATAAGAAGCAGATACTACTCTCCTACACAACCCCCCCAAACGTCAGGACATTAAACTAACCTTGACCAGTTGAGTCTTCATGTTCTAAGTGGAAATATCTGGAGAGTCCATCTGCATTGGTATGGTTACTGCCAGGTCTATGTTCCACTGTATAGTCCATCCCCTGTAGGGAAATGGACCACCTCAAAAGTTTGGGGTTTTCACCCTTCATCTGTTTTAGCCATAAGAGGGGCTTGTGGTCTGTCTGAACAATGAAGTGAGTGCCAAACAAGTATGGCCTCAGCTTCTTCAAGGCCCAAACCACAGCAAAGGCCTCCCTCTCAATGGCTGACCAACGTTTCTCTCTGGGTGTCAACCTTCTGCTAATAAAAGCTACTGGCTGATCCTGACCTTCATCATTCAATTGTGATAACACAGCCCCTACCCCCAACTCAGATGCATCTGTTTGGACAATGAATTGCTTGGAGTAATCAGGACTTTGCAGAATGGGAGCAGTGTACATGGCCTGCTTCAGGTCATCAAATGCCTTTTGACAGCTAACTGTCCACTGAACTTTCTTTGGCATTCTTTTAGAAGTTAAGTCATTCAAAGGGGTCACTATGGATCCATACCCTTTGACAAATCTTCTATAGTACTCAGTCAGGCCCAAGAAAGCTCTGACCGGAGTCTGGGTGGTTGGAGCAACTCAGTCCATGATGGTCTGGATTTTGCTCTGCAATGGTTGAACCTGGCCTCCACCCACAAGGTGGCCCAGGTACACAACCTGACTCTGCCCTATCTGGCACTTGGTGGCCTTGATAGTTAGGCCTGCTTTCTGCAGGGCCTCCAAAACATTTCGCAGGTGGACCAGGTGATCCTCCCAGGTGGAGCTAAAGACAGCAATATCATCTAGATATGCTGCACTATAGGCTTCCAGGCCTGTAAGGACTTTGTTCACCAACCTTTGAAAAGTGGCAGGTGCATTTTTCAAACCAAAGGGCATCACCACAAATTGGTAGTGCCCACTAGGGGTAGAAAATGCTGTTTTGGCTTTTGCATCCTCAGCTAATCTGATTTGCCAGTAGCCAGCTGTCAGGTCAAATGTGCTGAGAAAATTGGCTGAGGCCAAAGTGTCTATGAGCTCATCTGCTCTTGGTATGGGATGGGCATCAGTCCTAGTGACTGCATTGAGACCTCTGTAGTCTACACAAAACCTAATCTCTCTCTTACCACCCTGGGTGTGAGGTTTAGGCACTAAGACTACTGGACTAGCCCAAGGGCTATCTGAGGGTTCAATCCCACCCAAATCCAACATCTTCTGGACTTCAGTCCTGATGCAGTCCCTGACATGGTCAGGTTGCCTGTAAATCTTATTTTTAACAGGCAGACTGTCCCCAGTGTCCACTTCATGAGTGCACCAGGTAGTCTGACTTGGAGTCAGAGAGAACATATGTCTGAACTGATTGAGAACTTTTCTGCAATCAGGTTGCTGCTGGTCAGTGAGGCTGCCTGCCAAGGCTACACCATCTACTGACCCATCATCAGGGTTCTGAGAGAGCAGGTCAGGGAGTGGATCACTCTCTTCCTCCTGTCCCTCATCAGTAGCCATGAGCAAGCCCATGTCTGCCCTGTCAACATATGGTTTCAGTCTGTTGACATGGAGCACCCTGTGGGGGCTCCTGGGAGTTCCAAGGTCCACCAGATAGGTAACCTCTCCCTTCTGTTCAACAATAGTATGGGGGCCACTCCACTTGTCTTGGAGGGCTGCTGGCGCCACAGGCTCCAACACCCATACTTTCTGTCCTGGCTGATAAACAGTCAGCACAGCCTTTGGTCATGCCAGGCCTTTTGCAATTCCTGGCTAGCCTCAAGGTTTTTAGTTGCCTTCTTCATGTACTCAGCCATCCGGGAGCGGAGACCAAGTACATAGTCCACAATATCCTGTTTAGGGGTTTGAGAGGTAACTCCCATCCCTCCTTCACTAGACACAATGGACCCCTAACTGGATGTCCAAACAGAAGCTCAAATGGGCTGTAACCAACCCCCTTCTGTGGAACCTCTCTGTAGGCAAAGAGAAGGCAGGGCAAAAGTATGTCCCATCTGCGCCTAAACTTTTCTGGGAGACCTTTAATCATGCCCTTTAAGGTTTTGAACCTTTCAACTAAACCATTGCATTGTGGGTGATAGGGGGTGGTAAATGTATAATTTACTCCACACTCCTTCCACATAGCAGTCAAGTAACTAGACATGAAGTTTGCACCTCTGTCTGATACTACCTCCTTAGGAAAACCCACCCTGGAAAAGATTCCCAGGAGGGCCCTTGCCACCACAGGAGCTCTGGTGGTCCTGAGGGGAATTGCTTCTGGGTACCTAGTGGCATGGTCCACCACCACCACCAGGATAAATCTGTGCCCAGATGCTGTTTGAGGATCTAGGGGATCAACAATGTCAATCCCTACCCTCTCAAAGGGAACCCCCACCACAGGTAGTGGTATCAGGGGGACCTTTGTAGTGCTACCTGCCTTACCACTGGCTTGATAGGTGACACAGGAGCGACAAAACTCCTTGGTGTCTTCAGACATACGAGGCCAATGAAAGTGAGGGACAATTCTGTCCCAAGTCTTGTTTTGGCCTAGGTGACCTGCTAAGGGAATACCATGTGCTAGGGTCAAGAGGAAGCTCCTAAACTTCAGAGGTATAACCAACCTCCTGGTGGCTCCAGGCTTGGGGTCTCTACACTCTGAGTAAAGGAGTCCATCATCCCAATAGATCCTATGGGACCCACTAGCACTCCCAGCAGCCTCAGCAGCAGCTTGCTGTCTGAGGGGTTCAAGAGAGGGGCAGCTCAGTTGCTCCTGGCTCAGATCTGCCCTGGAAGGGCCCCCTGTCCCCAAGAACTCAACCTGATCAGGTTCAAGCTCCTCTGGGACAGTTCCTTCTTCAGGACTGAGATCATCTCCCTCAAGAGACGGATCTGCATTCTGAGGCAGGGGGGAAGACACTGCCTTAACCCTACTGCTCCTCCTCTTGGGAGGCATCTGGTCCATTCTTCCAGAATCCAGGGCCTGTTCAGTTTTAGATATTTTTGCCTGTGACCTGGTCATAGCAAACACATCTGCAGGGATGCCTAACATTTCTGCATGGGTCCTGAGCTCAACTTCAGCCCAAGCTGAACTTTCCAAATCATTTCCAAGCAAGCATTCAACAGGGAGGTCTGCACTTACCACAACCTTCTTAGGGCCAGTTACCCCTCCCCAGGAGAAATTAACAACTGCCAGGGAATGGTCTGTCCTGACATTGCTAGCGGTGGTCACTTGGTACATTTCACCAAGTATGATCTGCTCAGGGGCTACAAGATCTTTTGTCACCATTGTGACACTTGCTCCTGTGTCCCTGAATGCCAAAGCCTCTCTTCCATTAATCAAGGGCTGCTGTCTGTATTTGCCCAGATTACTGGGACTCACATAGGAGGACATATCCATGCTTCTATCACAGATCAGTACAGCCTGAGTTGGAACTCTGACTAGGCCAGAGTCCATCTCAGATCCCAGGGTTAACCCTACTACACCCTTATTTGGAACACCACCACTTGGAGCTGAACTAGGGGGAACAGTTGCCTTAGGGGCAATGGTGGCTGGAGTTGAGTCTTTGGTCTTGGTACAATCACTAGTCCAATGGGTTTTCTGCTTACAGATTTTACACCATGGTTTCTTTTGGCCTTTTCCTTTGTTAGATTGGGACTCCCCACCAGATGCAGATTTTTGGGGCCCTTGAGAAGACTTCTGGTCTTTACCCTTCTCCCCACCCTTATCAGAGTTCTTAGAATCTGGCTTCTTGGAGTCACCCCCTTGGTTCTGAACCTTCTGCCTCACCCTGGTTCTGACCCATTTGTCTGCCTTCTGACCCAATTCTTGGGGAGAGGTCAGATCAGAGTCCACCAGGTACTGATGCAACAGTTGATTTTGACAGTTGTTAAGGATCTGCTCTCTCATGATTAAATTATACAATCCTTTGAAATCACACACCTTACTGCCAAGTAACCAGCCTTCCAGAGCCTTAGTAGCACAATCAACAAAGTCAACCCAGTCCTGAGTCTGTGCCTTTTGGGTATCTCTGAACTTTAACCTGTATTGTTCAGTGGTTAGGCCAAACCCTTCAATCAGAGCACTCTTCAGGACTTTGTAATTGTCAGCATCCTCTTCTCTTACAGTGAGGAGCTTGTCTCTACCTTTGTCTGCAAAGGAGAGCCACAAGATTGCTGCCCACTGCGCTCCTGAGGGACCCTCTGTACCTTACAGGCCCTCTCAAGTGCAGTTATCCATTTGTGGATGTTATCCCCACTCTGGTAGGGAGGGTCAATCTTGTTCAGGTTCCTATGGTCATGAGGATGATCTCTACCTCTAGGGACACTGTTGCTGCCACCATGGGACCCTAGTCCCAATTTCTGAGAAGCTCTCTGAAGCTCCAGGGATTCCCTGTCTAAGGCCAATTGCTCTCTCTTGATTCTGAGCTTAGCTCTCTCAAACTCAAGCAGTTGGCATTTCTTCTCATAAGAGGATGCCCTTTTATGAGAAGCAGAGGACCCTATAGAAGTACCAGAATGATTAGATTCCTGAGAAGGAGATCTTGATCTTCTTGGTAGACTATTAACCCTTCCAGGTGGGGTAAAGAGAACCCCACTGGGGTCTCCTTCCTCACCTTCAGGAAGAATTGGATTTTCCAGGTTGGAATCATTTTGATCCTCCTGGCCAGCATCAGAGTCTGGGTCATAGTAGCGTTCTCTACTTGGCCTTTCCTCTTCAGCTGCCCCACCCCCTTTGCCAACCTCATCAGACCCTGGGGTCTTTCTGAGGTCATATTCCAGCAACATCTTTATGAGATGTTGGGTGGTTGGGCTTTTCCCTGTCCTCAATTTCCTAGAGGCACACATAGTCCTCAATTCTTGGTATGAGACATGCTCATACTTAGTTGGGAGAGACCCACTGGTTTATGCCCTTGAAGACATGACTAGTGTGGTGTGGTGTATGCACCTACCACCTACTCTAGTGGGGCCTACTAAACTCTCTTGAGTTGTAGAAAGGGTGTGCTAAGCCCTTGACACACAACTCTAAGTTCAGTAGAACTTACTGTATTCTAAACTTGATTTATATGTACCTATAGTGGTTTTCAGTTAGTCACTCAAAGAGATTATCTGGTAAAGCAATAGCAAGCTTGAATCCAACCGCTGCACACCAATGTGAGAAGTTGGCCTGGCATAAGCTGTCCACTAGTTATAGTGGGCACCTTGCACCAGTCCAAATGACCCTTATTGATGATAGGTTTAAAGACAACCTTTATTGAAAGCTATCCTAGTGGTAGCTATGGAGAGCAGCCTTCAGGCTAAGTCTTGAAGGAGTGTAAAGCAGCTTGGTTTACCAGATTATAACCCCTTGAATGACCAAATGAAAGGAGAACCACACCTGGTATATATAAAATATATGTATTTATTTCTAAACACTCACTACTAATCTCTTTATGAGATTAGAGTCCAAGATACACAATATCACAGTATAAAAACGACAGTAAATAGCACAATATACAATGGGCCCCAGGGGGTACCAAACCATATATTAAGAAAGTGGTATAAGAACCACGACTTGACTAGACACAGTGCCTAGAGCACGTAGAATCGCTGAGACCCCAAGGAACCACCCAAGGTAGTGACACAGGAGACCCACGGGGGACGTGTGCAGTGTGAGAACACAGCCGCGAGCGCCGTAGGATTCTATGAGGAAAGTCGCGGTTGGAATTTTAAAGCAAAAGGACACTTAGGAGAGGACTTTGAGCAAACCCCTTTAGACTTAAGGGGTTCTAGGGCCAACACCCACGGGGGCACCGTAGTACTCGAGTTACCTCACCCAGGGAAGCCGGGTGCATAGGTGTCAAAGGGTGTCGGGAATCGTCGTTGATTTCAATGGCGATCTGCTGCAAAGTGCTGCTGCCGTGAAGGAGAAAAGTGTCCGGTGTGATCCAAGCCTGGATCGAAGATGTGAAGAACCTGAAAGCAGAGGGGACAGAGTCTGGGTCACTAGCCAGTGACCAGGAGCGGAGCAATCGAATGCCCACCGATGTCGGGTGCTTCAGGTGCGAAGAGGTGAAGCTTGACTCTGCAGCCACGGGGTTCCGGAGACGTCAAGGACGACCAGGAGCCGGATTCGAGCTGTCCCACAAAGGATGTCGAGTGCTGGGGTGTCAGTGCTCGGATTGAACACAACAAGCCTTGGCAACAGCAACCCACGCAGGAAGAGAAAAGATGCTTCTGTGAGGACCAGCCAAGGTCTTGGGGACTCCCCAAGCGATGGAGAGTCAGGGCACGTCTGGAGCAACCAGGGAAGCCCAATTAAAGTTAGAGTTGCCTTCTTGGGGACCCACAGGTCAACGGACCAAGGATTGCGAAGGGACCTCGAGAGGAATCACAAAATGGCGGCCCACGGAACACTCGTTGAGTGTAGGCCAGCAATCTTCGGTGTGATCACTGCCTGGGGTCAGGGCTACAAGTAACCCAAAGCTCAGCCTCAGGGGTCACCGGAAAGCTGATGCTTCTGCAAATGAACGCGGTGCCCAGGGGTTCGGGTTGCACGGTCACCACGAGGGATACAGGCCTCAGACTTGCTGTGGGCACAGATCGATCTCTAAGACCTCGGAAAATCCACCTCCTGTGTGGCAATATTCTTCGGAGTCTGTCGGAGCTTTGGAGATGCCAACCGGTCAGTTGCGTTAAAGGTGCCTGCCTTGCAGGGGAGTAACTCCTTTACTTCAAGGGAGATTCTTCAGTCATCCAGCGTAGTGCAGATCGTCGAAGTACTTGGTTTCTGTGTCAGAGTTTAGTCCAGGTGTAATCTAAAGTCCTGTAGTCAGGGGTTCTTACTTTATACCCAAGGAAGGGGTGGGACAAACTCTGGGGACCCACCTATGGGAGGGTCAGGAAAGAGGGGTGGCTACACCCATTTCCTTTGTCCAGTTTTACGCCAGAGCAGGGGCTGGTAGCCCCTGCAACCGGTTTGAGCTGGACTATGCAAAGGGACACCAAATGTGCCCCCAGTGCAGACTTCAAAGCACTCTTGTAGTGCACCCACCCAGCCCCAATACACTAAAGCCTGTCTGGGAGGTGGTCACACCTCCCTGTGACAGGAAACCTATTGTCCAGGCCTCCCCTGCCGGAGTTTCGTCCAGCAGCAGGAGGGCAGACTCGTGTCTGTGGCTGCAGTATCCATTTTGTGATGCCAGGGTTCTGTTAAGCTGGTACCGGGTGTACCGGCGGTGCCATGTTTCTCCCTCTAGTAGGGTGGAATCATACCTCCCACTCCAGTTACTGGGGTGGAGGTATGATTCCAAGGTGTTTGACACCAAACACGACATGTTTCCATGCAGCCATTCTCAAGTTAGCATTTACCGCGAGGTTATAATGCACTTAAGAGTATATGGTCTGGCTGCATCACAAACAACCCCGGAATGAAGATTCCAAAAGCTGCAGAGGGGCTCTGCTCATGCATGAGCACCCTCTCACATGAAACCCAGAACCCTGCCTTCAGGATTGTTAAGGCCTGCCATAGGGGTGACTGATAGGTTTACATGTGCAGTGATTTGGAGAGATATAGGGAACCTATATCTCAGTAAGGGGTGGATACACCACCTTACACAGGCTGCTGTAGCAGACCTGTTGTGTCATTTTAAAAGGCTTCCCAGGGGTGGCACAATACATGTTGCAGCCCCTGGTAGGCCTCTGGGGTACCTATGCCCTGGGTACATAGTATACCATATACTAGGGACTCACAAGGGTACCCCAGAATCCAATCTGGAGTGTACCTAAAGTACATACAATCAATTTAGAGTAGAAAGCAGATAGACTGGGGTCCTGATTAGCAGGGCCTCAGTCTGGCTAAGTCGAAAAACAGTGAAACATCAGCAAAAAGTGGGGGTAACTATAAGAAGCAGATCCTACTCTCCTACACACCCCCTCACAAAGCTCATGCAAAATGCCATTGCAGCCTGCGTATTTTGGTGCAGAGAAAAACGAAGAGTCCACATGGCACATATCCCTGTGTGCCATGCCTACCGAGCACTGCCTGCGGTATAGGTAAGTCACCCCTACAGCAGGCCTAACCGCCCTAAGGCAGATTCCTCAATCTTGTTTTGGATGGAGTTAGCCTTCTTTGGTCAGGGTTATGCCCTCCCTTCCCACTGGAAGTGGTCTTATAGATGGTGTAGACACCCTAAAGGTAGTCAGCCCATTTGCTAGTACCTGTCACTCCCCTTAATACCCCTAAATTTAGTATTTAGGTGGCACCCCTGAACCCAAGAACGCAGATTTGATGAATCAAGAGAAGGACGAAGAAGAGTCACTGCCTGGCAAGAACTGCAGAAGGTCTGTAAACTTGTGGTGTGAAACTCTACCTGCTCACAACTGTCTCAGCAATCGTGACAGAGTGACTCGTCCTGCAAGCTGGAGGTCTACCACAGCCTTGGTAGCCTGTCACCATTTCGAAAATCTCATACAGTCTCCCTTGGAGTAGAGGAGCTACTCTCCTGCAGTCTGCAGGCAACGAAGAGCAGAGCCCGGTCCACCGCCTTGCAGCTCACCGGCACGACCGATGCCCCAGATGACCCGGAAGAGGTACCCGTCATCCAGAGGGTCAGATCTGTCTCCCCATTCAGTGTGAAGATGCCAGGACCAACCGGAGCTGTGCAACACCACTACCGAGGGCACCGGACGCCCTGCACCAAACTCCCTGAACCACGACGGAGCAGCCGTCAAGGACGTCAGCATCATTGAGACCTACTTCTTGAGTGGCCCAGCTGTCCTGATTTTGCCCCTGCCAGCTGTTTGTCCCTAACTGCGAGGATCAACTTTGTGTACCCGACCCAACCGACCCAACCACTCTGCACCCGAGCGGCCCTGCCTGGGTACCGAAGAACTGGCTGTGTCCCATTGCTCCAAAACCCCTTGCAACCCAAGCTCCCGTTTGGGAGCTCTCAGACTTTTCCCCAAGTTACCCTGTGCAGCCTGTTTCCAGGTGGCCCCCTTCCCCGTAGTTTGCACAGCTACCAACTTGACCAGCACCCTGCTCTTGGCTAAACCCGGGCAGTTCCAGAAGAACTGCTGGTAGTACTTTAGACCTTGGCCCACTACAATCCGAAACCGAGAAGGTGAACCCTTGAAACTAACTGTACTTACCTTTATGCATACATGTCTTTTCCTTCCATAGAATTTGCATTGTGCGTAAAAGTGCACGACTTTGAAACGTTTACTTACCTGTAGAAATTGATAACAAAAAACAGTACTTACTTTTGAACGAAGTTCTTGGTTTTACAACATATAAAAAGAAGTGTTATTTTTCAAATTTGTTCTCGGAATTATTCTTTGTGTGTCTCATATTTATTGCCTCTGTGAGTACAACAAATGCCTCTGATAAGCCCACACTACCACAAAAGAGCGTTAGTACTATCTACTTTAGCCTCTGTAAAACAATTGGGGATCCACTGGACTTTCTACACAGTGTACTTCTTTTTAGTGCACTTTATAGAGAGCCAGCTTCCTACACCAGTACATATACTTACTATTGCTTCCTGATCACTTGCAATGTCTTAGTAATGAAACTATACATCACAGGGGCACATCTGCACATGCAGATGTGCCCTCATGTTATATAATGCACTCTGCTCTAATGCCTGCTGTAGGGGTGACTTACATATTAGACATGCAGTCAATGGTGGCTGGTGACTTTTGAAAGTGGTGGGGCACAAAAGAACTTTCCAACTTTCACACTGTGACTGAAAGACGCGAGTGAGACAATAGCTACAAGAACCCAAGGTCTGAATTGCGCAACTTAAAAGCCAACCCCGGGTTCCCCCTTGACCAAAGTATGTGGTCCTGGGCAAATCCTTTGTTTCACCAAGCTGGATATTATTTGGACCACGTCTCTAGTGCCCCTCTCCACCCATCCAACACAACCACATGCACCCATAAAAAGAAGGAGCAGGTGCACACTCTCACTGGCGCACGCAGAACGTGTGATGGCGTGGGATGTGCCTGATGATATGTGGTGGATGTGTGATGGTGTGGGATGTGTGTCTGATGATGTGTAGTGGATTAACGGTGGTTAAGTGTACCAAACTGCAGAAAAAACAAGAAGCATTAACACCAACTACAGATATTTTGAAAGAAGCAGAGAGAGTACAATAATAGCAAAGAAAATTAAAGTATCCCTCATACATATAGGAGAATGTGTACATGTGTATGCACACCAAGACAACGCCCAAAGTTACTCACTAGTAGCTAGACTGGGCTACTGTGCAGCACAGAACAAAAAGCTGGCAGACAGTGGCCATGTTCCAGCAATTCCGTTTTTTAATTTAGAGATACCACAGGAAGCCCTACTAATAGATCTCACTATGGTAAACATATTCGCAACACTGCTAGACATTCCCACACCATTTCAAGATTTTAAGGCACAGTACAAAATTATCCTTCCCAGTGTTTCATGCCACATCATGGTCAGTGAAGGCAGGTGGTGGTAGACGCTACAAACAGTCCCTTTGCCACGTCACCTGATGTTATTGGGCTTTGTACACAGTTCTTCTGTCTCCTGCCACCAAGGACTCTGTCTTAATGAATTCCGGCTCTGTCCGGCATCCTTGTTAGGGTAAAAACATATGTGCAGCACTATATATATATATATATATATATATATATATATATATATATATATATATATATATATATATATCGGCACTGGCTCAACATCCTGTGATTCTGGGCAAATTACTTAATCTCGCCTTGCCTACCAAATAGAAAAAAATGAATGCGTCTTTGTGTAATGTTAACTGGTGCTCATGTAAAGCGCTCTAATACCTTCGGGACGAGTTCGCACTATATAAAATTGCAAAAAAAGAAGAAAAAGGTGAAACTCGACCCGAAGGCCTCGGAGCGATTTACATGAGCACACATTCATATCTTCATTTTTTTCAAGCACGGGAAGATTAAGTGATTGCCCAGAATGTGCGACATTTGCTGGCAGACAAGAGTAATTCAATAAATGCTGACACAGAAACAAGTCATGGAGCGCATGGATAGCAAAGCTGCGCCTACTTGACATGAGACAGCTGCATTAAGAGTCGGAAAACATACTTTGTTTAAGTAAATAAAACAAAAGTACTTACCCGACGTTGGTATGCACGGAAGAGAAGGACGCTGGAACCACCATCCACTGTCCCAAACCAGAGAGCGTCTGAGCCTGACTCTGAAGTGAAGAGCCGACAAACGTAACCAATCATGGAGCTGCTCTCATGCTGAGAGTAGGATCATGAGTGGTCTGAGCAGGCTTAAACAGCGCTCCTTTTCTGACTAGGAGCCTGTGCCTGCAGTCTGCCCGCCTGTAAACACAGCTCATAGTGGTGCCTGCTGAAGTGCGCATGTCCGGCAGGCCGTCGCAAGACTGTCGGCCAATCTGACATACACACTTTGGGGCAGATTTACAAGAAACTGATGCATCTGTAGAGAAGCCTCAGTTTCCCTGCACCAGCCTGCGATACCCTTACGCCACCATGGATGCGCCGTATTTACAATACGGCGCACCATGGCACAAGGATTGACAGATGCGTCTGAAATTCTGTTGGCGCAAAAGTCACGCATTGCTGGAGTCGTGTCGCAAGCATGACACAACTCGAGCAAAGCATGCGGAGACCTATACTTATTGTACTGCGTCACTCCTTACGCCTGCTTCAAGCAGGTGTAAGGTTTTGACGCAGTGGTGTCCTAGAAGTGGCGCAGTGAAATCTTGTAGATTTCACTGCGTCACTTCTACGAGGATTTCCTGCGTGGGAACGCTCATCCTGCATACATTATACCTGACGCAGGTATAATGTGACCCAGGGCTTTACAAGGTGACGCATCTCCCTAGATGCGTCACGTTGTAAATTGGCTGCATTGTTGACGCCGCCGCTGCGTCACAAAAGTGACGCAATGGTGGCGCAAAAGTGTCGCAAGGGGCTTGTAAATCTGCCCCTTTATGTTTCGGCAACCACCTTTGAGTGTACAGCGACGCAGTGCACTTCAAATGGTCATATGATCATTGACCATTTTATTAAATGCGCATTTTCTAGAGCTGCTGCTCTCGCAGTGGGCGGGGCGACGCTTCTCCGCCCTGGGAAGGATAATTTTGTACTGTGCCTTAAAATCTTGAAACGGTGTGGGAATGTTTAGCAGTGTTGCAAATATATTTACCATAGTGAGATCTACTAGCAGGGCTTCCTGTGATATCTTTAAATTAAAGAATGGAATTCCTGGAACATGGCCGCTCCCTGCCAGCTTTTTGTTCTGTTATCAAATCAAATGCCATTTATAAAGCACCTGGTTACACCAACGATGTGTCCCCGCGCTAGAATCAGATCTTGGAGAAGGGAGAACAGGATCATGAGGTAAAGAATAAAGTATAGGAAGGACACTGAGTTTCGACGCGAATAACCAGGTTTTCAATTGTTTGCGGAAGGTATATTCCACCGAGTCAGATCGCAACATCAAGAATACAGAGCTTCAAATTTTTGCTGCAAGATAGCTGAAAGAGCGAGCACCCACTCTTGCTTTACGAATTTTGGGCACCTTAGCCTGAAGGGTTCAACTCGATCTGAGAGTGCGGGTAGGAATATAAGGCGTAATTAAGGGTCTAAGGTAGCTGGGGCTCCTATTCCACCAGATTTTATGGCAGTAGCACATTGCTTTGTAAGTAATTCTCGTCTCAACAGGCAGCCAATGGAGAGTATTCAAAGCTTTAGAGGCCAAGGATCTTCTAGGGAGACCAAGAACCAGGCGCGCCACAGTATTCTGAATGCATTGGAGCCTGGTCAGACTTCCCTTGGCTGCCCCCAGATATAGAACTTTGTCATAATCCAGTTGAGACGTAACCAAGGCATGCACCATAGTCTTCCTGGCTGCTATAGGGAGGAGATCAATAAGTTTCCTTAAAACTTTAAGGATTCCAAAACTCTTACCTGCTACTCTCCTAACTTGATTATCAAAGGAGAGTTCCGAATCGAACTAAACCCCAAAGTTTTGGTTACCACTTTGGGGGCAGGGGTTTGTCCCAGGGAGTCAGGCCACCAGACAGAGGTCCAGATAGAGGGCGCCTTCCCCACAATCAGAACCTCCGTTTTATTGCCATTAAGTTTAAGGCAATGGTTGGCCATCCACGTAGCTAGCTCTTCTAAGCATAGAGGGAAATTGATAGCTAAAGCTTCAGAATCTTGCAAGAGTGACAATAAGCTGTGTGTCATCTGCATAGGACACAATTGTCACATTATGTCTTTTCACAATGGCCACAAGGGCGCCAATATAAAGATTGAACAGAGTGGGGCTTAAGATGGAGCCCTACGGAACCCCTTGCGCTAGATGCAGATTTTCTGATAGAAAAGGTGTTAGACCTGGCATCTTTAGGTGTGTTTCCCCTGTCTTTTTGCTTTCTGACCTGACTCTATTTTTGCTGGTTTAGTGTCTCTGCGCACTTTCTCAATGCTGTTCAGTGTTAAAGTGCAAGTGCTCCTGTTGTAAATTGTTATTATGGATTGGTGTTTCCATGATTGGCATATTTGATTAACAGGTAAGCTCCTAGTAAAGAGCACCGAGTGTGCCAGAGCCTGTAAATCAAATGCTACTAGTGGGCCTGCAGCACTGATTGTGTCACCCACATGAGTACCCCTGAAAAGGTATCTCAGACCTGCCACTGTTTGTAACTGCCATGTCGACCTGACAAGTGCACCCATTTGCCAGGCCCTAATCTTCCCTTTTCTTACATACAAGTCACCCCTAATGTAGGCCCAATGTACCCCTGTGGGCAGGGTGCTGTGTATGTTAAAGGTAGGACATGTACTGGTGTGCGTGGCATGTCCTGGTAGTGAAATACAGTGCATTTAGTTTTTCACTATGGAAAGGCTATCTGTTCCATAGGATAGAATGGGAGTTTTACTTATAACATCTTATAAGCATAATTTCCCATTGGGACAAGATATGGAAATAGTTTAGTATGCCTGGACTCAGAATGTAAAAATGCATCTTTTAGTAAAGATGATTTTTATGTTCTGTGTTTGAAAATAACACTTTTAGAAAGTAGGCATTTTCTTGCTTAGCCATCCTGTGTGCCTCTGCTGGGTTTGTGGATTGACTGTCTGGCTTTGGAGTGACAGGGGCTGGGGATGTGCATTCTCTTCAGGCAGCCACTGGGGGGGGTCGAGGTGTGTTCTGCCTTTCCTGGATGAGTCAGGGCTGGGCTGAATAGACCTGGGCTGCATTTAGAGTAGTGGGAGGAGATTCCCTTGCACTTGAATGGGCCTGGTCTGCCTAGAACAATGCTGTCTCCACCTCCTGCCAGGAAGTTGGGCCAGAGAGGACAGAACTGGTTTGGACTAAGCACAGACACTCTCTGCCTGAGAGAACAAAGGAATTTTGAGTATAAATATTTGGGCCAGGAACTTTAGAACTCGCTGGAATCAAGGAGCTCACCAAGAAGAAGAGCTGGAAGAGCTGCCAGGAGGAGTACTGCCTCTTTGCTGTGTTGTTGCTTTGTTGCGTTCGCCTGCAGTTGTTGCTTCTGCCTTGGGCAGTGAAAGGACTGGACTGAACTTTCTTTACTTGTGCTGAGTATCTCCAAGGGCTTGAAGTAGAGCTTGCCTCCTGTTCTGAAGTCTCAGGGACTGCAAAGACTTCATAAACCTCTGGGTATCGCTTCTGGAACCGCTGTTTCAGTTGCCACAGAGAAGGGAAAAGCAATCCACTCCGTTGCCGGCTCCATTTTCTGAAGGCACCGCAGAAGGCACCGCCGCATCTCGCATGCAACCCTGGTCTCACCGACGACGACTGACGCCGCCGAGCAGCTGCTTGCACCGTGACCTGTGGGCACCACACTCCGCACCGCCACGCTTCACTTCGCCGCCCTGGTCTCACCGACGCCGTCGCTGCCTGCTGACTTCGACACTCGTGACCGCATCGCAGCTGGGGGCACCGCTCGTAAGTTTCACCACGCACCGCCTCGTACCACCCAGCAGTCTGGGCGGGCTGACCGACGTCAGCTCCCACTAACCGGTTCGGTCGCCTGCACCGCAACCTGCCGGCACAGCATCAAGCTCCACCTCGCCTCGCACCGTAAGCCTTGGTCTTACCGAAGCCGCCTGGACGATCGTCACTGAGCCGCTGCCTGCACCGCATCATGAGGGCACCACACCCTGCACCGCTTCCATTTTGCAACGGAACTGCGACAGTTGTCCCGACCGACTCGCACCAACGGATCGGCCGCAACGAGAAAGGTACTGTTCACAAGTCTGTCCACGCTGTAGCTGGCCCGTACCGATGCGGTCGACTGGAATTGTTAGACTCTGTTGTTTTGTTGTTTTCAGCATCACGTTAGCCCCGGACGGAACTACCAATTCGGAAGAACTGTGTTTTTGAGATATTTCTGCAATTTTAAGGATATCTTGCAAAGTATATATTTTTAAGTACTGTATGTTGAATTCTTATCGTTTTTGTCTTCTTTTGGATATATAAAAATATTGGATATTTTTCTAAACTGGTGTGGTGTCCTTTAGTAGTGTTTTCACTGTATTACTATTGGTTATGTGCAAATGCTTTACACACTGCCTCTGAGATAAGCCTAACTGCTCATGCCAAGCTACCAAGAGGGTGAGCAGGGATTATTGTAGGAGTGTAACTCCCTTAACCTGACTAGGAAGAAGGGTCCCTACTTGGACAAAGGTACCTACCTCTGCCAACTAGAGGTCCCCATTTCTAACAAAAGGGTTCTGGGAGACCTGAAAGCTTTGCTCTTGAAGAAAAGAGTGTAGCCATCGAAGTGCGCTTCCTTCAACGCTGCATTGACTAAGCCTATGAAGGAGTAGGCTATGTGCGACAGTGTCGAAGGCCGTGCTTAAGTCTAGCAGAACCAGAGTAGCAGTTTGTCCGGCCTCCGCACATTTACTTAAGTTTTCAGTGGCTTGCAAGAGAGCAGATTCCATGGAATACGAAGCTCTGAAGCCCGACTGAGTAGGATAGTAAAGTTCATTCGTGGTGATATATGAAGTGAGTTGACTATTTACCACTTTCTCTGATATTTTTGCAAATATCAGTAGTAGAGAAATGGGGCATAGGTTATCCAGTGCCATGTGATCAGCGGAAGGTTTCCTTTGAAGTGGTAGGACAATCGCCTGCTTCCATTTTCGGGGGATCTCCCCAGCGCCATAGGAGAGTGTGAGGAGTTGTTGGATATAAGGAATGATAATATCCAGCCTTTGCATCAGAACCTTAGGTGGAGCAGGGTCTGAAGGGGATCCTGACGATGCCGGACACTATGTTCTTCAGCTCTTCCAGGTTAGGGGCTGTGAATTCCTTAAGACCATTCTCTTTGGCTAGTTCAGTTAGGAAGGCATTGAGATTGATGGGACTACTGGCTTCTAGAAGGAAGGTGTCGAACAAGTTACTTACCTTCGGTAACAATATATCTGTAAGAGACATAGATTAGTTATGGATTCCTCACCTTAGAATTACCCCCAGGCGTCAGACTGGATCCGGAGAATTTTTTCCTCAGCAGTACCTCTGCGCGTCGATAGGCGGCGTCGGTCGACTCCGCGTTCGTCGTTGGCGTCGTGGTCGCTGAAATGACATTGCGGTATCTACTTAGATGCCGCCCTCGCAAGCTGACGTCAATTCTTTACACGACTCCACGCCAGAAGCACAGAGCCATGCAAGACACTGACCACTGGTGCACAAAACACTAGGGCCCTGAAAGGGAGTCCCTTACTCTAGAAGTCAGTTCGCAGAACGGGGAGGATGGGTGGGGTGGTGAGGAATCCATAACTAATCTATGTCTCTTACAGATATATCGTTACCGAAGGTAAGTAACTTGTTCATCTGAAAGAGACAATTAGTTATGGATTCCTCACCTTAGAATAGATACCCCAGCAATACCAACCCCGGTGGTGGGTCTGCGAACCAAGTTCACACCAGAAAGTCCTGGAGAACCGAACGGCCGTAGAAGTCGTCTCTCCGGACCTGGCTGTCCAGGCAGTAGTGTTTGGTAAACGTGTGCAGTGAAGCCCACGTAACTGCCTGGCAGATGTCATGAAGGGGGACTCCACGTCCCAAAGCAGTAGTAGCTGTCGTTGCCCTGGTGGAATGGGCAAGCAACTCTACTGGAGGGTCCTTTTTTGCCTAGGAATAGCAGATTTTTATACAAAGAAAGACCCATAGAGAGATGGTCCGTTTTTGTACGGCCCGACCTTTCTTGGCGCCCACGTAGCCAACAAAGAGTTGGTCATCCACCCGGAATTGTCTTGTGCGATCCAGATAGAAGGAAAGCGCACGTTTTGGATCCAGACGATGGAGCCGCTCTTCCTCTTTAGAAGGATGCGGAGGCGGAAAGAAGGTGGGCAAAGTGATGGTCTGTCCTATGTGGAAAGAGGTAACCACTTTGGGAAGGAAAGAATGCCTAGTGCGAAGGACAACCAGGGCCGGACTGGGAACAGAAACCGGCCCTGGCAAACTGCTCAGCTGGCCCCCCCTGGGGTGAGGGGGAGTGCAGACGAGCAGTTTGCAAGGGCTGGTTTCGGCCGATTTTGTTACAGGGGGCCGATATTGCCGACCCCCGGTAACAAAAACGGCCCCCCAGGGACCCAAAACCGGCCCCCATCCTAGCGGCCTACCGGGGAAACGCCCGGTGCCCGCTATGGCCAGTCCAGCCCTGAGGACAACCTTGTCCAGATAACCAGCCAAGAAAGGAGGTTTAGAAGAAAGGGCTTGAAGCTCACTCACCCTGCGAGCAGAGGTGATGGCAACCAAGAAGGCAGTTTTCAAAGTTAAAAGTCTGGGAGGACAATTATGTAGCGGCTCAAAGGGAGTGCACATAAGATAAGTCAGAACCAAGTTCAAGTCCCACTGAGGCATTACAAAAGGAATAGGAGGGAAGAGATGAGTAATGCCCTTAAGGAATCTATTTACAATAGGGGACTTGAAAAGAGAAGGTTGATCAGGAAGCCTAAGAAAGGCTGAAATGGCTGAGAGATGGCCCTTAAGAGTGCCCAGAGCAGAGCCCTGCTGGGCCACAGAAAGGAGGAACAAGAGAACCTCAGAAAGAGGGGCGGAAAGGGGATCCACAGCCTTTGCTGTGCACCATGCCACAAATTTGTTCCATATGCAGGCGTATACCGTTTTAGTGGAGGAACGCCTGGCTGCCAAGATAACGTTACAGACTTCGGGAGGAAGGTCGAAAGCCATCAACCGCCTCCGCTCAATCTCCACGCAAGGAGGTGGAGGCTGGACAGGTTCGGGTGGAGGACCGTCCCCTGCTGCTGCAACAGAAGATTCTCCAGAAGAGGCAGTCTGATCGGAGGATAGGTGGCCATGTGTAACAGCTCGGGATACCAGACTCTTCGTGCCCAATCCGGAGCCACAAGAATGACTTGGGCCCGGTTGCGCTTGATCTTCTTCAGCACTCTGGGCAGAAGTGGTATAGGCAGAAAGGCGTATAGAAGACCGCAACTCAACTCGCGACGAAAAGCGTCGCCTAGCGAGTGCCGCCTTGTAAATTCCAACGTGCAGAACTGCTGAAATTGCACGTTCTCTTCGGTGGCGAATAGATCTAACCAAGGCTCTCCCCACTGCTGAAAGAGACCTTGCACCACCTCCGAGTAAAGACGCCATTCGTGATCCATCATGCACCTGGCGTTCAGAGAACCTGCCTGGTGTTGAACCACCAGGGATATGCCCTGATGTTCCAGCCATGTCCAAGGGCGGAGAGCCTCTTGACATAGGGTCCACGACCCCACCCCGTTTGTTGCAGTACCACATGGCGGTGGTGTTGTCCGTGAACACCTGCACTACTCTTCCCCGGACAGAGCGAAGGAATGCATTTAGGGCAAGACGAATCGCCCAAAGCTCCAAAAGGTTGATGTGGAGCCCGGACTCAGCCGGAGACCAGAGGCCTCTGATCTCCGCCTCTCCCATGTGGCCGCCCCACCCCAGAAGTGATGCATCCGTCACTACTGTAAACTCTGGTTGGGGAAGGGAGAGGGATCTGCAATTGACCCAAACCTGGTACGTGAGCCACCACTGCAATTGGTGAGCAGTGCCCTCCGAGATCTGGACGCAATCGGACAGATTCACCTGATGCTGTGCCCACTAGAACTTCAGGTCCCACTGCAGAGCCCGCATATGCCACCTGGCATGATCCACCAGCAGGATGCAGGAGGCCATGAGGCCCAGCAGCCTCAGGGTCATTCTGACCAAAACCCGGGATAGAGGCTGAAAGATCGGAATCATAGCCCGAATATCCCGGACTCGCTGCTCGGGAGGATAAACCCGAAACTGCGTCGTGTCCAGAACCACTCCGATGAAAAGGAGCTTCTAAGAGAGAGTCAGGTGCGACTTCGGCACGTTGATAGTGAACCCCAGCGAATGCAGGAGGTCCGCCGTAGTCTGGAGGTGGGAGACGACTGCCTGGGGCGAGCCCGCCTTCAACAGCCAGTCGTCTGAAGCAGGGTCTAGTTTTACCATATAATGTCTCAGCTATCACTTCCCACCTTTGAAACATGAAAGGCCTGAATGTCCCTGCCAGACCATAGGTAACAGACTGCTAAATTGCCCTTAGTGCCCTAAAGCATTCACTGGACACGGTAGGCCCCACGCCTGTCTCATAAGATTACAGATATCTCTCCCCTCCTGACAGCCACGAACCTCAGTTCATTGTCTTTCTGGTAAACATGGGCACCAAGCCCCCACCCGTCACCCTTGTCCTCTGTGTGCACATAGTTCCTGTACATCACGAGGATGTACCAATAATAGAATGCACCTGTTAGTTCCAAGAACACGATGGGGTAAGAATCAGGTGGGGGCTAGTTGGGACATTTCATTGCTTCACATCTGATGTTTTTCTGCTAGCTTTAGAAATTTAAGACAGCAAACATGGCCTGAGAAATGACCTATAACCTATTGTAAAGTTCTGCTTTCTTAAAAGTTTCCGAGAAGTGACGCAAATCATTTTCGATAAATGTTCAATTTCATAATGATCTACGGTCAAACATCGGTTGACCTTTTGATAAACTTTTGTACCTTACTGTCACTTCTGCCTTCTTAATATTTCCAAGAAGTGACTAAAGTGCGTCATGTTCTGCGGTCAAGCACCTGGTAATGTTTTGATTCTGTGGTCAATAGTTCTCCATTAAAAGCATATAAAAGATCTGCTCTTCAGTCCATTCGTTGACCACCTTCTGCAGTGTTTTCCACGCCGTTGGTGCTCCCGGTTAACCGTTTTATTTAGCATTTCCTATTGAGGTTTTAATGCTCATTGTACTTTGAAGTTCAATTCTCTCTCTCTCTTAGTTTGCATTTGCAGTGATTTTCAAGTTAATACATTGCATGTTTTTGCTCTTCATCTAAAATGTGTCTCTGACACTTGTTACTGCTAGATTGCGCAGAGTTATTCCTGATTAATGATGTGTCTTTTGACATTTTATTGTTTAAGTTGTTTTTGAATAAACGGTGCCCCACTCACTCAGTTCCTACATCTCACACGTCTGTCGTATTGTTTTAGATAGCACACCTCTGCTCAAATTAAGGTGGTGAAAGACCACTGCAAAATTCACCATCCAACACGTCGAGATAGGGGAAGACTGGAACCCCTGATCTGCGCAGATGAGCTGCGACCACCGGCATCACTTTCGTGAACATCCGAGGGGCGCTGGTAAGGCCAAAGGGGAGCACGGTAAACTGAAAGTGCTCGTGGCCTACCGTGAACCGCAGGTAACGCTGATGGGACAGCAGGACGGCGATGTGAAAATAAGCGTCCTGCAAGTCCAAAGCTACCATCCAGTCTCCAGGGTCGAGAGCAGACAGGTCCTGAGCCAGAGTCAACATCTTCAACTTCCCCTTCCGGAGGAAGCAGTTGACGTTCCTGAGATCCAAGATAGGACGCAGGCCCTTGTCCTTCTTGGGCACCAGAAAGTAGTGGGAATAACAACCACGACCTACTTCTGGGACAGGAACGCGCTCAATGGCTCCCTTGGCGAAGAGAGCCATAACTTCCTGTTGGAAAAGGGCCAGGTGAGCCTCCGACATGCAATGGAATTGAGGTGGCATGGATGGAGGGGTAGTCTCGAAGGGGAGGGAGTAGCTCCTTCGGACTATCCTCAAAACCCACCTGACCGACGTGATGTTGAGCCAGTGGGGGAGGTGATGGCGAATCCTGCCGCCCACTGGCGAATGATGGGCGTGAAAGGTCGGACTAGGAGGGTTTGGAGGCTGCTGCAGAGGGGGCGCTGGTGGACTGGCCTGCCCGCTGGCCCCCCGACCCACGGCGGTGGGTTCCACGTCCTTGGCCGCGCAGAGGTTGGACAGCTTGCGCAGGCCTGTGGCTCTGGGTGGAACATGGAGGGACACCCCTTCCGTAGCCACGAAAGAGGCGAAAATCAGACTACGCCGGGCGGGAGGTGGAAGCGAGGCCCAAGGATCTGTCCGTAGCCCTGGAATCCTTAAAGCGCTCGAGCGCGTTGTCTGCCTTGTCGCCAAACAGGCGACGGCCATCAAAGGGCATGTCCAAAAGCGTTGCTTGGACATCCCCTGAAAAACCAGTGCATAAATCTGAAAAGACTACAATGGACTAGTAATACACTTCCCCAAATTGCTGAGAGGGCAAAGGAGCTGTGGACATCCCAAGACTCACTAAACGGTAGGATGATAGAAACCTGGGTTGCCTTTCTAACAAAACTCCCCAAGGATGCTAAAACAACAAATTCAAATCGAAACACGATGCATAATCCACGAAGATTTTTGAGTCTGACCGCTAAAAATATAAGAAAGAACCTACGCGCTGCCATTGGATCAACAAGGGGTAGCAACGTATCAAAAATGAAACGGGAGCAAATACATCAACTTAAAAAGCAATACAAAAAACAAGTGTGGGAGGACAATAAATTGCAGCAGGACACATTTTGGGCGAAACTTTTATACAACGCTAGAAAATCTAACCCCAAAGCTTTTTGGGATCAAGTGAATTCCCTAGCAAGAACGCCAAAAGCGATCAATTCGACGTGCGTGACGGAACAAGCCTGGGCAGATCATTTAACTGCTACTTTCTCAATAACATCTGAGAAAGAGAGCCCATTGCAGCTATCCCCATTCACTGAGTTTGCAAAAGAAAGAACTGCTTTTGTACAGTCAAGTTCAGCAATACATACAGCGCAAGCACACACAATGGAGGTCGAAGGCATAATCAAAAAGGAGGATAAATCAAATATCATAATCAACCTCCCTAAAGATTCAGGAAGTACCAATCATTTATTCACGCATTCCGTCCAAGATGAAATTGCAAAAGTTATAGCCAAGGGCAGGCTTAACTGCGCCCCTGGCCCGAATGGTATACCGCAGGCAATATATAAACAAGATCCTAAATTTTGGGCTGCACCGCTGTCTCGTCTGTTCGACGAAGTGAGCACTGTAAATCGCCTACCAGACAGCTGGAGAGGCTCAATAATAAATCAATTATTCAAGGGAGGGGAGCGAACTGACCCAGCCAATTATCGTTTAATAGCTCTAATCGATGCCGAACCAAAGTATTATGCCTCCTTAATCTTGGCAGATCTAATTAGCTGGTCCGATAGTAATAAAATCATTCCCATTAACCAGTCTGGCTTCTGACGTGGCTATGGCACCATTACGAACATACTATCGCTTGGTCTGATGGCAGAAAAAAGCTTACGACAGCAAAATAACTTGTTTTTATGCTTTGTTGATTTTAGAGCTGCTTTCGATCGAGTTAATAGAGGCATTTTATGGAACAAGCTAAAGCAGTGGGGCCTGCCAGATAGAATATTAAAACCGATTATGGCATTATACTCGGATACATGGATGCAGGTAAAAATAGCTGATGGGACGAGGCTCTCAAGGAGAATCTACACGAAGGAGGGACTCAAGCAAGGGTGCGTCCTAGCGCCTCATTTATTTAATCTATTTATGGCGGATTTGTCACCAAGGCTTGACAAAATCAATTCAAATCCTCCTCGTTTGGGAACTCTGCGGATTACTCATTTAGCATATGCTGACGACATAGTCCTGGCAACCCATACAAGGATCGGCCTTCAAAGAGCAATAGATGAGCTAGGGAACTTCGCCAGGAAGAATTTGCTGGAAATAAACGTTGCAAAAACAAAGGCTATGATTATAAGTTGAGCCATCCAAAAATTACCGTCATTTAAATTTAGTAATTCGAACCTTGAAGTAGTGAATAGCTACAAATATCTAGGGTTATATCTGGATAATCGATTAACTTTCCGAATACAAAATGAGGCTATACAAAAAAAGGGAAATGGACTTACATTTGCATTCTGCTCTATCTCAAAAAGTTTAAAAGGTCCCTCCCTCACCCCATTACTATCTATTATGAAGGCAAAACTTCTACCTACCCTTGCATACGGAAGCAAAGTCCAGTGTGGGAAAGATGCTGGGGTTTTGGATAGGCTCCAAACGCGAGCATACAAAAAAGTTTTTTCACTTCCGCAAAATGCCTCGCCGGCGCAGATTCGATTAGAATTCGGATTACAACAGCAACAGCTTCATAGAAGATATGTCAGAATAAGAGCCTGGTATAAAATGTGGCGAGACCGAGAAAATGAAATCAATAATGCACTTTGGAATGCGTTACAAGGTGATCCGCAGTCCGCCTACTCTGTATATCTTCAATTCTCACTACAACTCACTAACATGGTAGATCTTTGGCAGAAGAACTTTCCTTACTCCACTTTCCAGCAAATATTGAAGAAGGGAGCAAAGCAACATTTATTACTCGAGGACAAGTCCACCTTGAGCAGGCGGGCACACGCATGGATGGTCCTGCAATCCTATGTAAAACTGCAACCGGCGGCATATTTGGATCAGCCGTTTCTTACTATCTAAAGTCTAAATTTATAGCAATACGCTTTGGTAAATTGCCATCAAATGCAGACCAGCCAAGTTGGAAATATCAGGGCCCATAATCATGTTGTCTCTGTGGAGCACCAACGCAGGATTTTATTCACCTAGTCTGTATCTGCCCAGCGTTAGGCGAGGATCGTCGGAAATTGTTGAGGGGGTCATTCAATACAAGAGGTGTCCGCTCTTGCAGAACTGCAATATCAAAATGCCTTGACCCGGAAGATCCACAGCTTAACTGTCGCTTTATCAAATTCCTAATTAAACACGAGGAAAGATCAAATTAAGACTAGTGGCCAGGCAAAATGGTTGTATGATGTAACATTAGAGACCATGCTAAGGAGACCACTCAACGCCAGAGGTATCTACTCTTGCGGAACTGTTATATCAAAATGCCCCGGCAGGGAAGATCCGTAGCCTAGCCGCGGCTTGACTAACCTCATAACCCAGCAAGAGGAACATCCTAAATAAGGCTAGTGGCCTGGTAAAATGGTTGTATGAAGTAACACTTGAGACTGTGTCTTAAAAATTAGCCAATTTTATCAAATGCTTTGTTAAAATTTGCACTTCTTCCTGTGTAATTTAATGATAAGAAATAGTTTTCCCTTTTAGAGAACAAAAAATGAAACAGCTTTTTTATGGATATTTGATTTAATGTTGCTATGTATAAATTGTTGTGGTTTTAATTAACTGAACAATAAAACATATTCTTCTATTCTATTCAGTGGACCTCAACCAGGTGTAGCGTCTCAGTGCTACTGACGTGGAACTCGTCCTGCCCAGTGAGTCGACGGTGTCCAGCCCACACTGGATGGTGAACTTCGCTGCGTCTCTCCCTTCGGCAACAGCACAGGAGAGCACGGCCCGGGCCTCCTCCGGGCACTGTGGCAGCACCTGTGCAACCGTGTCCCACACCGAGTGGGAGTAACGGCCCAATAGGCATGTGGTGTTCACCGACCGCAGCCCCAAGCTGGAGGAAGAAAACATCTTCTTCCCAAGGTGGTCTAGCTTCTTGGATTCCCTATTAGGTGGTGTGTTAGGGAATGCGCCTTTGGACGTGAAGGCTTGGACTACCAAGTTCTCAGGGGTAGGATGGGAAGAGAGGAAAATGGGGTCGCCCGGGGCCGGGCGGTGGCGTCGGGCAATCATCCTGTCCACAGGAGCCCCAGTGTTGGGCTTGGACCAAGTGCCCAAAAGGTTGTCCCTAAGGGCCTCATTGAACGGCAGCAGGGGCTCCAAGGAGGCCGCTGCCGGTCGAAGCACCTCTGTCAGGAGGTTAGTCCTGACCGCCACCGTAGGAAGCTCGAGGTTTAGGGCCTCAGCTGCCCTATGCAACACCACTGCGTAAGATGCACCCTCCTCCGTAGCCACAGTAGGTGGAGATAGCATGCCAAGGTCTGGGGAGGTGTTCAGACCACTGGCCTCACCCAACTCCTCTCTCCAGTCTGGTTCTTCCAACTGGTCTGCAAGAGGGTCCACAGACCCCTCCCAGTCCTCCTCACCCTCTCCTGTGAGCCACTCAGGGCGGTAGTAAACATCAGGAGAGAACAGGCGTACAAAAGTACCGGTCGGCGTCGGTCCCGACGTCGGTCCAGCGCTGTGTCCTCATCGAGGGGAAGGCCGGGTCGACGCCCGCTGGGGACACAACAGGCGCCGGAGGCAGCGGGGTGTCATCAGTGGATTTGACGCCGGAGGAGGTGTCACGAGGTCGATCCGGCGCCGATCCGGATCCAGGCCTGGATCCTTGGGGGCCCTGCGGCACCGGAGCCGAAGCCGCCGACATCGAAGGCCTAGAGCCCCCAACCGGGTCCGTGGGGCCCGAGGGCACGCCGGCGGAGTCGGGCTACCTGAAGATAGAATGTAAGGCTTCGTAAAAGCTTCGAAGCTGGGCAGGGGTCGCTCCAGGTCCCAGAAAGGGAGGGAAGGCCGGAGTTGACCCAACAGGCTCTGCAGGCGTAGCCGGACGACTCTCTTCCGCGTCGCGTCGGCCGACAGACGGGGTGAACGCGAAGAGCGACGATGCTTCTTCGCCTTCTTCTTGTGCTTCGACTTACCCGATGACGAAGACTTCGATGACGAGTGGTGGTGGTGGCTCCGCGACCGGTCCCGCGACCTCCCTCTCAACCGGGACCTCGAACGGCCCGAAGCGGACTGCCGGGCCTCGAGAAGCTTTCGGAACTGCTCCCGCAAAGACTTCGGGTTCATGGCCCGGCAGTGAGAGCACGACTTCAGGTCATGGTCGCGCTCTAGGCACCAAAGGCACACAAGGTGTGGGTACGTGACCGACATCAGTTTGTGACAGGAGTCACAAGCCTTGAAGCCGGTCAGACGTGACATCCCTCCGTGCACCAGGAGTCGATCGACTCAAAAAAGGTGTCGACAAAAGTCACAAAAAAAGGAGTCAAAAAGTGACTTGAGGTACTGCTCTCTCCGGATCTGCACTGGCTGGCGCCGAAAAAGAAAGAACTGATGTCAGCGCGCGAGGGCGGCGTCTAAGTAGATACCGCGACGTCATTCCGGGACCAAGATGCGAACAACAAACGCGGAGTCGACCGATGCCGCCTATCGACGCGCAGAGGTACTGCTGAGGAAAAAATTCTCCGGATCCAGTCTGACGCCCGGGGTAAGTCTAAGGTGAGGAATCCATAACTAATTGTCTCTTTCAGATATAAATTTTAGCTACTTTGGATGAGAAGAAATGTGCAATCTTATTGCAATTTTCCACCGATGCTGGAGAGGGCGCCGTGGTGCAGTCCAGTGATGACAAAGATTTGAGGATCAAGATAAGTTCTTTGGATGAATTACTCGCTGTTTCTATTTTATCAGTGTAGAAGCTACATCTGGATCTCCTAATCAGCACATGGTACTTTTTGAGTTCCGCTTTACAATTGTCTCTACTTCTAGGGCTATAGTCTTTTCTCCAGATGCGTTTTAAGCGCTTACACGCTTTATTGGCTAAGCTAAGTTCTCCAGTAAACCAAGGCGCAGAATTCTGCGCCCTGGGATTTATATTACCCGATGTCCATGGCACAGCTTCATCAAGGGCTGTTGATATCCAGTTTTTAATCTGGGAGTTAGCCAGAGTGACATTATCCCCCAACTGGGGAGCATTGCGTAAGAGAGACTCAGCAAATGTTTTGGGATTAAGCTAATTCCATTTCCTTCTTCTAGGCATTTGATTTGCTATGTTATTTGAGGCTGTCCTGTGCAGCGGCACAGTAAACGGCACCCCATAATGGTCTGACCAGGGAACTATCCATGGTTCCATAACTTTAATTGTATGGAAGTTGGCAAAAATAGGATCTAGGGTATGGCCTAGTTGATGAGTCAGAGTAAGTACTCTTTGAGTTAAATTCATAGTATCCATTTCTCAACAGAGAACTAGAGCATCCGGGTTAGCTTCTTTGTCAAAGTGCATATTCAAATCGCCTAGGACTAACAAATGTTTATGGCATAGAGCTGGTTATACAATACTCTCCGCCAAACTCAAGATAAATTGAGATGCGGGTCCAGGTGGATGATAAATCAAGAATCTCAAAAGGGCAGCATTACCTGCTAATGCAAGGGAGAAGGATTTGGCTTCACAATTCTCAATATTGGAGTATTTAATGGTGCATTTTATAGCTAACTTATGAACAATGGCTATCCCTCCACCTCTTTTTAAGGGGCGGTTTTGCCTCGCAATCCCATATCCTATCGAGATTGCATCTAACATATCAGGTGCTGAGGTATCACTGAGCCAGGTTTTGGTCAGAAAAAGGGCATTGGGTTGCTTCTCTATGATGAGTTCAAAAGTTTCGTTTTTATGTTTGCTTATTGACTGACAGTTGAACAATAAGAAATGGGTATCATTATCCTTAAACCTAGGGGGTTCAATGTGTAAGAGGTTGAAGTCACAGTGAGGACATTTCGGTTGGGAGAGTTCCCACATTGGACTACTCGTGCACCCTACAGTGGTTGTCGGCGCTAGACTTTTGAGTTGGTCAGAAGAATATGTTATCCTAGATTGGATAGTAAAACTGGGAGGGGTTCTGGCCCTTGGCCCCAGCCGGATGCGGATGGGCAAAGACGGGCTTGCCTTTGGCATGCCAGCAGCGTGCCCGCTGCGCGTCTGCGCCGCATCTATGCAAAAGTAGACACGTCCAGAGGCGTGGCCCAATCCCCACCAGTATGGAGAGAGCAGGGCGGGCGGTGAAAGCACTCACCACACCCTCCTCTCATGAGCTGGATCAGGTAAGGACATGGGCAAAGATCCGAAAAACGGAGCCAGGCAACTCCGGCACTTGGGTGCTACAAGGAAAGAAAACTACAAAAGTTAAAAGGGAGCTGTTAGAAATGGGGGTCTATAGTTGGCAATGGCTGGCCACTGTCCAAGTAGGGACCCTTCTTCCTAAGTCAGAGTAAGAGGGCTACCCTCCTTGATACCCCTGCTCAACCCTGTGGTAACGTAGCACGAGCAGGTAGACTTATCTCAGAGGCAGGGTGTGAAGCATTTATGACCATACACAGTAACACAGTGAGGAACACTACAAAGGGACACCACACAAGTAGTTATAAAAAATAAGTATCTTTATATAAAGGCAGATTTATCACAAGACCAATAACTGTAAAAGCCACAATACTGTCAAAAATAGGATAGCTGTTGAAGGGCTGTCAAAAATAGTTCAAAGGTTGCAACAATAAGGTTCAAATTCAAAGCAGGGGTCTCTGCGACCCTGTCTCGTTCAGAGGTTGCAAAAATAAGGTTCAAATCCAAAGCAGTGGTCTCTGCAACCCTTTCTCGCACAAAGTACCTGAATTCAGTAGAAAAACCAACAAAATGTCGCAAAGAAGTGGTAGCGATGATTTTTCTCACGCGAGGCCGGCGATGCGTTAAATCCTTGCCGCAAGGGAGGATGATGCGCCGATCTGCTGATGCGTGCGGAGACGGTGCGACCAACTTCTGCACGCTAGGCCACCGATGCGATGACTTTCTTGCCGCGAGGGAGAAGTCGATGCGACGAGCCTGTTGCGTTGTGCGATTGTGTTGCGATGCGAAGAAATGGCGCTCCGCGAGGGAGCGACGAAATCCGTTGCGATGCGATGAAAATGGCGGACGCACGGCGTCCGCAATGCGATGTCTTGAAGCGATGATTTCTTTAGGGGTTGCGAGCGCTCGGCGACAGCAGCGCGATGATTTTTCCAGCGCTTCTCAGCTGCAGCGGCTCGCAAAGAGGCGTTAGCGATGGTTTCGTGTTGCGAGCACTCAGCGGCAGCAGCTCGATGATTTTTCCAGCGCTCTCGGCTGCAGCGGCTCGCAAAGGTGCGTTAGCGTCGATTTCCAGCACTCTTTCTCTGAAGCAAACTAGAGGCCCTGGAACTCACAGGAGCCTCATCAGCAGATAGCAATCCTCGCAGGGAGGAAGCAGGAGGTTGGTGGTGGAGTCTGATGTGCCTGAGACTCCAGCAGGAGGCTAGCTCTTTCCTAGCCCTTGGGTAATTGCTGTAACAAAAATAAAAGTTCTCTCAAAAGTTCCTTTTCCTCTTCTTCAAGGTCCAGTGGTCACTGCTGCAGGCCAGTGCAAGAAACAACACACAAGCACAGGGACAGTCACTTCCTGCAGATTCCTCCAGTGGCACGGACAGAGTTTCCTCTCCAGATCCAAAAGCAATACAAATTGGAGGGGTTTGAGCACAGATATTTATACCCCAAAAGTCTTTGTTCTCAGAAGCTACAAGTCACTGAACCTAGCCAGAACCAGTTCTGCTCAGGCCTGGAGCACTTTTTTTTACCAGGCTGCATCCTTCCTTTCAGAAAGAGGGGGTCTGCTAGCAGACACACAGTAGGAGGTGGAGCCAGCATTCTCCTTGCCAGGAACAGCCCTATTCAGGTCAAGGAGCCACCCCTCCCCACACTCTAAATGCAGATCCCTCTATTCAACCCAGGTCTGACTCAGCCTGCCCTGCCCCTCTAAAACCAGACAGCCAATACACATAACAGCAGAGCACACTGGAAGGCTTAGGCAAGAAAATACCTACTTTCTAAAAGTGGTATTTTCAAACACAGAATATAAAAATAAACTTCACTAAAAGATGTATTTTAATATTCTGAGCTCAGGCATACTAAATTCGTTTTTCTACCATGTTCCTGGGGTCAGTTAGGACTATAGAATGTAATAGTCAAACTGCCCATTCTAGCCTATGAGGAACAGGTAGCCTTACAGTAGTGAAAAACGAAATGGGGCATAATTCACTACCAGGACATGCTACACACATCAAGGCATGTCCTACCTTACACATACAATGCACCCTACCATAGGGGTGACTTACATGGTGCCAAGGGAAGGTTCAGGGGCTGGGAAGTGGGTGCACTTCACAGCCAAGATGGCAGTTCTGGACTGCACACAGACACTGCAGTGGCAGGTCTGAGACATACTTTACAAGCTGCTTCTGTGGGTGGCACACATCAGTGCTGCAGGCCCACCAGCAGCATTTGGTTTACCAGCCCTGGGCACACATAGGCCACACTACTAGGGACTAACAGGTAAACCAAATAAGCCAACAGGGATATACCAATTCACATAGACATATTTACAAAGGGAGAGCATATGCACTTTAGCACTGAACAGCAGTGGTAAAGTGCCCAGAGTCATAAAACCAACAAAAACAGGTCAGCAAAAATCCAGGAGGCAGGCAAAAAGTTTAGGGGTGACCCTGCAAAAAGGGCCATTTCCAACAGGAGCCAAGCACCTCCCCGCATTAAGTGCTACAAGGAAAAAAAACTACAAATCATACACCAAGCGATACAGACACTCTAATCCGAGTGGTGTTAACACACGGGTGGAGCGGGTTAAGATTAAAACACTCTGTTCTTACCAGAGGTCGTGATCCCTGTGCTGCACAGTAGCCCAGTCTAGCTACTAGTGAGTAACTTTGGGTGTTGCCTTGGTGTGCATTTCCACGTACACATTCTCCTAAATGTATGAGGGATACTTAATTTTTCTTTGCTATTACTGTACTCTCTATGCTTCTTTCAAAATATCCGTAGTTGGTGGTGTTAATGCTTGTTTTTTCTGCTGTTTGGTACACTTAACCACTGTAAATCCATCACACATCATCAGACACACATCCCACACCATCACACATCATCAGGCACATCCCACACCACCACACGCTCTGCGTGAGTGAGTGAGTGTGTGCACCTGCTCCTTCTGTGTATGGGTGCATGTGGTTGTGTTCGATGGGTGGAGAGGGGCACTAGGGAAGTCGTCCAAATAATATCCAGCTTGGTGAAACAAAGGATTTTCCTAGGATCACACACTTTGGTCAACGGGGAAGCTGGGATTGGGTTCACGTTGCACAATTCAGACCTTGGGTTCTTGTAGCTATTGTCTCACTCCCTTCTTTCAGTCACAGTGTGAGAGTTGGAAAGTTCTTTCGTGCGTCACCACTTTTAAAAGTCACCAGCCGCCACTGGTGACCATGTTAAAAAGGGGCACTTAATCCACAATACTATACTTAAAAGTTCACAGTTCAAAAATACGTTGATTAAAAAGAGTTCCTTGTGTGGATAGCTCCGTCCGGGCTACCACGGCGTCGTGAACACACAAATCCAAAACAGTTCTGGCTGACCGCGGGGTCGCAGGCCAGCTATGGTGTCGGGAAGACCCACAAACAGTACCTTTCAGAAATGCAGGGCGATGGGGCCCTTGCAGTCACTCGCGTTGCAGGTCGAGCCCCTTTCTGATGGGATCAAGAGCGCTGGTGCCAACAGGCGTCGGATGCTGCGGTGCGATGTGCAGCGGTGCGGCGTGCGGTGCCCCCAGGTCGCGGTGCGAGCAGCGACTCGGTGGCGGCGTCAGATGGCTTCGTCGGTGAGACCAGGGTCGCGGTGTGAGATGAAGGCGGTGCTCGTCACGGTGCTAGCAGGTCGCGGTGCAAGCAGCGGCGGCGTCGCAGCTGAAGCGCTGTCGTCGGCTGACGAGCGGGAGTCGATGGTGCCGGCATCTGTGGGCTAAGGCTGCGGTGTGGGATGAGGGCGGTGCTTCGTATGACTTACGAGCGGTGCCCTCGAACCACGGTGCAAGCAGCGGTGTCGATTTCGGCGGGAAGTGGCGGCGTCAGGAAGGCCAAGGCGTCCTCGTGAAGCAGGGCGGTGCGGAGTGCGGAGCCCACAGGTCACGGTGCGAGCAGCGGCTCGGGGGCGGCGTCAACAGGCGTCGTCGGTGAGACCAGGGTTGCGGTGTGGCGTTACGGCAGTGCTCTCTGCGGTGCCAAAGCTTCGGCGTGAAGCGAGGCGGTGCGGAGTGCGGTGCCCACAGGTCGCGGTGCAAGCAGCGGCTCGGTGGCGGCGTCAACAGGCATCGTCGGTGAGACCAGGGTTGCGATGCGGCGTCGTGGCGGTGCCCTCTGCGGTGCCTTCAGGACACGGAGTCGGCAGTGGCGTCGTAGACGTCGCCGAGTTGGTGTTCTTCGGGTTGCAGCACAAAACACACAGTCCCCAGTGCTGCGGGTCGAAGAACTTGAAGTCTTTGCTGTTCCTGAGACTTCGTGAACAGGGGGCAAGCTCTACCTCAAGCCCTTGGAGAGACTCACAAATTAGGTTGCAGAAAGTCCAGTCCAGTCCTTTCACTGCCCAAGACAGAAACATCCACTGCAGGTCAGCCCAGCAAAGCATCCAGCAAAGCAGTCGTTCCTTTTCGCAGCTTCTCCGGCTCTTCTTCTTGGCAGTCTTCTTGTTCCAGATGAGTTCTAAAGTTCAGGGGTCTGGGACCCAGCATTTATGTCCAAAAATCCTTTGATCTCTTAGGCAGAGAGGGCCTGTGCCCGGTCAGGACCAGTTCTGCCTTCTCTGGTGTGAATTCCTGGCAGGAGGTGGAGATGGCATTTGTCAGAGGCAGAGCAGGCCCTTTGAGGTGCAAGGAAATCTCCTCCCCTTCCCCCATCGTAACCCAGGTCTCTTCAGCCCTTTCCTGACCTACCTAGACCATCTGGCGCCCCTCCTGCTCCCCCAGCCTTCTGTCATCCAAAACCCAGGCAGGCAATCCACATTCCAGCAGAGGCACACGGGATGACTGAGCAAGAAAATACCCACTTTCTAAAAGTGGTATTTTCAAACACAGAATGTAAAAATCACCTTCACTAAAAGATGCATCTTTAGATTCTGAGTTCAGGCATGCTAAATTCTATTTTCTTACCGAATTCCCTGGGCCAGTTATGTTTATAAGATGTTATAAACAAACCTCCAATTCTATCCTATGGGGAACTGGTAGCCTTGCAATAGTGAAAAAAGAAATTGGCTGTAATTCACTATCAGGACATGCCACACACACCAGGGCATGTCCCACCTTTCACATACACTGCACCCTGCCCACAGGGGTACCTTGGGCCTACCTGAGGGGTGTCTGACATGTAAGAAAAGGGAAGGTTAGGGACCGGCCAGTGTGTGCACTGGCCAAGTCGACATGGCAGTTACAAACTGCGCGCAGACTTCTGAAATGGCAGGTCTGAGTTACCGTTTTCAGGGCTACTCACGGTGGTGGCACAACCAGTGCTGCAGGCCCCCCCGAGTAGCATTTGATTCACCAGCCCTGGCACACGCAGTGCACTTTACTAGGGGTTAACAGGTAAATCAAATATCCAATCATGGAAACACCCATCCATAACACAATTTACACAGAGAGCATATGCACTGATTAGCAGTGGTAAAGTGCCCAGAGTCCTAAAACCAACACAAACAGGTCAGGGAAAAATAGGAGGAAAAAGCAAAAAGTTTGGGGATAACCCTGCAAAAAGGGCCATTTCCAACATAACCCCCTTCCAGCCTAAAGCCAGGGGAGACCAATCCATACCTCGATGGGCTTCCCTGCTTGGGGCGATAGAACAAGGAACCTGGCCCGCAACAGCAGGGTTTTCTTCCCGTTCTCCGCCTTCCTGAACCTAGTTGGATCCCTCTATCCATACTCTCAGGGCCCACTAAGCTGACCCAAGGGGAACCCTTCTCCTCACCTGTGGACCCCATCTGCGCAGCACCTAAACTTACTTGGATCACAGATGTGTCCCAACAGGCAGTCAGTACCCACATGGCCAACACAATGGTGTGGCCCAGTCCACCCCCACGGTGTGACTCCTGTCCCCCTCCCAGGGACAACTCTGTCTACCGGGACAGCCAGCCACAGTGGCCACTGACAATTGTCAGTGAGTAGAGCCAGGCCTTATGCCTTTCCGGCCACTCCAACCACTGTGGCGTCAGAGAATGGGGGGTGGTAGCCCCAGATGCCTGGCATCCTTTCTCCTCTCTCCCCCCTGCCAAGTCAGGTATGGCATCCTGACACTGGCCCACCAGCCCAGGGTCTGTACCCTGCGGCTGGACAGGAGACTGGGGTGGGCTCTCTCACTCCTTCTCCCTGGGGCTCTGCACCCTCCCACCTGGAGCGGTACTCCCTTCCAGAATTGTCAGGGCACCTGTGGTAGGTGTCCAGCACAATTCGCCCACTAGTTCAGGGGTGCTATCCTGCAACTGGTACACCAGCCCAGGGTCTGTACCCTGGGGCTGGACCAGGGGCTGGGGTCGGCTCTCCCACACCCGGTCCTCCCCCCTGGGGCTCTGTACCCTCCCAGCTGGAGCGGCACCCCCAGAAGACAACCTGGTAGGGGCACTGTTAGCAGTCGTCCCTTCCCCCAGGTCAGGGGGGACACCCTGAACCTGGTCCTCCAACCCAGGGTCTGTACCCTCAGGCTGACCAGAGGTCTCGGGCGAGGCTCTCCTTCCCTCACCCCTCCTTCTGGGGTCCTGCACTCTCCTCCCAGGAGAAGCACCCCCAGAACCAAAAACTGTCAGGACGCTGGAACCGGACCTCCTACACAGTTCTTCCACCAGTTCAGGGCCTTGACCCTGCAACTGATCCACCACCCTCGGATCTAAACCCTCAGGTTGAACCGGGGTCAGAGGCGAGGACTCCCTCCCTCTGCACCCCCTTCCAGAGTTCTGTACCCTCCCACCCAGAGTGGTACCCCTAGTAGACAAACCGGTCAGGACACTGCTTACAGTCGTCCTTCCCTCCAGGTCAGGCAGGACCTGAACCTGGCCTCCCAACCTAGGGACTAAACCCTGCGGCTGAGCACCTGCCCGGCGCACCAGGACTTCCTTGGGAGCACGCATGAACCCCCTGAGGGTAACACATGACTCATGTGTTGTGTGACAGTCTGCCTGGCACAGATCTCCCGACCCCTGTCCATCTGACAGTGCGCGATGATCCCCCAGGACAGAAGTGGTGTCACCATGGTCACTCCTAGGAGGCTCAGCCCTTCTGGCTGGCCCCTGACCCACTGGTCCTCCCACTGGGGAACGCATCCCCCTCTCACCCCTCCATCCGGACTTCTGCATCCTCCACTTAGGAGCGGCACCGCCAGACACCAGAACCACTGGAGCTCTGTTTACCGACACTCCACGTTCTCCTGACAGTAGATCCCCCTGAATGGACGGCCTACCAGTACAGCCTAGGCTCCCCACCTGGTGTTCCCTCCTGTAACCACCCAGGCTCTGGGACCGGGTTTTGGGCACCTTGGGCCGCAGCCCATTCCCACTCCTTCTCCGCGGAGACAGGACGTGAGTCCCTACACCCTTCCCACGACACCGGGACCTATCGGGGCTACCACAAACCTTTCCCACCACCCTTGGTTGGGAAATACCTAAGTCACTTCTTTCCGGGCCACCCCCAGATGCTTCTCCAGACCTTCTGGAATCCACCACCAGGTCTGCCTCGAGGGCATGCTCCCTGGGGGTCAGAGAACTCGCCCTCCCCTGGCTGGTGGCATAGCTCTGGAAAACAGGGACTTAACATATGCTCTCCAACAATTGAATTACACAGCCCCACACAGGTGTTAACCAAACTACCCTTCACCCAACCATCCAGTGCCTCAGAAAAGTACCCCACCTCATTCTCACAAGACTGGGGAGACAGTGTCTGACTGTTGTGGTCTCTTAACCCATACTCTTCTGGCTGGTCTCCATACTCACTTACTAGGGCTTCTATCATGGGGGAACCCATCTCCCTGCACCTCTCATCCAGAGTCAGTAGAGTGTCCCTCCCACTACCAGGAAAATGATCCCCTGTGCCAGTTCCCCAATCCACCTCAGGGACACTGTGCACCACTGGAGTAACCTCACAATCCTGAACCTCCTGGTGTATGTCAACCCCCTCCTTGAAGCAGGGCCCCAAATCTGTGTGTGTGTGTACCTCCTCCTCAGTACTGGACCTAACACTTTTGCTGCCACCATCTGGGCTGGGCCTAGCCCTACTAGCTTCCCAGTCCAGCTCTCTCATTTTAAACTCATGGTCTAACATCATCCTTTTCTCCTCCATGGCTAACTTAAGCTTCTCCAGTTCCACAGCAATTCTCCTTTCTTCCCGCCTGTCCTCCAGCTCCTCTGGGGACAAACTGCTGCTGCCTGGTTTAGAGGGTGCCCCCCCCCTCCCAAAAGCACATCCACCCTTGGAATAGGTTCCTCGGCCTCCTTGCCAAGATCCCCAGACAGCTCACTAGCATGTCTGGCTGCTACCCAGGCCCTCGGCGCCTTTTGTAGCTCCTCTCTTCTGGTGAGGTCCCTGATTTGGATTTTGAGGTTTTTGCAGATCGCCTTCAATTCGTTTACATTGTAGGTTTCTAACCTCTCTTCCTCAAAGGCCACTTCCAAGGATGCAACAGATGATGCAATTGATTCAGGCATGATGCAGTTCAAGTTCAAACTGGCAAGATCAAAAAATAGGCCAAAAAGAAAAAGAACCAGTATGTGGCACGTAATGGTCTGCGATATGGTAGTAGTGCACAGCAATCACTGTAAGTCATGTGCAAACGCAAGTCCTATCCCACCGCTGCCACCAATGTTAGAAATGGGATTTTTGGTAGGCTAGGGCGTGGGCCAAAGCCAGGCAAAAACCGCCACTCTAGACAGGATAAGGGAGTTACACGTCTAAAATAACCCCTGCTCACCCCCTTGGTAGCTTGGCACGAGCAGCCAGGCTTATCTTAGAGGCAGTGTGTAAAGCATTTGCACATAACCAACGGTAAAACAGTGTTCGCACTACAAAAGGACACCACACCGGTTTAGAAAAATATCCAATATTTTTATATAATTAAAACAAGACCAAAAACGATAAAAATCCACAATACTATACTTAAAAGTTCACAGTTCAAAAATACGTTGATTAAAAAGAGTTCCTTGTGTGGATAGCTCCGTCCGGGCTACCACGGCGTCGTGAACACACAAATCCAAAACAGTTCTGGCTGACCACGGGGTCGCAGGCCAGCTACGGTGTCGGGAAGACCCGCAAACAGTACCTTTCAGAAATGCAGGGCGATGGGGCCCTTGAAGTCACTCGCGTTGCAGGTCGAGCCCCTTTCTGATGGGATCAAGAGCGCTGGCGCCAACAGGCGTCGGATGCTGCGGTGCGATGTGCAGCGGTGCCCCCAGGTCGCGGTGCGAGCAGCGGCTCGGTGGCGGCGTCAGATGGCGTCGTCGGTGAGACCAGGGTCGCGGTGTGAGATGAAGGTGGTGCTCGTCACGGTGCTAGCAGGTCGCGGTGCAAGCAGCGGCGGCGTCGCGGCTGAAGCGCTGTCGTCGGCTGACGAGCGGGAGTCGATGGTGCCGGCGTCGGTGGGCCAAGGCTGTGGTGTGGGATGAGGGCGGTGCTTCGTGTGACTTACGAGCGGTGCCCTCAAACCACGGTGCAAGCAGCGGTGTCGATTTCGGCGGGAAGTGGCGGCGTCAGGAAGGCCAAGGCGTCCTCGTGAAGCAGGGCAGTGCGGTGCCCACAGGTCGCGGTGCGAGCAGCGGCTCGGGGGCGGCATCAACAGACTTCGTCGGTGAGACCAGGGTCGCGGTGCAGCGGTGCCCTCTACGGTGCCAAAGCTTCGGTGTGAAGCGAGGCGGTGCGGAGTGCGGTGCCCACAGGTCGCGGTGCAAGCAGCGGCTCGGTGGCGGCGGCGGTGAGACCAGGGTTGCGGTGCGGCGTTGTGGCGATGCCCTCTGCGGTGCCAAAGTGAGGCGTGAAGCGAGGCGGTGTGGAGTGCGGTACCCACAGGTCGTGGTGCAAGCAGCGGCTCGGTGGCGGCATCAACAGGCGTCGTCGGTGAGACCAGGGTTGCGGTGCGGCATTGCGGCGGTGCCCTCTGCGGTGCCAAAGCTTCGGTGTGAAGCGAGGCGGTGCGGAGTGCGGTGCCCACAGGTCGCGGTGCAAGCAGCGGCTCGGTGGCGGCATCAACAGGCATCGTCAGTGAGACCAGGGTTGCGGTGTTGAGGCGGTGCCCTCTGCGGTGCCTTCAGGACACGGAGTCGGCAGTGGCGTCGTAGACGTCGTCGAGTTGGTGTTCTTCGGGTTGCAGCACAAAATACACAGTCCCCAGTGCTGCGGGTCGAAGAACTTGAAGTCTTTGCTGTTCCTGAGACTTCGTGAACAGGGGGCAAGCTCTACCTCAAGCCCTTGGAGAGACTCACAAATTAGGTTGCAGAAAGTCCAGTCCAGGCCTTTCACTGCCCAAGACAGAAGCAGCCACTGCAGGTCAGCCCAGCAAAGCACTCAGCAAAGCAGTTGTTCCTTTTCGCAGCTTCTCCTGCTCTTCTTCTTGGCAGTCTTCTTGTTCCAGATGAGTTCTACTAGTTCAGGGGTCTGGGACCCAGCATTTATGTCCAAAAATCCTTTGATCTCTTAGGCAGAGAGGGCCTGTGCCTGGTCAGGACCAGTTCCGCCTTCTCTGGTGTGAATTCCTGGCAGGAGGTGGAGACGGCATTTGTCAGAGGCAGAGCAGGCCCTTTGAGGTGCAAGGAAATCTCCTCCCATTTTCCCCCATCGTAACCCAGGTCTCTTCAGCCCTTTCCTGACCTACCTAGACCATCTGGCGCCCCTCCTGCTCCCCCAGCCTTCTATCATCCAAAACCCAGACAGGCAATCCACATTCCAGCAGAGGCACACGGGATGACTGAGCAAGAAAATACCCACTTTCTAAAAGTGGTATTTTCAAACACAGAATGTAAAAATCACCTTCACTAAAAGATGCATCTTTAGATTCTGAGTTCAGGCATACTAAATTCTATTTTCTTACCGAATTCCCTGGGCCAGTTATGTTTATAAGATGTTAAAAAGAAACCTCCCATTCTATCCTATGGGGAACTGGTAGCCTTGCAATAGTGAAAAACGAAATTGGCTGTAATTCACTATCAGGACATGCCACACACACCAGGGCATGCCCCACCTTTCACATACACTGCACCCTGCCCACAGGGGTACCTTGGGCCTACCTGAGGGGTGTCTGACATGTAAGAAAAGGGAAGGTTAGGGACCGGCCAGTGTGTGCACTGGCCAAGGCGACATGGCAGTTACAAACTGCGCGCAGACTTCTGCAATGGCAGGTCTGAGTTACCGTTTTCAGGGCTACTCACGGGGGTGGCACAACCAGTGCTGCAGGCCCCCCGAGTAGCATTTGATTCACCAGCCCTGGGACATGCAGTGCACTTTACTAGGGGCTAACAGGTAAATCAAATACCAATCATGGAAACACCCATCCATAACACAATTTACACAGAGAGCATATGCACTTTAGCACTGATTAGCAGTGGTAAAGTGCCCAGAGTCCTAAAACCAACACAAACCGGTCAGGGAAAAATAGGAGGAAAAAGCAAAAAGTTTGGGGATAATCCTGCAAAAGGGCCATTTCCAACAGTGTCTATATCCAAGCTCTTCAATAGAGAATTCTTTGCTAAGACCCAGTCCCATCCCAACACCAGTGGTATAAACCAGCCTGAATAGAGAGACCTGGTTAAGAGGCAAATCCAGCCTAATTTTGGATCATTCTGAGTTGAAACCACTGTGCCTTCCGCAAACTTTTTTTATTTTGTAGTTTAAAAAAAAAACTCTGCCGCACATTTGTCACACTGATGGTTAGACGTTTGTGTTGCGTGATTAGTCTTTGACATGCATTTCTTCTTTCTTTGAGGAAGATCTTTTACAATTTTTCAACCTCTTTTACTTCAAAAAGTGTTCCTGTCGTAATCCAATGTCTATTTACATGGATTTAATATGATCCCCATGTATTGACTACACTTCTCATCAGCACCCTCTCAAGTCTTGCTTCCAGCCAATCAGAGAAGCTTGCCTTTGAATATGCCTTCCAATCAGAAGAGCACACCGCTGGAACTTTACCTTCAGGTGACGGCAGCCCTCGGTATGTAATTACCAGCCAGCTGGCTAACATACGAGACAATAGCTAGAAGTTTAACTTCTCAAACTAAGGTACATGCTTGTAGCTTTATTTCAACCTACTGCTGATGGTCGCCCGACTATTAGCACATCACCAGCTAGTCCACAACAAGCTTCAAACAAGCATTTGCAATGCAATAGGTCTCGCATTTACGCAAGTTTGAGCTATTGTCATTGTCAATGACAATGCCTTTTATTTATGTTTTGGTTTTTAAAACATAAATAAAAGGCATTGTCATTTACAATGCCAATAGCTTAAACTCGCGTAAATGCGAGACCTATTGCATTGCAAATGCTTGTTCCCTTTCCCAGCCCACAGAGGGCACTGAGACAGAAAGAGCAAAGCAGCATCACTGGGGGGGCCATGTGATATGGCCCTAGGGTGATGATCAGCTGTGGCCTCTCCTTGACCCCCTGCCCTGCTAAACAATCGCCCTGATGGTGGGCTGGGGATCAGTTGATGGCGAGAATCTGGGTCCCTGGGGACCAGGTGTTGCTAAGGCCATTCTCACCTGCTGCCCCCCCTCCCAGGCAATGGAGGGCTGGGGAGGGGTTGAGTAATTTAGTAAGGGAAGGGGCCTGGCTGCTTTTCCATTGCTCAGGCTGTAGGCCATTGTCACCTTGGCCCCAGTGTCCTTCACAAGAACAAAATCCTCCCACTTCCATGCCTTGCCTGCATAGGCATATATGGCCTGCAGGTCAGAGTTGCAGAGAAGGGGCATCAGGTTCGAGCCTGGCATCTGCTCTCAACATCCTGTGATTCTGGGCAAATCGCTTTCTCTCCCAGGCCCTTAAATAAAAAAAAAGTCTGATCTTGTGTAGTGTAGTGTAGTTGGTGCTCATGAATAGCGCTCAAATAACTGCCCACACAATATAAAGCTGTCAGAATGAAGAACAATAAAAAAACAAGCATTGGCAATGCCACTAGGTCTCACATTTGCGAGAGTTAGAGTTTTTGGTGTTGTAAATGACAATGTGTTTTACCCATGTGTTGTGGAGTGGAGGTATGTGGTGTGGAGTGTAATTATGAGGGTTGCATTGGAATTGTTAGTATGGTAATTGTGTGGCATAGCATTATGTGGCATGGTATGCAGTGGAATTATGTGGATCGTAATTATGTGGTTTTCAGTGTACTGGAATTATGTAGAGTGGGATTGTGTGTCATGGAGTGTAATTATGTGGAATGGTCTTTTGTGTTCTGTAGTGGTATGTTGTGCAGTCTAATTATGTGGTGTGTTACATTTTGTGGCATGATGTAGTATTGTGTGGTGTGGATTGGATGTATGTGGTGTATTGTGTAAATGTGTTGTTCAGTTGATTTATGTAGTGTGTTAGCTGAATTGTGTGAAATGATAATGTGTGGAGTGGAACTGTGTGGCGCTGAATTAAATTATGCTGATTAGAATGATGTGGGATGATGTGGAGTATATTTATGTGTATTGTTGCTATGTGGCATCAAATGAACTTAAAAGCCACATTGCCTTTCAGATACCAGCAAAATAGTTGTGAAAATGTAAATAAGACTGAGGGCTGCCTTTCATCCCACAGAAATGCATGCTTAATTAACATGGAGGGCATGTGAAGAATTGTGAGGGATTGTTACAGAGATGGAATATTTAAACCAATATCACTAGTTGTCTTCAGGTCACTTGAACCATGATTCTGAGAACAGAGGGTGTTTATTGCTACTTCTGAAATCTTAGTGGCATTTGATACATATTCTCTTAGGAAAAGTGAAGAAGGTTCACTTTGCAGGTTTGCATGTGTTTGTCTATGACCATAAAGTATTATCTATATCTCTTACACTCATTATCTACCTACCTCTTCTTCTTTCTATTGCTATGTACCTTTTCTTCTGGCGACCCGATCTTTCCCTTATGTCTCTCCACATCACACCTATCACTACTTGATTTCTAGTTCTAATTCACCTCTCAAAAATTTGTGAGTGAGGTAGATTTCATTTTTTTTTTTTGAGTATTTTGCTAAATGTTTTTATGGCTGATTTGCAAAATGTATTTCTTTACTGTTTGTCATTAGAGGTTCTATTCTCCAAGGCAGAGGCTCAGAGCTGCTCTTCCTCTTACTTTTGTTATTACATGTTCTATTCCCAGAGTTTCCAGTCTAACTCTTTCCCCTTGACTTTGTAATAGGTTTCTGATTTATGTGATGATCAAAGTCAAGGACATAGCTGGTTGAGAAAGAGTATCTGACTACATTGTGCAGGGCGTTAAGACTGCAAGCAAGTACTCAGTTTTCAGAACTGCTGTGCTCCATATCTTCGCCAATGTTACTGGCTCTATAAGCTTTAAAATGAGTAATTTACCAAAACTTTCTCTACAAATGAGACCTCTGAGAGTAACCAAATGGTGTTTCATGAAAGGGCACGCCCCACGAATGTGGGCCTCTTTTTAGGTCTCGCCTGAGCCAGCGCATGTGCTGCTCTGCAAGACATTTTGTAAGTGGGGTTTTCAAAGTGCTACCCCACACGCTTTTGCTGGCCTAGCGCAAGGGTGCACGCGCGCAGCCGCCAGCTTTCAGCGCCCGAGGCGCCATCTGGAGCGCGATCGCTTTCACTTTCGCGGCCGCGCGGCCAATGCTTGTTCTTCAACAGAGATGAAACAACCCCTGTTCCATCCACACTGCCTCTGCTTTCTTACAGAGCGCTTCTCTTTTCACTGCTGTACTCGGTGTCTTCTTATGAAACCACCCTATATTATACTCTATGCATGCTTGGAGTACATACAATGCCTCGCTTGGATTAAATCTACTTGAAGATTTGTGTTCACCTCGTACAGACGCTCTAGAGCTGGGTGTTTGTATCTGTAATGCGAAAACGATTTATGCGTCAGTTCCGGTATCTCACCCTGTCAAACAGTCTCCAAAAGCTGCCAGAGCACCAGGCTGGCTGAATCTGAAAAAGATTCTCTAAGGGCGAATATCGCACGCTTTGCTTTCTGGGGAAATGTTTCACCCACCCCTACCAAGAATTGCGTAGTGTATCTAATACCCGATGGCGGTTTTTATTTTCTATTAAACCGCTTTGACACCATTTGGGCAATGTAGGCATTATTAAAAACAATATTCTTCAAATAAATAAAACCTTCCTTCAAGGGTATCTAATCGAAATGTGATTGGGATTTCGAGTGTAAGAAAAAACTGCTTCTCCTGGTGGTGCCCGAGTGCGAAAGCGCCACGGCTCCTTGTCAGCCCATTCAGCAGATCCTGGCGCTCCAAGGGCCCCGCTCTAATTACTGTAATCAGCAGCGGCGCGCGGTGGGCCGGTGGGAAACAACAGCCACGCCCACCCCGTGCCTCTGGTGGAAGCGGAGGGAGCAGAAAACACAACCGGCAGCAGGCACATAAAGAAAGAGACAAGATACTACTTACTCCACGTACGATCAACCACATAATGACTCCTGTAATGGAATCACACACGGTTAATGAAAATGTATTTGAAATAATCACAGGGTTCAGAGACCTCACTTTAACTGTCTTCCAAGCTGGCTGGCTCCCTTCCTCCCAGGCCAGTGCTTCGTCATTCTCTCGCTCCCTCCTGCGACTCTGTCCCTTCCTGAGCGTATGTTCCCTTTCCCCTTTGTTCTGTCTTCTTTTGAAGTTTCTGCAATCATTGTTTTGTTATTGGATCTTTCAGGTGTAAACATTCCAGTGTCCTAATGCTGACAAACCTTCCATCGTGCGCGATGGCCTGGTTGAATGTTCTCTGTTTGGAAGTTAATTGAAAACCATTCCTTCCTTAAAAGCATCTTTCATAATTAATACCTTTCTTCCCAAACGTTAACTATATGCAGCGTATTGCACAGTGCTCTGAAGCCCAATATACCTATTCTCTGCTATAGAAATCTGTGTAAATAAATAAAAATGTTCCCCTTTACAATGTTGTCTTCTGGTGTGCATACTGAACGTCTTTGCTTCTCTTGGTCCCTCTTTGAATTTGTCATGTCTTCTGTCACACTGTGTTCTGTTTCCTCCTGGTGTAACGCCTTACGTTCATGCTTCCTTCTCTTCTATCACATTGTTCTTCAGTTCTTTCCATCTGCTTACTTTTCTTTGCTACCCTCTGTACTCTTTTCCACTTGTCTCTGCGTATGGACAGCATCTGCTTTTACAGTTGCTCATTTGTTTTTCCTCTGCCTCTAAACACCCCTTTTAGCTTTCCTTCATTATTTTATCCAATTTCCTTCATTTGGCGCCATGACTTCTAAACTTTGGCCTCTTAACAAGAATCACTGTGTAAAATGGGGTTGGCTTGTATGCTGTTCTGGAAAGAAGTCCGTGGGGTTAGGAGGGAGTTGACCCTTGGAAGCTCTGTGTAGAGGAGTTATCACATTCAATTATTTTCCTATTTGGTGCCATCTTATTGGAATAAACTTCCCTGTCTATTCAACTATGTGAGGATCATGCCAAATTTAACAAGCATTGGCATAGCCAATAGGTCTCGCTTTTGGGACCTTATAAGTATTTAGTTATGCAGCACAATATCCTTGGTGCAATAACATCAACTGTTGCATGGCTAAAAACTTATAAGGTCCCCAAGGCTAGACCTATTGGCTATGCCAATGCTTGTTTTTGACAGTGCCCGGGCCAAATTGTGATCCCAATCCGACCCAGAGTACTGTGTCCGATTGGTGTACTTTTCCCTGTCACAGAGTCATTAGGACAACTGGCGAAAAATAATCCTGGACAATCAAATGATGAACACCGGAGAGCATTTCATGGCATGAAAGACGCATTACTGAATGGAAAGGAATGACCTTTCAACATCCCCGCCCTCGACACTGAAGATAGCTGGTGTAGGGGCGGTACTACAACAACTGAAGACAGATGAATGCTGGGCACGGGCAGCATTAGCCAGCAGGGCCCACTCTGTCGTAGAAACAAAATACTCCCAATCGAAAGGCGGAACAAGCAATCTGCTGGGGGTGTGCCCCCTCTCACCTGTATGTAACGGATCACAAACCGCCCAGCCACGTCTTCTTTGCCACCGCCACACATGGAAAAATGGATTGCGCAAATACAAAGATACACATTCACAATATTATACCAACCAGGCTGCAACGTCCCACACGGCAAGAACAGACAGCTGACAATGACGAACACATCAGTCCGATAGCTGAGACAGCACAGCCAAGGGCTAGTGCAACATCGGAGCTGATAGAAACCACTGAGGAGGAAATCTGAGCCCCTAAAGATAAGTCACGGAGAACTGTCCTAGGTCAAAGCAAGAACATGCACGCTGAGGCTCAGCAAAAACCATCGTCCTGTGGAGAATACACAAGGACCTTGGATCATCCGGTGATGGGAGGACACAAACTTATATTCTCTCAAGGATGTAAAAAGCGCAGACAGCTAAGAAACAGAACAGTAAATTGGCGTCTGAGTCCATTGTTAAGACTAAAGCACGAATGGGGGAATAAGTGTGATTCCCTGGCATGTGGATGACGTCATAGCAGAGTACTTGCAGTGTTTGGCCACTGGGTGAGCTAGCCTAACTAATACCGAAATGACATCCCGTGGGACTGTGCGAGTGGCAGCTTCGGTGCTTTCCCAGGCAGGCAGCATAGAAGCCACGTTTTCAGTTTGCTCATGTGTGACACCTGCAGGTTTTTGCGTGCTTATGTTTGACATTTCTATGCATTACGTGTGACACTTTGAGTGACACTCTTGCAGGCTGAACAAAGCAGCAATGTGAGAAAGTACCATTTATTTGTACCATAGCGGTCTAGAAATGGAATTACAACAAATGGAACATCCCCGATATGTTAAGGCAGAGGTCTTCAAACTGTGGGGCGCGCCCCCCTGGGGGGGCGTGGATGGGTTCCCAGGGGGGCGCAAAGGCCTCTGCAAGCACATGTAAATGAAGACGCCTGGAAGTGCAGCGATGTTTATTTGCTGTATTTCCAGGCTGTCTTCATTTACTCCAAAGCCCTCAGAGTGCCGTGGGGCCAGAGGTCAGTGAGTGTGCTGCTGGGGGCTCCGCTGGCAGTGTCTGGAGTCTTATTAAGACTCCGGCATGACCCAGTTTTTCAAAGGTCTTTAAGGACAATTTGCATACCTTTGGAAACTGTTTACTGAGGCTTAGTTTTCCTTTCGGTTTCCAGTACCCCCTGGGCCCCGACTCTGCCTATTCCTTACATTTGTATTTTAAATTTACTGCTGTAGTGTGAAAATGCATTTCATGAAAAGGAATCTAAAAAAGGGTTGCCAATAGAAAAATGCCAGCCATGTATGTTGAAAGAGCCTGCAAAGACCTTGTTTTGACAATAAACAGGGTTTTAAATGAAAAAGTATGTATTCATTTGTAATCTGACTTTCTGTCTGTTCCCTTTATTTTCAGTCATGAATCATTCAGGCAGCCCTAGAACACATTTAAAAATGCTTTCTATTTATATTTGCTTTTCGAAGTACGTACAGATAAGTGCTGTAAATAGGGCTTTAGGTGACTGTTTATTTTTGTACCGTCTGCGTACATCAAAATAATGAGCTGGTAACCCTAATCATAAGACTGGAAGTGTGTTGCAGGATCAGCACATTATTTATTTCCTCCACCCTCGATCCCTAATTAATGCAATAATAGCAATTGTTTAATTTATATCTGAAACCCTACGCCCCGTCAATAACATGCTGATTTACTTCAAATGTCTGGGAATGCACCCTGCATTCAGACAACTCACTCCTCATTTTCACCCTTCACTTTCACTCTCACCCTGCACTCACAGCGCATAGTTATGGATTTCCCGCATTTGCCACATAATCCATCATCTGCTGCATAATATGCAGATAAAAAAATGCAGCAACACGTTACCTCACAGTGGAAGGCCCTTTCTAAAGGTTGAATGGTCACCTTTCTGCTGCTTATTGCTATATGTGGGTGTTAATGTGATACTTATGAGGGGCAATAAAGGCCAGGACAGTGTTAACAAGTGTAAAAATAGCAAAATAATGCAGTAATGCTATCACAAAATATGCAGCATAATTCTCCTTTGCTTGCTGCAGAATGTAGTCAACCATGCTGCATAATCTGGCCTTCTCCGCCGCATAATTCCAATGGCCCTGTTTATGGTGCTGTGAGGTCCCAGCCTGTGGCAGAAAGCGCTGTGAAAATGTAAGTCATTATTTTAAAACAGTATTTACATACTCTAAGCTAGGCTGCTGCAAAATGATGCAGTGATTGAGATAACAAGTTCTTACAAAATATACTTTTTAGTAATAATTAATCACACTATCTAATGCAGACATTTTTGTAAGTGTCTCCACTATTCCAGATCTCAGCTGATAACACCCTTACATCACATCTCAAAAAGAATAGATCTTTGCCACCATGAAGCTTTAAGCAGAGCCACTGGAATTATTCAGCAGAAGAGGACAATATTATGCGGCAGGTTTGACTAAATTATGCAGCAACAAAAGGTAAATTATGCGGCACAATGCGCCACATTTTCTGGTCAGCATTACTTCATTATTTTGTCATTTTAACTCAAGGTAACGCTGTCAGGGGAAATATTTCACCTCATTAGTACCAGTTTAACACCCAAATACAGCAGTAAGCAACTACAAGATTACCAGTCAATCTTTGCAAAGGGCCTTCCACTGCTCAGGAACATTTTGTCACGCTTTAAGTAACTTTTGTTCCGTTTGAGCTAGAATCAAGTTTTTTTGTTAAAAATCTGCAGATTATGTAGCAAATGCAGTAAACTGATAATTATGTGGAAAACACTGCTGCTGCAGAAACTCATAATTCCAGTGGCCCTGGCTTTAAGTGACTCAATCAATTAATGGCTGGTAAGAAGGCTGGTTTCTTTTTTAACTTTCTGCACTACCACCACACCCTTCAATTTCAGGCAGAGGCATCTCAAAGTCAGTATTAACCATTCAGGGGCATTGTGAAAGCGGAGTCCATGGGGTGGCAGGTGGCAGGCCAGAAGGGTTGCATTCAGATGCAGAGCCCTAATCCTCTCAATCCCTGGGGCCTCACAGTAATGGTCTAGGAGACAGAGGAAAGGAGCGAGATTCATAGATATTGTCAAAGAGTAGGCCCAGAATAGGGAGCACTGTATGTGGACTCATTTTTGTGTGTACAAATGGCCAGAGGCAGCTCCTTTAGAGAGATGCCCCAAAGAAGGGACAATCTGAGTTTTTTTTTAAAGGGACATTCATTAGTGAAGCTGGTATGGCTGCCAAGTGTGTAAGTGGCCACTGCTGGTTATCATTAAGGGGCAGATGCAGCAGGACTGGGGCCCAGGGATTTGAGGGGCCCACTGCATCACAGTTATGACTGTCTACCTTTAAAAAGGGTCATCGAAGCTTATTTTCCTTTCAAACATTAGGACCGAGGTGAAGATCCGTCATGGTGGGGAAGAGGTAAAAGATGCAGAGGAGATAGCCTGCTACTCAGGACTGCAGTTATCATTAGTGCAGCAGGTATAGTTGCATTGGGGTCAAAGAGTGTGAGGGCTCACAGCACCCCAATTATGGGGAGCAGTTTGTTTGGGATATCTGTTTTTGTTTGATGCATTTGCTGTTTTATAAGTCTCATATTTAGTGCGGTTCATAAGCTATAGAAAAAGTATTCCTGAAATCCTCTCATAAGCACCGCTCCCTGCACGTAGCCATGTCCCTCCCACTCCTGCCATAAAGTTTTGGAGGGGGCCCGACCTCAAAACATTTTGTTTAGGGGGGCTCAGAGTAAAAAAGTTTGAAGACCTCTGTCAGTTAAGGCAACATTACTAACCCATTTCCCTGAGAGCACAGTGGCCTTTGCTAACAAGTGAAGACTGGCTGGGTGGTCCAGTTAGACAAGACACTGTCAGCCAACGACTTCTAAAACCCCCTCACACAGTGATACATACTGACTGATGGAGACTGGCTTTGTGTTGTATTATGGAGAATTGTATAGTGATATTTCCCATTCTCAGAAAGAACAAATATTGAGAAATGTTTAATTTATTTAAGTAGTTCTATCTGGCGAACACTACCAGCTGCAAATAAATGAAAAATATCACTGCCGTCAAACGTCTTTTCTCGGCATAGCTGATGCCATTGAAGGACTGCCCCTGATGACGTGGGACACCTAACCTGCACTGCACAGAAGTGAAGCTCCGATACCGGCGGCCTGGTATGCTGTGCAGCGCCATATGGGAGGGCTCGGTGGGCGCTGTGTGCGGAATAACTACAGACGGCCCCGTGGTGTGAGCTACCTTCAGCCAGCACTGGGTTTTAAGCAACCAGAATAGCAAACAGCAGATTTTGGGACTCAGAGGTTCACTTTTTATTGTTGCATAAAGTGGTGCTGGTAAAAAAAACTAGGCAAGCTGAAGAGGTCACCCTGACAATAAAAGGTGAATCCCTTTTTGAAGTAAAGGGCAACAGCGGGGGAGAACTGCAGCAGAGGACACCACGCATACAGCATTGTTTAAAATATATTGGAATTGCTCCTCAATCAGCAATCGGAATGCTTCGAGGACACATATACTAACAGTCTCGTGGGCAGACTGTAATAGAACAGTAAATTATTGCGTTCTAAAACATCTGAAACATACAAGTTTTGATGTAGTCATATTTCGAGAACATTCTGCTTAAAGTAGTTTACTGCTGCCATTTAATCAATGTGGAGCGCTGACCGGGGGTGACTGGGGCTACCAGTAGTGCTGTGCTCGCCGCCACGGAGGCAGGTTATTAAAGGACATACGCCCCGGAAGTGGATGATGGGGGAGGGTCAATTACCCCTGTCACTACCTGTGAACCTGCCACCACTTTGAGTCATTGTGCTTCCGGCCTCATTTGAACAAGTGGCTTTATTCACTTTAAATATCAAGAGGCGCTTCCGCTGGTCGCTATGGCAGCAGCGTATGGTGTGCTTGCTCCTCTCCAGGAGGCCACTAGCCAGATCACAGTGGTACTCTGCACTGCAGTCACGTGGTGTGGTGCAGTGTCCCCAGCCTGAGCACAGCAGCTGGAGTCTCAAACTAGGTAAGTGGATGACAGGGTTGGATTGGGATCAAAAATCGGCCCCGGGCACACAAAAAAAAAGTGGCCCACATTTGCATATTGCCTTTCCACAAAACACTGCTTCGGCGAAGTTTTATTAAAAGAAAGGGTGTGGGGGACATGTTTTATTCACTTCACTTCGATGAAAAAAATTGCACAGATTAGTTCACACTGCTAAGCCACACATGAATGCAAGTGAGACCACTTCTGCTCAGGCCCCCTGCCCCCGCTCAATCAGCATACATTAATGGGCCGGCCCAGCGAGAGAAAGGGAGTGACACCTCTGCCCATCTGCCTCTAGAAAGGCCTCTCGGGCACCCACTGGGCCGCTGGCGGCATCTGAACAGCACAGACAGCCCCCAGGCTGCCCAAAAAAGCAGCCCACAGCTAGTACTCGGCTACCGGCCCTTCGGCCATTTCCCGAGTGCCCGCATTACCAATCCGACCCTGGTGGATGATGACCGACACGCGTCATCTAAATCACGTCAGTTCACAGTGGGCTGGAAGGTCAGCTTGGAAGGGGCCACGGAACCTGCTTAGATGCAGGAACCAGAGGCCAGATGTACGAAGCATTTTACCAGTGGGCCGTTTGCGACCGTTAAAATGCATTTTGCCATGTACAGAAGGCAAAATGCTACTCAGTAACATGTGATCGAACCGCATTTTACTTTTGCGTTTCGGTATTAGGAAGGGGCGCGTTTAGGGCGTCCCATCCTAATACTGAATAGCACTGGTATGTATGAATGTTTTGCAACCAGGAATACGGTCGCAAAACATTTGCAGTTATCACCAACTTGAAGTTGGTGTGAACCCATTCACAAACGGGAAGGAGTCGCCAAGGGACCCCTTCTCCTTTGTGAATGTGGGCGCAAACATTTTTTAAGAGCAGGCAGTCTTCCCACGGACCACTGCCTACTCTTAAAAAAATGAAAAGGTAGCTTTAAGGAAAACTGCTGCATAAAAAATATATATATATATATATATATATATCCCAAGAAAACGCTCCTTCCGACTGCGATGGACCCGTGAGAAGTGGCGTGCTCCCCGGCGGAGCAAGCCGGTAATGTCACTATCGTCAAAACCACAAATATGCACGCTCTCAGTAAACAAGGAACTCTGTGAATAAACAACTTGTGGATATACTATCACGGAGTTCCTTGTTTACTGAGAGCGTGCATATTTGTGGTTTTGACGATATATATATATATACAGGGCTTTAAGTGGGCCGGGTCTGAGCACCGGCAGTTTTTTTTTGGGGCCCTCGAAACGGGTCTCTATCGGGCTCTATTTTCGCGGCTGGCAAAGGTAGTCCTTTCTTTTTTTTTTTTTTTTCTGGACTGCAGTGAGAGCTCAGTTTCCTCACTGAGTAGTGGAGGTCACGGCATGACGTCCACGGCACGACGGCATGACGTCATGCCAGGTGAGCGTTGTTGGAGGAAGGGAAACCCTTTAAGAGAGCCATTTTCTCTCAGGATTTCCCTTCTCTTTTCCCAGCGCAGGAGCCACGTCGTGGTGGTGCCAGCGTGGGACCTTCTCTTTTTCCAGCGCAGGAGCAACGTCGTCGTGGTGCCAGCGTGGGATGGTGAAAACCGAGACTTTTAGAAATGGGTATTACCTTCTTTTTCCTGCTTTCGTTTATTTGCTCCCCTGTGAAATGGATCCAAAAAAGAAAAACACTTTTGCTGGAAACGTCCTCTTTTTCTGACTTTTTTTCAATTTCTAAGTGCAGCCTCGGGTGGAGAGAAATAAAACATTCAAAATATGAAAAGTAACTAGCTAAAGCAAGACAGAGTGGTTGCAAGGTGGCCAGATTGATTTATTCACACCTAAACACATTAGCGCCACTTTACAGTGTTTGCCAGTGAAGCGCTACTTTTGTTTTCTCGTCTCTCTTTGAACAACATTGTTTTCCCTTGGTGGGAAAGTGCACTATTCCTGGAGGTACTGAAATACCTACTTGATGGGTGAATTGGAAAACAAAATGTGTACAGCGGCTGTGTGTTCACGAATGTGGTCTTTTTAAACCATACTGCTTACGTTTTGTAAGAATATAAGCAATGGGCATTGAAGCAGGTCCCTTTTGGGCCCTGTAGTCATGGACTTACCTTTTCAGGCAAAAGCACTCACTAATTTCTGAATAATGAGTGTAAAAAGAAAAAGGTAACCATGTTGTTCCTGCTTACATTTCATGTGCTTTACTTAATCTTGCATTCTCTATGAGTGTTTGTTTTTTCTAGGATGTTGTTAATTTTTTTTTTAGGCAGCATATTGCTCTTGTCTAGTGCGTAATTTGAATTGAGTCACATCCAGCTGTTTATAGCGGGTCAGTGCAGTGCAAGTTTCTCTCAGTGGGGCAGTATGGTGTTCAGTGGGGGAGAGGATGTGGCACTATGGTCAGAGCTGCTGAATCTGGAACTGGGGAACCAGGTTCAGCCTTCATGACCAGTCCACCAGACCACTCCCGCTGAGGGAGCACATTCCCATGCTAGACCTTAGAAGGCCCGCAAGATCTTAAAAGCCCTGGTGTCTTAGCACCAGCAGGTGGACCCTAGCAGTGGCATGTGTGGGTTAACCTTGAAGGCTTGTCCGCCACTATTTATTCTGAAGTTCACCTCCAGTCTTGCAGCCAGGCCTATGAAGCAGCACACCATAGAGTGACAGTGACTGTCACTGAGGTCAAAGGACCCTTGAGCAGGGTGGCTCTAGGGCAGTGCGACCGCACCAGGCGCTGACCACCCGCGATCCGTGCAGCTAACAGCAGTGGGGCAGAGGGGCCGGGTAAGGGGGGATTTCAAGGGACGATGCAGAGGGAAAATTAAATAATTAATTTTCCTTCAGCATCATCCCACGAAACCCCCCCTTACCCGGCCACACCGCTGTTACCTGCACGGACCGCGGGTGGCACTGACTTCAGGTGGGGGCGTCGTGTTTGCAAGTATAATATGGTTTTAAAAGCACTTGCTGTCTCCTTCCTGGCCTCCAACAATTTTCGGCAACACTAAAAATGTCAAGATAACTCCAGGGATTAATGTTCTTAGTAGAGAGAGATGGTGTTTTGTCTAGTGGACGGTTTGACTCATGGAAAGTAAGCGCAGAGGGTTAATGTGCCCACTGCTAAGAACATGTACCATGCAGATCACAAAGTGCACATAATGTAAATAGGTCAGTGGGTTACTGCTTTTGTCAGAGAGACCCTATTGTTACTTGCAGTTAATAAGTTAAAATCCTAACATAGAACAGTGAGCTATTAAACTATGCTGCCTACTAGTATGGTTGTCATGTGACTCCTACACCTTATAGTCCTTTGTCTTATGTAACATTTCCTATACAGTGATTTACACACATATTACACTGAGATAAGCAATCATACGTGATGTAAAGTGCTCTGACACCCTATACTGCTATTAGTGGTGCTGTAAATTTTCTGATACTTTATTATTTTGACATTTTTACACATGCTAACAGTATCCGCAAAGATTTTTCCTTATTAGTACCAGTGGAACATACAAGTGCAGCAGTGAGAAAGTTGACCAGTCAACCTTTGCAATGGGCCATCTACTTTGCAGCAACACAAGTCACATTTTTTGTAACTTTTGATCCGTTTGAGCTATAAACAATTTATTAGTTAAAATCGTCAGATTATGCAGCAGATGATGTATTATGTGGCAAATATGGCAGAGCCATAATTATGTGGAAAACATTTGCAAACTAGGATATTTTGCCATTCATGTTTGAACTGCTCTTGTGGAAAAAGAGTGGGGTAGTGCTGATGACAGAAACTCCAGGGCTGGGAGACAAATGGCTTGCGATTCCACTTTTAAGGATATTTGGGACATTCTGTGATTGGAAACGTATCCCACTTTGTGAATGTATTTTAATGTCAACTCATATTAATATTTTTTTAAAAACAAGAGCGACCCATACGTCCTTGTGAGCTGGGTTTGCACTTATGCAGAAAAACAACGTTCACAAGGAACTCATTTATCAAAGCAATATACTATATGCAAGCTAATGTTTACTTGCTTAGAATTAATCTTAACCAAACATTTTCAATTAAGACCTTTCTACTAGGGTTATAATAAAGACACCTAGGAATATCTGTACACAAACCTTTGAGGTTGAGAGGCCTGAATACGCGACGATTAATTCGTCACGGAAGTACTAAAGGGCTTCTACCGATAATCCTGGAAATTGTCCCTTTATGCGAACAGATCGATATCCCCAAATGAGAACAGACCAACAGTCATACAGACTTGCTGATCCGGAATTTACCCCCATCCTTCATTCAAACTACGATACAGATGTCATGTGCTGTATTGTCCCCAGAAATGCTGTCCTGAGGAGACCCCGTATCTAGAGAGGGTCGAAACGTACATCGACATTGACAAAGGAAAGAGCCTGAATAAATCATTTTTCCATTGCATACAGCTCGCCCTTTGGATATTTACCAATAACCTGTTTTTTCGTTCTTATCACATATTTTCACTTAGCACTCACCAAGATAGGTTATGGTCACTTCACTGGGGCTCACATTTCACTTATAAAGTGCCACTAATGTAAAGGTTCCAATATGCTCATGTATAAGGAAATACATATATGATTAAATTGTGATTGCAGAATAAAATTCTACTTACTTCGGCTGGAGTAAGTGTAAACTGTTGTGTTGGGCTTTTAAGAATCCACTCAAAGGTTTGTGTACAGATATTCCTAGGTGTCTTTATTATAACCCTAGTAGAAAGGTCTTAATTGAAAATGTTTGGTTAAGATTAATTCTAAGCAAGTAAACTTTAGCTTGCATATAGTATATTTCTTTGATAAATGAACGTTGTTTTTCTGCATAATAACTCATATTAAACCTTAAATAAACATGTGTATCCAGTGGTTAAATTAAATAACGTAATAAGCTGTAACTGGTTAGTGAAATGGGAAACAAATACTAAAAATTGGGATATTTTGCTCTTTCTGCCACACCTCTGACTCTGCCGAGAAACCCCAGCAAAATAGACACAGTGAATATCTTCAAGGGTTTGGGGGAATCCTGCAATAGATTTCTAAGTAATGTAAATAATTTTTACATGTTTTTTAAAGTGTTTGGTATTTTTATGGCTTATACTTAATAAATATACCTTTTTGCCTATTTTATTATCCTTTGCTGGATGAGACTTCATGATTTTCTTAAGCACACAATGCTAGTTATCTTGATTTAGACCTCGCCCCTACTCGGATAGGCCACACCCCTTGAAGAGATTTGCCACGCCCCTTTTAGAGCACCCCCAGTTTATTTTTCCCACTTAAAGCCCTGTATATATATATATATATTGCTTTATTTAAAAAGCAATCACAGACACAGTAGTCTGCTGACCCTAGCAGGCCACCATCCCTGTGATTGTAGCCATTCACAATGGGTCTCAAATTGCCACCTGCCTCATGAATATTGATGAGACGGGTCCATTGGCAACCTACTGCGAATCACTATCAGTGTCATGCACACTGTTGTATATCGCAGTTTGCAATTTCCTAATAGCAAATCGCTAAAATTCGCTATTAGGAAATTGCAAACACGATTTCGTACATCTGGCCGCAGATTCTTCATCTACACAGAAATGATGAGTGTGGCTTATTGCGAGTCTCCCCAAATGTACATTCACGGCTCCTAAATCCCAGTTCTAACGACTGCACTGCAGAGTCTGGTATCAGAACTTCCTGCTGGAGCTTCGATATGCCAGTGTAAATCCAGCACTGCATCTGATCACTACAGAGGCCTGTTATCAGTGGGTGAGTCTTGTTGTGAGGCAACAGCAAGACCCAATCACAAAACAGAGAGAATTGCAAAGGGGCTTGTGTGGAGAAAATTAATACATTGAGCCATGTAACTGACGACCCAAGCCATTAGCAGCAAAATGAAGATGGCCGACAGGCCCCTTTTCTGCTGCACTTAATGCAATAATAACTTTATAAGTGCTGGCACATCATGACATAAAGGTTGTAATGCGGGATAATGACTAATTTGCATTAGTTTAACCCCGGATGCGTGATACTTGGCAAGGCTGAGGCAGTTGCTGGTCCTAATGGGTGCACATACTAAGAGCCAGATGTACGAAGATGTCATTTTGCATTTTCTAAATAGCGATTCCTTATGAATCACTATTTAGAAAATGCAAAATAATATGTACTAATTTTGCGATTTCCTAATAGCGATTCCAACAAAGTAGGAATCGCAAGTGGGAAATGCCATTGCATTTCCACCAATGGGCCAAATACAAAATATTTACATTTCTTAAATTGCCATTTCCTAATAGGAAATCACAATTTAGTAAATCCAAACCAAACGGTGCCTCTGGCCTTAAGGCCCCCCCCTGGAGGCACCCCGAAATGCGTTTTACACATGTAAGTGCACATATGCCCTGGGGCATAAGTGCGATTCATGTTACATTAAAAAATGCATTTTTAAATGCACTTTTTAATTTTGCACATGGTTACCATCAACTTCAAGTTGATGGTAAAAGCATTTTGTAAATGCCGAATTCGCATTTAGGAAATGCTATGTACTTGTGCTTTAGGAATCACAAATAGGGTATCCCTATTTGCGATTCCTATATCGCAGTCTCAATTTGCGATTTCTACAGGGTAGAAATCACAAATTGCAACCGCAAAAGGGCCTTTGTGCACCTGAAAAGGCCATTTAGCATTTCTTAACAGGCCGAAATAGCGATTCGGCCCGATAAGAAATGCTAAATGGATTTGTCCACCTGGCCCTATATTCTCCTTAATGGAGATTGTGAACTCTTTGAACTGGTCCGACCTAAATCTCAAATGCTGTTGGCCGAATAAGGCTAGAGCAGTCGACGTCGAAGCTGGGGAACAGGGTTCGAGTCTCGGCAACGACGCTCAACAGCCTGTGATTCTGGGCAAATCACTTAATCTCCCAGTGCCTAACAAAAAAAATGAATGTGTCCTTGTGTAACGAAACTGGTGCTATGTAAAGCGCTCTGATACCCGATATCTTCGGGTCTAGTTCGCGCTAAATAAAACTCTATTAAAAAAAAAAGGCACCCCAGGCATGATAAGAGCAGACAGCGGCCCCCCTTTAATTTTTAAAGCAGTGTCTTAAGAACTTTAATGGAAGAGCTCAGAATGAAACACCGAAAGATAACAACAAGATGGCCGCTGCCCAATGGGCATGGATGTAAAGCGCGTATGTGAACCCTAAACAAAATCATCAGAATCGGAGTGAGGCAACACACCACCCTCTAGACAAGAACGTGTAATTTGCAGATTGCTCCACATTTCAGCCATGAGCAGTTCGACCGCCCGAGGATCCTGCCAGCTTCTGTCATGTTGATGATGGAGCACAACTTACAAGTATCTGAGAGGCGGTGGATAATCGCGCGTCTGAAAAGTTGGATCAATGACACACTTGAAAGACCGTACCCGTTACTTCGAATAACAGGTCTGGCTTTAGCGTAGTGATCCATGTAAAAACGTGGAAGTAAATAACATGTTTCTTCACAGCAGTCTCTCACTGTGCTCTTTTTAACCTCCCCCTCAATCTTTGTGTGATACTGCTCGTTACACAGTGACTGTGCACAAGAAGCTTTCGACTATGTTTGCACAATAAAGCCAGATCTGCTGGCATTGCAAAATGCTTCTTAGTTTTGCATGCTTTGGAACTGAGTGGAAATACAGCAAACAAAAAATACATACACTCTAAGCCCAAGACGTTGAACTAAATCGCAGAGCTGACAGAAATATTTGTAGATCGATGACCACCGAGTGCTCATCTGTGGGAATTATGCTCATCTAGAGTTGTAAGTAGACAACGTGTAGAGCACACGAATGCTGAGGCGTCTTGGCGCTATGTGTAGCAGGGGAGCAAATAGCGGTCGGGTGCTAACGGCTTCATTCCCTTGCAGGGAAAAGCCAGGTCTTAAGCATTTTCCTGAACCGGAGACTAGAACTTTGACACCTAATACTGGCAGGTAGATCATTCCAGAGCTTCGATGCTCGGTATGAGACGTCTACCTCCCCATCTGGCCTTATAGATCCTGGGGACCTGTACTAATCCTTTATTGGCCGATCTAAGCTTCCGCTTTGGTAAATACCACTGAAAGAGTTTCTGTAGGTTCCTAGACCCTCCACCATAGAGTGCTTTATGCACCAGGCATAAAGCCTTAAACTCAATGCGCTGCTTGATCAGTAGCCAATGAAGCTCCCTAATGCTACTGGAGATATGATGGTATTTTGAAATATTGAGCAGCACTCGAGCTGCTGCATTTTGCAGTGATTGAAGTTTTGACAATTGGCGTTTGTCAGTGCCCAGAAAAGGTGCATTACAGTAGTCGATACGGGAGAGGACTAGCGCTACTATAACCACATTTGTGAGGTCTAAGGGGATAAAAGGTAGGACTTTACGCAGGGTTTTCAACAGATAAAAGCAAGATTGTTTCATCTGATTGATCTGTTCGGCAAAGTTTAGTTGGACATCAAACAGAAATCCTAAGTTCCTAACCTTTACCGAGGGATTTAGGCAGTGACCTGCTTCTGCAGGCACCAAGATTGATCCCAAAGTGGAGGCCCTGTCCCAAATTCCATGACCTCCGTTTTGTCTGTGTTTAGTTTGAGATATCTCCGATGCATCCACCCCAGCTGTACTGAAATACACTTTCATAACTTGATGGTTTGAATGAAAAATACGGACACAAATCTGGTCTCAATCCTATTAAGGTATAACAAATACTGCATGATTATGAAATATATTTTATTTAAGTTTACAGTACAAAAACTCTGCATCAAAGATTTTATACGTTATATATACACACAATATGTACATTTTATGTTAAACATTTCATATATTTATACAAATGCATTGATATGTTTTTATATTTCAAACGCACACACCACCAGAGTTTGAAATGTGAGAGTTTCATCGATGAAACTGCAAGGCACCGCATAACAATAAATAGAATGATCACAAACTTCACAGCATTTTAGAAAAGGAAACTATTTGGTGTCCATGATGACATTGCCCTCTCGGTCCTTAACTCGGACTCTCCCGGAGGTATATTTCGTTTCTTGATGTCCATTACTGTACACCGTTTTAACAGTTCCATCTGGATATTCGCGCCTCTTATACGAAGAGGTATGCACTTCTCGTTGTCCGTTATTAAATTCAATAATTTTACTTCCATCTCTGCCAGACAAAACAGAAAGAAAAGGAAACATTAAAAGTGATCAGAAACACTGTTGCATCGGAGCGGCAGGATTCACCTATGTCCGAATTTCATCCCCTCAGATCTGTGGCCGCAGCGCTGTATCTATGAAGGAGGACACTGAGCCTGGTCACTAGTGTTCTGCACAACAGACAGATGCATGTTCACCACAAAACAATCTGATGCGGAACCAACACCCACAGGAAGCTCATCACAATTACTTCCAGGACACTTTCAACATTATATACATGGACGGACAAAAATCAGCAGCAGCCGCCACACCATTCCATAAAATACAGAGCAACTGGGAGAAAAGAGGGGGGAGGCGGCATTCACTTACCTTGCAGTGCTACCCCCCACCTCTGGATAAGGACAAGTGGACAGTGCTGCAGAGTTCAGAGCACCTTTATCCCGGGCCTTGTCCAGCCCCCCCTCTCTCCATCCCCCAAGCTCCGTCTCATCCCCCCCCCGTTTCAGGTGCGCCATCTGGAGGGTTATCAAATGCATAATTCCAGCAACTGTGAATGTGCTGGTGATGGTGGGGGGACCAAGGGAGAGATTGGCAGGTTTCACCCCCCTCTTAAGTTTCCCGCTGAGCCAAATGTCTCTGCAAAAGCCAGCATTTTTTTGTCTGCGCGCTCCTTTAGGAACAAGGTATAGCCCTGATGAGGCCATCAATGACAATTTACACACTGCCCAGGTGAATAGAGGCGGTCATAGAAAATTCGAAGATCCCCTGCATTGACACTGGCTTTCATGGGTTGCCACCTTTCCAAAAGAAAAATATTAGCCATTAATCCATGTTTTAAAAATCTGCAAAGGCCTAGGCGCTATAACTGAAGAGAATGTCATATATAGTAAACAGTATTGATCTAGAACAGGACCTTTCTGTTTTTGTTCACTTTGCGTATCAGTCAGGGATCATTACGGCAGCTCCAGAGCACATTTTCAAGTTCTTTCTGCTCATATCTTCTGTGTAAAGGATGTGGCGGTGTGGCTAGAGCTGCTGCATTTGGAACTGGGGCACTAGGTTCAAGCCTCGGCTTTGGCTCAACATCCAATGAATCTGGGAAATTCACTTCTCCCCATGCCTAAAAAACATAAATGTGATCTTGTGTAATGTAACTGGTGCTCATGTATAGCGCTCAGATACCTTCAGGTTGAGTTTGTGCTATATAAAACAGCCCAAGTAAAATAAAACACTGATAAGGGGGATACACACTGGCTTCCGAATTTTTTACTGCTCCATCCCTTCCCTGAAAAGTCCTCTGTTCTTTTTTACTTTGGCAGGGGGGGGGAGGGGGTGTTGCAGTTATATATGGAGCAACATTGAAGGTATTGGAGCGTTTTACAAGAGCACGGGCTACATTCATTTTCTTTGGCACATAGAAATGAAGTGACTTGCCAAGAATCACAGGATGATAAGCTGATGCAGAGACTCGAACCTGGATCCCCAGCTGAGGAACCAAAGTCTGCAGTTCTGGCCATAATGGCACATCCCCTTCCTCTCCATGTTGGAGTTTATAGAGCTTTAACACAATGATGGTTTTCACAGCCTGTAAACTCTACGATACATCAACACAGGCGCATTACCCATTGCCAAAAATGGCAATAGAAAATGTGTTTGTGGGTTTTCACAGTCAGTAAGAGGGAGGAGTCTGGCCCGGGTAGTGTTGGGCTAGAGGGTCCATGAGGACTTCGAGCTGAGTCAGAGCCAGGCCTCTGCCTTGCGTTTAAGGGTTCACTACCTCTACATGCTAGGTGCATATCTAGCACATTAAAGCCGGAGCCATTTGCTTGGAAATTGTGTGTGTCGCCAGAGTGACAAGCACAAGGTTCCAGTACCACAAGCCTGCAGTAAAGCAAACTGTTTTTGTTTTTACATGAGCAGCACAAGAAAAAGTTACTTAACTATTAGTAAAGTTCTCTACCGTTAGTAACTTCAATAGATTCACATGCTTGAATATTCCCTGTTGTCAGTTTGGGAACCCTTGGTAGGCAATGTTATGTAGCACTGTTCAATAGAGCACTTTGCTAACACTGGTAACAGCCATAGATACATATAGCCTATTGAGCTCCTTTTAGGGCCTAAAATCTGACCAATCAGGTGCATAAGACAGTGAACTCGACACCATTCCAAAGGCACTAACTGCCAGATTTTCAACGCTACTTAGAGAGAGTAAAAGGTAAAGCCTCCAGAAAGGGGAGAAGAGAGGATGGGGAGGATGAGAGGATGTGGCCCAACAGCTAGAGTGGTCGACCTCGGAGCTAGGGAAACGGGTTCGAGTCTCAGCAGAGACGCTCAACATCCTGTGATATTGGGCAAATCACTTAATCTCCAGTGCCTACCAAAATTAATGTGTCCATCTGTAAAGCAACTGGCGCTCATGTAAAGCGCTCCAATACTTTTGGGTCTAGTTCTCGCTATATAAAACTCAGGGGGTAAAAAAGTGTGTTGCAGTTAAATCTTTGAACAGTATCAATGCTGGAGAACCAAAGTTGCAGGTTGTGACTTCATCTTCTCCAGCACTGGATCTTTCATAGATTCACAAGTTTGAATTCAGACTAAAAAAGCACTATGTATATTGAAGCGGAAGGTGGGAAGGAAGCTCACGTTAAACAGGTTACGAAGCACTACCTGTGTGCTGGGATGACAGTGTCCCATGCATGGTGTATAATCGCGTTCCCCTGCTGTGAGTGCCCAAACCTGTGTATATGGTATCCTGTTTTTTAATTTTGGCCCTAGTCTCACACTAATCCAGTGTGTGAGCAGAGGCTTAGCCCTATCCCTTAACATGAGTGAGCTTCTGGACCTTGAGGGGTGCACCAAACTGCACTCATTTCACTGTCTCAGTCATGGGTTTAGCACAAAGAGCGCACATGGCAGTTTACAGTGTTTTGTGAATCCATAGCTGTGATCACACCATTTTAGCTGTGCTTCTGGAGTGGAGGACTACTGGCCCACTGATGTAAAGGTCCACTTCTATCATGGTGCTAATATCTTAATTGTATGTTGTGCGTGTTTGTGTATGTAGTCTTGTAGTCTGCATGGTACATCATTGTGTGTATCAGTGAACAAGAGAGAGTGATGGAGGTCTGTGGGGTCCATTTGGATGCCTCTTGTCTAGTCATGTGCAAATGATGGAGGTGAGGTTGTTTTCCAAGACAGTTGTAGTGTACTGCTGACATTCCTGAAGCCAGAAAGAAGGAGACCTAGACACTAAAGTGGGGACAGAAAAGACAAGGCTCCTTTAGACATCCAAATAGGCATTTTGTTGAGAGGAGAGCTCATTAGTCTTCCTGTAGCACTTCATTTGGTAGATGGTGGGCATAAGGGGTTGTACTGCAGTCTCTGTTGGTCGAGGGAATAGGATCCCCTTTGGCGAAGACAGGTTTTCAACTGGTCACACTTTGTGACTGCCAGGTGCAGAAACCTCACAACTATTTGCGCCTGTTGTGGGAGCTCGAGGCTTGGGACTCTCCTGCTGTGAAGAGTATTTTTCTTCAGAAAGGCTGTGCCTGGAGAGGACAATTAAACAAGAAGCACCCAAACCAGTTCTGAAAGTTCAGAGAGTGGATCCACATCTCCGGTCTTCCTTGACTGTGTAAAGTGAGATCTACTGTCCCGCTTGCAGTTCCAGCCCCAGGTTTAAGTGAGTATGCCACACGGTACTCAGGGGACTGCTGTGCAACCAGAGCTGGTGTCTGACTGACAGTCAGCTTCCCAGGGTTGGGGGACATCACCTGAAGTCTTGCCTTCAAGGAAGAAGCTATTCATCTGATCTGAGCTGCATAAGAGCCAACCTGCCTGCTGAGAGAGGGAAGGAGCCTGCCAACTCTGTAGGCTGTGTGACTGTCCTGGTAGTGCTTTGTGAATGTGTGCCTGCTCCTCCGGGTGGCTGCACGGCAGATGTCTTGCAAGGATACACCAACGTACAGTGCAGGAACCGTAACCATGTTTCTGGTGAAATGCGTCCTCAGTCTTCCCTGGACCCGACAATTGGCTTTGCAGTGGCAGAAGGTCATGCATGCTGACAGCCAACATTCTGTCCCCTGTTTGAACAGGCGGGTCAACCCTTTCCTGGCAGACAAAAGACACAAATAGTTGGTCTGATGAAGGTATGTTCTTTGTTTTGGTGATGTAGAACTTGACGAATCTACAAATGTCTAATGAATGCAACGATCTTTCTGCTGATGTTGTTGAATCTGCGAAGAAAGGGTTACTTGATTGTGAATGCTTGCATCTCCCCTACATTCCTTGCTGACATAAGGGCTAGGAGAAGGGCTGTTTCCCAAGAAATAAACGTTAAATGTGCTTTGTGGATTGGTTTGAAGGGAAACAACATCAGTTGACTCTAGACAGAACTGAGCTATGACACCAAAGGGCCTGCATAAATTGCTTTACGTTTACGATTCTCTGGAAGAACAAAGTGAATAAGGCGACTTCTGTTCTTCTAAATCTTGAAATTACTACCAGATGGACTCAAAGAATAATATTTCATGCCCTTTTTAGATAGATTCAAGAACTATGTGGCTATACGTGTGTGTGTATAGAGTCACATAGTTCTTGAATCTATCTAAAAAGGGCATGAAAAAAAAAATATGAAAATATATATATATATATGAGACTTTCTATCAGCTGCCCATGAGGAAGAGGTCGTAACCTTGAAACGCGTCGGCAAGTGAAGTTTAAAGAACCGGACGAAGTTTGTTGGTTGCCAATTTTTAATAAACCCTTAGGTTTTCAGCAGCCTGTCGAGTGCGTTCCAGAAATGCTTAGGGCGATTGTTTAAAATGGATTACGCGGCAGCCTTGCCGTGCTGGCGCACCATCTCGGAAGGAAGAGAGGCTTTGGTGGGAACGGTTCCGCACCAAAAGCACAGCTGTTGAGGCATACAATAATCAGCAACGAATCCGGAGAAAGCCCTACTAAAGGGAAAGAAATACATGCTGTAATGGAAGTCTACAGAAACCACTGAGGGTCCAAAAAGGCTCGTTATGGACTCAATAATCCAGCATGCATCACACGAAGTTTGTACTAAATAAACGCCCACTGTGGGAAGGTACTTTACATAAATAGCATGCAGAGCACTCTGAGACTTTCTATCAGCTGCCCATGAGGAAGAGGTCGTAACCTTGAAACGCGTCGGCAAGTGAAGTTTAAAGAACCGGACGAAGTTTGTTGGTTGCCAATTTTTAATAAACCCTTAGGTTTTCAGCAGCCTGTCGAGTGCGTTCCAGAAATGCTTAGGGCGATTGTTTAAAATATATATATATATATATCTATCAACACAAACACCCTTCCATTTGGCGTGGTATGTCCTTATAGTAACTAGTGCTTCTGCTTGTACTGGGATGTTCCTAGCAAATCCAAGTGGCTGAACTCTAGGTGATTAGATCCCAAGCTGTCAGGTTCAATGACTTGGGGTCGTGATGAAGTATCTCTCTGTGTTGTCTGGAAAGGAGTTTTGAGTGTGGTTTCAGTGGTACTGCTAGATGAGCAGATATTTGCATGAGTTTTCAGTACCAATATTGGAGTGACCATGCTGGAGCAATGGGTATCAGAGTGAAGTGATCTGTCTTCGCACTCCTCAAAACCCTGGGGATCATGGGAAATGGAGAAAAGGTTTATGGTAAAGATGTTGGATTATCTGATCAAAAGGCCATTGCCCATGATCCTTGGCTGACAAAACCTGCTGGTGAAGCACTGGAATTTGTTGACGGTCTTTGCTCTCTTGTGTAGTGTATTGTTCCCAAAAACAGAATCTTTGTGTGCGGCTCAAAGAAGATTGCTCTTTGTTTAGTTTGAGACCCAAACTCTGAAAGAGACTGATGCAGGTGGCTGTAGAAGCCTTCCACTCTTGCTTTGATGGCTCCTGGATGAGCCAGTGCTCCAAGTATGGTTACACTTCGTGACCCTGTCGTCTGAGAAAGGCGGCAACTGGTGCTAGGCACTTAGTGAAAATTCGAGATGCTGATTTGAAGCTGAATGGAAGCGACCTGAATTGGTAGTTCTGCCTCGCCCCAGAAAAGCGAAGGTACTCCCAGTACTTTAGGTTGATAGGAATATGGAAATACGCATCCTGAACGTCCAGGGACATCTGCTTCTTTGATCATCAGAAGGACGTCCTGAATTGTAACCATCCGAAAAGACTGCTTTTTCAGAAACTTGTTCAGTTGTCCGAGGTCTGAAATAGGTGTCCATTGCCCAGTTTTAGAATAAAATCCCTGGTTTCTCAAGAGTTTGGGGACCTTCTCTATCGCTCCCTTGAGAAGAAGTGGAATTTCATGTTGCAGTTCTCTCAAGTGGAGGAAATGTTTGTTTTTGGATGGACAGACAAAATGGTCTTTGTTCAGATTCTACCATAAACTCTCTTCACTGCCACCCCAATATCCGGCGGTCAGGCGAAAGGGCCACTTGTATTTACTGGGTGCTCCTATTAAAGTGTTGCACCTGTGGCTTATGTCTGTGAGTTATTCCCCAAGTAAAAAGGAATGCCATGAAGTTCCTTTCATGTAAAGTTGCTCTTTACGGCTCCGTGTCTTCGGGGATGGTGATGGGGCTTGAACCACCGACTGGCGACGTCGCAGGCACTGACTCCGGGTTCGACGCTGGGGAAGGTCGCGTTGGCAGGACCGGCGTCGAACTGGATCCGGGATCGGATCCCCAAGGCCCAACCGACGTCGTGGCCAGAGCCGAGGGCGTCGAACCCAATGGGGCCCCCTCCAACCCTGCGGGGCCCAAAGGCTCACCCGGGGCGGTCGTTCTGCTCAAATACACGGCGCATGGTTTCGTAAAATTCTTTCATTTGAATGGGAGTTGCTACGGTTCCCGGAAAGGGGGAGAGGCGCAAAGTCGACTCTGGCTCAGCGGAACCGGGCCTAGAGCGTCGGTGCTCCTTACCTCTCTCAACGACAGACGCTAGTTGAGGTGAAGACGAAGTCCGCTTGGACTTCTTCTTCTTGTGCCTCTTCCACGAGTGTCCCGAGGAACTCGAATGGGAGGAAGAGGACTTTGGGCTGCGGGAGCGGTCCTGTGACCTCCTCTTCTTCGAACGGGATCGTGACCTCCTCGGAATCTCGCTTGACGGTGTCGACTGCCGGGTCGCGAGCAGCTTCATTGCTCACTCCCTCAAGGTCTTCGGAGCCATCACGTGTCATGTCGCGCTCGAGACACCAAAGACATACGCGGTGTGGATCGGTAACTGACATCATGTGGGAACAAGTCCCACATTGTTTGAAACCTGTCTTCCTCGAAGACATCCCGCGCAAACAAAGTCGGAATCCAAAAATTTCTACAAGAGTCGAGAAAAAGCCTGCCAAAAAGCGGCAGAGATGTAGCTCTCCCCAGATCGGCGCTTAACTGGCGCGGAAAGAAAAGAACTGACGTCCGCGCGCCTGGTTGTTGCCTATATAGGCACGGCGGCGTCATAACCCACGCTGCTGACGTCACGCGGAGCCGAATGCAGCCACCCGACGCCGCGCGCAAGGGGTATTGCTCAGCAAAAGTTTCCAGATCTAGCCCGACACCTGGGAAATTCAAAGGTAAGGAATCTGCAGCTAGAAGTCTCTATCAGATGAGAGTTTACGTGATTGCTTTATGAACACACATACCTTGACACTTACTGGAATAGTGCAGACTTTTAGTTTTGCCTTTATTTGATTTGACATCACACGGACGTAGGACCTCACAGCATTTATCCTTGAAAAAGTCTTGCAAACAAAACACTTGTCGGCTGCCGTTTCGTAGATATGTTGTATTCAAAAGGAAGACTTGGAAAGGAAAAGTGAAGAACAACAATAAAACAAACCATTTTCACCTCCACTGCTGACACTTTATAGGATTGTATGTGGAATAAGAACTGATGGGACTTAATAGAGTGCTTCAGTACCCTTTTTTCGTAAAGCTCACCGTGCTGGGATTTCTCTCCAGGACGGACTGTTTCACCCATGGTGGCAGGGTGTTGGTACCAAGAGAGCACCACCACAGGGACAGACTTCTATTTTTCATGACTTTACATCCCCTCACTGGGACCACCCTTTCGATGTGTGTACCTTATAGCATAAGCCATCGTAATATATTTTCTCCATAGAGGATGTAGATGTCTATGGTACTGACATAGACGGCAGAAGGAGTGACACTCTTGGAACAGCCGTCAATGGTGTAGTAGTCCTCAACAGTGTCAATGGGACTGTTGTCATCGACAGGATAGACTTCAACAAGATTTTCTTCATGGTAGCCGTCAATGATGGGAGTTTCCATCGCCGGTCGTTTCTTCTTCAGTGATGGCTGTTCCTCCTGGAGTGTTTTACTGAGGAAACTCCAGGTTTTTTTTTCCCTATGAGGCGGTGGCTGCAGCCGCTTTACAAAACATGTCCAATTCAGGAAATTCTATATGTCCCCTTTTTTGAGCTGCCTTCGTGGAAGTGCTTGTTTAGAGCACTCTTCACTGAATCATTCCCAGATGAGGGGGCATCCCCTTTAAAAGGAAGGTATTTCTTATTACTTTCAAGCAGATTTAGTGCCAACCTTCTCTTCCTGTCCTTCAGAGTTTTAGAAAGAAATGTCTGACATATCTCACAGCACAAAGCGTTGTGAGTAGGAAAAAGGCAGTAAATGCATTGGTCACGTGGATCAATGTAAATCTATTTATGTACACCGGTAGAATAAAGATTTTTTTCTGTCCCTGTCATTCATTCTGACAGTTGGTGACAGAGAAAGGAAGGGTCTCCCTGGCCTAGAAAAAGGAATTTACCCTAAAAATAACTAGCAGTACTCTGGAAGCTGAAGGTAGGGCTGGTTCATTCCCAGGCTAGGCCAGAAAGGGTAACAGGATGAGGGCACTGAGAGGTTGGAGCAGAGGTCTCCTTGGGGACTCCTTCATACACGACGTGGAGAAATCTGAGCTATGGTGAGCTCTAGGGGGAGTAGGATAACTGAAACTTACACCTCACTGCCTGAAGTTTGGGTTCCTTCAAATGAGGTTGATGTGCTACTAATCAAACACTGTTGATGATGTCTATGGCCATTTTAACACTGTTTACTGCTATTTAAGATTACCAGGGATACCCAGACTGACGACGGGGAATGATTCAAGCCTGTGAATATATGAAAGATCAAATGCTGCATAAACTACTTTTCTGCTAGCCAGATTGGAATCTGAGAAAAGGTAGGCTGACAAAGCTGCTTTTTTAGATTAAATGAGGATGGCACCTTGGATATAAACCTTGGAATAGTTCTTAAAATAACTACCATTAAAAAAATGTAAGAATGGCTCTTTCGTGGAGAAAGCTTGCAGTTTACTCACCCTCCTTATCAAAGTTATTGCTTGCAAAAACGCTGCCTTCCACGACGGGTGCTCTGAGGATGGATTGTGAATTAACTTAAAGGAGGCTTTAACCACTGGGGTAAGTTCCCAAGCAGGGTTTACTTTAGCCACTAGTAGAGAGTATGGAATAGTACAGTGAGCATTACTGCAAATAGAAATGCCTAACCAAGCATTTGGTGATAGATCAATAGTGAATACAAAAATACTGAAGGCTTGACCCGGAAGAAACTGATGTGGAGCCATATTTGCGGATCCAGTTGTTCAGAGCTGCCTATAACAGGAATGTAGTCAAATTTAATTTTCGTGTCTCAATAGTAGCCTGCACCCTGGCCACTTGTGATATTTTTCTAAATTCATCTGGGACTTCAAGATAGCCAAACTAAGCTGAGCAGCAAGGCAGAGCGATGTATGGATTGCAGGTCATGGTGAAATATTTGACCTGTGTCCCCCGTAAGAGATGAGAATCTGCTCTGAATTGGTTCTACATCCATCAACAGCTCTAATAGTCGAGGAAACAAATGCTGTCTGAGCCATACTGGAGCTGTTAGAGTCCTCTTGCAATGTTCATTTTAAATCTGCTCAGCACTCTTGGGTTCAGGCTAACTGGTGGAATGCATACATTTCCTCAAACACAGTGGCATATTATTAAGCAGTTCTATAAATAGCAGAGAGGGCACCACTACAGGACTACTCCATCAAAGCTATACTCCAGTTGCACCGCATCTGGTAAAGTCGACCAGTCTAATTAATAGGGTGCCAAACATTGAAACAGTTGAAAATACTTGGGGTGTCAGGTCATAGTGCACTTGTAATTTGGCAAATATTTTAACAATCACACTCACCTACTAACCCCCTAGCCCAGAAATACTAATAGTATTCCAACCCTAAAACGCAGGAGTTTGGTCATACCTTGTAGCAAATCGCCTTGCCATAGGGATGTTTCTTTCATGATTTCCCCTTCCATCTAAAGAAAAGCTCTGGCTTTATGCTAAGCTTCTATTACAAAACATGTGGCCTTTAAGACTGTATTTATTCATTTGCTGCCATATAAATAGTTCAGATATGAAGTTTCATCCACAGCCAACCTAGGCAGGCATTGAGGTCTCTAAATAATCAGAATATTAGACTCTACTACTGTGCCTACCAGCTATAAATGAAATGCAATGTCCCTTAGCATAAACTGATAAATTATTATTGTAAAGATTGCTGCCCTTTCCATGAAAGAGATAGGGAGTTTGCCCCATCGTTTTACATACAATCAAAAGTGTGCTAGTATCCCCATCAGGTTTATGGGGAGGGAAATCTTCTTTTGCTCTCTTGCTCTCCATCCCCAGATACAAAAAGCTATCTACAGTTACATAAACTCTCTGGGATCTTAATCCTTTTATGATGCATGTATTAAATTGTAGGACTGTAGATTTAGTCCAATTCATTACCCCAAATATTTCCTGAGTTCTCAAAAGACAGAGAGAAGCTTTGGTACTGACTGGAAGGGGTCTTCTGCACAGACGGATATCATCCACATAAAGTGAAATCTTATCTTCTGTCCCATCACCTGACCTAAAGCCGCCAGTCCAAGTTGCAGACCTGACAAACAAGTTACTTAACTTCGGTAACAATGTATCTGTAAGAGACATATGTAGTTATAGATTTCTTACCTTTGGAATTACCCCCAGGCGTCCGACTGTATCCGGAGAATGTTTTCGTAGCAGTACCCCTACGCGTCAGCAGGTGGCGTCGGTCGACCCCGCGTCCGTTGTCGGCATCGTGGTCGCCGGGATGACGTCGCGGTGTAGACGCCGCCCCTGTGTGCTGACGTCGGTTCTGACACGACTTTCCACGCCAGAAGCGCAGAGACATGCAAGACACTGACCACTAGTGCACATAACTAGGGCCCTAGAAGGGAGTCCCTATCCCTAGAAGTCAGTTCGCAGAACGGGGAGGATGGGTGGGGCGGTAAGGAATCTATAACTACATATGTCTCTTACAGATACATCGTTACCGAAGGTAAGTAACTTGTTCATCTGAAAAAGACTGTAGTTATAGATTCCTTACCTTTAGAATAGATACCCCAGCAATGCCAACCCCGGTGGTGGGTATGCGAACTAAGTTCATACCAGGAAGTCCTGGAGAACAGAACGGCTGAAAAAGCTGTCTCTATGGACTTGGCTGTCCAGGCAGTAATGTTTTGTGCACGTGTGCAGGAATGCCCACGTGGCTGCCTGGCAGATGTCAATCAGCGGAACTCCACGTCCCAAAGCAGTAGTTGGCTGCCGTCACCCTGGTAGAGTGGGCGCGTAGTCCTACTGTAGGTTCCTTTTTCACCAAAGAATAGCAGATTTTGATGCATAGGACAACCCATTGAGAGATGGTACGTTTGTGCACGGCCCAACGTTTCTTGGCGCCCACATAACCCACAAAGAGTGGATCGTCCACCCGGAAATCTTTAATGAGGTCAAGGTAGAAGGACATCGCACGTTTTGGGTCTAGACGGTGAAGTCTCCCCTCCTCTTTGGAAGGGTGTGGAGACGGGAAGAAGGTGGGCAATGTGATGGTCTGACCTATGTGGAAAGAGGTAACCACTTTGGGCAGAAAAGAGGGCCTAGTGCGAAGGACCACTTTGTCCGGATGAACAGCTAGAAAAGGAGGCTTGGAGGACAGAGCCTGAAGCTCACACACCCTGCGGGCAGAGGTGATGGCGAGCAGGAAAGCAGTCTTTAAAGTAAGAAGACGAAGAGGACAATTATGTAGTGGCTCAAAGGGAGCACACATAAGATAAGTAAGGAAAAGATTCAAATCCCACTGGGGCATTACAAAAGAAGAAGGAAGAAAGAGATGAGTAATGCCCTTCAGAAATCTATTTACAATAAGAGACTTGAAAAGAGAAGGCTGATCAGGAAGGCGAAGGAAGGCCGAAATGGCCGAAAGATAGCCCTTAAGGGTGCCCAAACCAGAGCCCTGCTGGGCCAAAGATAGAATGAAGAGGAGAACCTCTGAAAGAGGGGCAGAAAGGGGATCCACAGCCTTTGCTGTGCACCATGTCACAAATTTGTTTCATCGACAGGCGTATACCGTTTTAGTGAAGGGACGCCTGGTTGCCAAGAGGACGTTACAGACTTCGGGCAGAAGGTCAAATGCTGTCAACTGTCGCCGCTCAATCCCCACGCAAGGAGGTGGAGGCTGGGCCGGTTCAGGTGGAGGACCGTCCCCTGCTGCTACGAGAGAAGATCCTTCCGAAGAGGCAGTCTGATCGGAGGATGGATGGCCATGCTCAAGAGCTCGGGGTACCAGACTCCTCGAGCCCAGTCCGGAGCCACAAGAATGACTTGGGCCCGGTCGCGCTTGATCTTCTTCAGCACTCTGGGTAGAAGTGGTAGAGGCGGAAAGGCGAACAGGAGGCCACAACTCCACTCGTGACGAAGAGCGAGTGCCGCCTTGGAAACTCCAACGTGCAGAACTGATGACATTGCGCGTTCTCTTCGGTGGCAAACAGATCTAACCAAGGCTCTCCCCACTGCTGAAAGAGACCTTGCAACAACCTCTGAGTGAAGACGCCATTCGTGATCCATCATGCACCGGCGGCTGAGTTCGTCTGCCCTGGCGTTCAGGGAACCTGCCAGGTGTTGAACCACCAGGGATATGCCCTGATGTTGCAGCTATGTCCAAAGGCGAAGAGCCTCTTGACATAGGGTCCATGACCCCACCCGCCCCGTTTGTTGCAGTACGACATGGCGGTGGTGTAGTCTGTGAACACCTGCACTACTCTTCCTTTGACAGAAGGAAGGACTGCCTTCAGTGCAAGACGGATCGCCCGAAGCTCCAGAAGGTTAATGTGGAGCCCGGACTCCACCATAGACCAGAGACCCCCGATCTCCGCCTCTACCATGTGGCCGCCCCATCCCAGGAGTGACGCGTCTGTCACCACTGCGAACTCTGGTTGGGGAAGGGAGAGGTATCTATCTGCCATTGACCCAATCCTGGTTCGTGAGCCACCACTGCAACTGACGTGCAGTCCCCTCCGAGATCTGGACGACATCGGAAAGATTCCCCTGATGCTGCACCCACTGGAACTTCAGGGCCCACTGTAGAGCCTGCATGTGCCATCTGGCATGATCCAGCAGCAGGATGTCGGAGGCCATGAGGCCCAGCAGCCTCAGGGTCATTCTCACCGAAATTCGGGATAGAGGCTGACACCGATATCATTGCCCGAATATCCTGGAATCGCTGCTCGGGAGGATAAGACAAACTGCGCTGTATCCAGAACTGCTCCGATGAAAAGGAGCTTCTGAGAGGGGATCAGGTGCGACTTCGGCACATTGATAGTGAACCCCAGCGAATGCAGGAGGTCCGTCGTAGTCTGGAGGTGGGAGACGACATCCTGGGGCGAGCCCGCCTTCAACAGCCAGTCGTCGAGATTGGGAAAGACTGGAACCCCTGATCTGCGCAGATGAGCTGCGACCACCGCCATCACTTTCGTGAACGCCCAAGGGGCGCTGGTAAGGCCAAAGGGCAGCATGGTAAATTGAAAATGCTCGTGGCCTACCGTGAACCGTAGGTAACGCCTGTGGGCTGGCAGGACGGGGATGTGGAAATAGGTGTCCTGCAAGTCCAACGCTACCATCCAGTCTCCGGGATCGAGGGCAGAGAGGACCTGAGCCAATGTGAGCATTTTGACCTTCTCCTTCCTGAGGAAGCGGTTTAGGGCCCTGAGGTCTAAGATAGGACGCAGGCCTATGTCCTTCTTGGGTACCAGAAAGTAGTGGGAATAGCAACCACGACCTACTTCTGGCACAGAGACCCGTTCGATAGCTCCCTTGGCCAAGAAAGCCGTAACTTCCTGGCGGAGAAGGGCCAAGTGATCCTCAGACATGCAATGGAGTGCTGGTGGCATGGAGGGAAGGTTAGTCTTGAGGGGAGGTAGTAGCCCCTTCGGACTATCTGCAAAACCCACCTGTCCGACGTGATGTTTTGCCAGTGGGGGAGGTGATGGCGAATCCTGCTGCCCACTGGCCTCTGGTGGCCCTGAAAGGTCAGACTAGGAAGGTTTGGAGGCTGCTGCAGGGGGGTATGGGTGGACTGGCCCGCCCGCTGGCCCTCAGACCTGTGTCGCTGGGTCCCACGTCTGCGGCTTGCATAGACTGGGTAGCTTGCGTGGCCCTGTGGCTCGATTGGGTGGAACGTGGTGTGGCACCCCTACTGTAGCCACGAAAGGGGCGAAAGGCAGACTGCGTGGGGGTGAGAGGTTGCTGCGAGGCCCAAGGATCTGGCCATAGCCCTGGAATCCTTGAAGCGCTCGAGCGCTGAGTCCAACTCGTCACCAAACAGGCGACGGCCATCAAAAGGGTAGACTGGACATGCCCCGAAAAACCAGACATCCTCATCCTCAGGCTTACCGACGTGGAAACCGTTCTGTCCAGAGAGTCGGTGGTATCTAGCGCACACCTGATGGTGAACTTAGCTAGGTCTCATCCCTCAGCAACTGCGGGGGTGAGCACGGCCCGGACCTCCTCCGGGCACTGTGGCAGCACTTGCGCAACCCTATCCCACACCGTATGGGTACAACGGTCCAAGAGGCATGCGGTGTTCACCGACCGCAGCCCTAAGCTGGCGGAAGAAAACATCTTCCCAAGGTGGTCCAGCTTCTTGGATTCCTTATCTGGGGGAGCAGTAGGGAATGCGCCTTTAGAGGATGAGGCTTGGACCATCAAGGCCTCAGCTGCTTTACGCAACACCACTGGGTAAGAAGCTCCCTCCTCCGTAGCCACGGTAGGGGGGGGGGGGGGAGAGCATGCGAAGGTCTGGGGCGGTATCCAAACCACTGACATCACCCTGTTCCTCTCGCCAGTCTGGCTCCTCAAGCTGGTTAGCTAAAGGGTCTCCAGACCCCTCCCAGTCCTCCTCACCCTCCTCTGGCTGCCACTTAGGACGATAGGGAACGCCAGGTATGAACAGTGGTACAAAAGTAGCCTCCGGCGCTGGTACCGACGTCGGTCCGACACCAGCTCCGAGTCGGGGGTGAGGCTGGGGTCGACGCCGGTTGGGAGCACAACCGTCGTCAGGGGTGTCGTCACTGGAATCGGCACCGGGGAAGGTACCGTGGATCCCCGGGGGCCCTCTGGCACCGGAGCCATCGAAGGCCAAGGGCCCCCAGCCGAGTCCGTGGGGCCCGAAGGTGCACCTGCAGAGTCGGGCTGCCGAAAAAATGCTAAGAAGAGCCTCGTAAAAGGCTCGAAGCTGGGCAGGGGACGCTCTGGCTCCGGGAAAGGGAGGGAAGGGTGGAGCCGTCCCCGAAGCAGGCTCCGAAGACGGATCTGGAGAGAGACGACGCTCCGGTTCCCGCGTCACGTCGGCCGGGGAGAAGGCGAAGAGCGACAATGCTTCTTCGCCTTCTTCTTGTTCTTCGACTTACCCGGTGAGTGCGAAGACTTCGATGTCGAGTGGTGGTGGCTCCGCGTCCGGTACCGCGACCTTCCTCTCGACTGGGACCTCGAACGGCGCGGAGCGGACAGCGGGGCCTCCAAGAGCTTTCGGGACCGCTCCCACAAAGACTTCGGATTCATGGCCCGGCAGTCGGAGCACGACTTCGGGTCGTGGTTGCGCTCCAGGCACCAGAGGCACACGAGGTGCGGATCCGTGACGGACATCAACTTGTGACAGGAGTCACAAGGCTTGAAGCCGGTCCGATGATGGGACATCCCTCGTGCTACCAGGAGTCGAAGACTCAAAAAAGACGTCGACAAAAGTTGAAAAATATTTAGTCAAAAAGTGACTAAGGGGCACGCTCTCTCTGGATCTGCACTAGGCTGGCGCAGAAAAAGAAAGAACTGATGTCAGCGCGCAGGGGCGGCGTCTAAGTAGATCCCGCAACGTCATCCCAGCGACCACGACGCCGGATGCGGAGTCGAATGACGCCACCTACCGACACGCAGGGGTACTGCTACGAAAAAATTCTCCGGATCCAGTCTGACGCCTGGGGGTAATTCTAAAGGAAAGGAATCTATAACTACAGTCTCTTTCAGATACAACAGCCAGAGATTATTGCCAGCACAAATAAGAATGTGTACAGGGGACCTTCCTTATTCGCATCTATCTCCCCAATTCAAAGGCATAGGAGAGAGCCCCAGTGACTCACCACTGCAGAGGATTTCAGGCGTAGGAGGATGACCCATGCTTGGAAGGTAGGGCCAAACCTAAAGCATTTTAACACTAGAAATAAGAAGCACCTGTCAGTAGAACCAAACATCCTTTTGGCATTGACGTAAAGAATTGCAACTAGTTTCTCCTCGTCTCTTGGATTGTCTACCCAGTAATACGGTCAGCAGAGATTTCATCTGGTGGCTCTTAGTGTCATAAAACCTGAATGGGTGTTTGAGGCTTGTGATTTTTTGTGTGTGTTTAGGGTTATCCCCTTTATGTATAACTGTAAGGACGACATATCCGAGGTCCCATGGCAGCTCTCCCACTGTCTTAGTCTCACTGAGCATATTGTGTTAATGTGGGCCTATGAGGGAATTCTGCAGCAAAACCATTAGGTTCCAGATATTTTCCGATTTTGCAGTTCGTGTAACATGTTTGTAAGTTCTTCCAGTGGATGACCATTTCTGTGATGATCTCCATACCTGAAAAAGAATCTCACCCACCCATCAAACCTCATCCTCCCTCGTAGTCTGGCTTTGCCCTGCACTTCATATGACTTCCTTGCTTTGCTCCGGTAACAGGCCCTTGCTGCTGCATTTGCCTCATTGTGATATTCCTCTCAGTCCAGGGCCACCTTTCACTGCTCCATTTCAATTGGTGGGTCACTCATTCTTTTCTGTCTCTTAACACCGCTTCCTCAAGACAGTATATTTTTTCTCTATTGCCCTCCTTTTTATATTAAATTACTGCTTAACCCTTTCTCCTTATTACTGCTTTGTCTACCTCCTAAAGCATCATGTATATTGGACAGACCCCATGATCTGTAAAGAACATGGCAGTATCCTCTAATAGGACCTCCACCGTTTCATAGTCGCTTCTTTCCCATGCATCTAGTCGCCATGCAGCATTGCCCATATCTCACCTGCTCAGAGATATACCCCTCGTCAGGTGATCTATTCCACTAAACAAGGTATTTTCACCACTGGGCAAAAAAACAGTCATCTAGAAAACATTTTGTGAGCCCTAAAGAGGTCGGTTCATTGTTTGTTTTAGTCTCCAAATGCCAGCCAGCACCGTGGCCCTTGCATATTGTGCTAAATGTGTGGGGACATCAGTGCACTTATATTACATTGTTAAAGTGTTCCCCAACAATCTATATGGATGGAAATGCTTCCAAAAGCAGTGTACCAACTTTATGTAACTTTGCAGCATGTATAAATTAATGGTGAAGTAAAAATCATTCTTAGCTCAGGTTCAATGAACACCCATGTAACATTCCCCGGGTCCAAAAAGTTTTTTTTCTCCACTATAAAGGAGCAGACGTCTTAGTCATAATGGATACTCCACATGAGTCACAGGTAAACTCAGCATGCACCAATTAACTGTACAGCCCTCATCCCAAAAATCTACACCCATTGAGTGTGTTTCTTGCAGGAGAATAATGTTAGGTCCATGTCTAAGAAGATATTCGCCTCTCACTTGTATTACCCAAGTCAACTTCTACCTTGGTCCACTGCAAAGGTCTCTTGAGCTATGATTCCAACCACTCAATGTGCATTGCATCTTATCACAACTAAACACAGCCCTTTGTCCTATCCTGCTTATTGTGCTTCATATCCTAAAAGATCAGTCCCTCGCCGACCACTTCCACAACAAGATAGCAACAATTTATAGGAACTTCGATCCCCAACCCACTGACCTCCTCAGCACCCCAGTGACTACTACCGCTGACCACCCGCTCACCTCATGGGGGAACAACTCAGCACACCGAACACAAATACTCTGATGACCTCCATCCACTTAGGAGCACCCATCGACCCATTCCCTCACAGACTTTTCAACCTCGGAAGAGACGAGATCAGCCACCAGCTCACCACCACCCTCAACGCTACCTTCCCTGATGTCTGGAAACACGCAGAGGTCAGACCCCTCCTCATGAAACCCTCTGCAGACCCCAGAGAGCTCCAGACCCACCGCCCCATCTCACTGCTCCAGTCTCCCACCAAAGTCCTGGAGAAAGCGGTCAACATACAACTCACCGAACACCTGGAGAGAAACAACCTGCTGGACCGTTTCAGGTTTTCAGAGTCAAGCACAGCACTGAGATAGCCCTGATCGCCGCAACGGACGACATCTGCACACTTCGACAGAGGAGAATCAGCCTCCCTAATCCTGCAAGACCTCTCCAGAGCCTTCAACACCGTCTCCCCATCACACACTCATCGATCGACTGCGCCAGATTGGAATCACTGACGACACACTAAGATGGATGGCATCCTTTCTCACAGGCACCCAGAGAATCATTTCTCACAGGGCGCACCCAGAGAATCCGTCTTCCCTCCCTTCAGCTCAAAACCAAAGAACACCATCTGCGGCGTCCCTCAAGGCTCATCCTTCAGTCCAACCCGCTTTAACATCTACATGACACCAGCCGCAGACATTGTCAGACCCCCTCAACATCACCATCACCTCCTACGGTGATGACACCCAGCTTGTCCTCTCGCTCTCAGCGGACCCCACCACGATGAAGACTAACTTCCACAAATGCATGAAGAGCATCTCAGTCTGGATGAGGAATAACTGCCTGAAGCTCAACACAGACAATACTGAAGTACTGATCTTCGGCAGACACACCTCCCTCTGGAAACGACTCCTGGTGGCCATCGAAACTCAGACCCACCCCCACTCCGAAAGACCATACCCGCAACCTCAGCATCATCCTGGACAGCGAACCCTCCATGAAATGTCAGGTCAACGCAGTCTCCTCACCCTGCTTCCACACCCTCCGCAAAGTCTTCAAGTGGTTCCCCATCAGCACCAGGAAAACGGTGATGTAGGCCCTCGTCACCAGCAGGCTGGACTACGGCAACACACTCTATGCAGGGACCACCACTGAACTCATGAAAAGACTCCAGACAATCCACAGCGCAGCAGCCAGACATATCCTCAACCTGCCCAAGAGGACCCACACCACCCAGCACCTGGAAGACCTCCACTGGCTCCCCATTCAGAAAAGATGCCAATTCAAACTTCTGACCCACGCCTACATGAACCACAGCTTGAATTTCCACCTACCTCCCAGGAACCACAGCTCCGCCCACCTTGCCCTCACACAGATACCACGCATCTGCCACACCGGAGGACACTCCTTCTCCAAACTCGCAGCCAAATCCTGGAACACCCTTACCCTCCACCTCTGTACTTCACCCTTGTTGACTCACTTTCGGAAGGGACTCAAGAACTGGCTCTTCGACTGATACACGCAGCACAGTGCCTGGATACCCTGTCGGGTGATAAGCTGCAATATATAAGTACCAACTGACTGATTGATCAGTAACAAGTAAGACTGTAAATAAAACCAAACAGGCCCTGAACTGCCCCCACCTCATTTTCCATTCCAAGAGCATCTAACCATCTGCCACTCCAAAGCAGGAAAAGTTGTTCTTGTCCAGAACCTACTCCCTCTCCAAGCAGAAGATTCCTCCACTGGAACAGCAGTGTGTACCCAATCTAAATTGGTCTCATTTTTCTTAAATTCTTTTTATTAACTCGATAAACAAGCTTCAGATATAAACATACAATCATATAAATTGGTCTCATTTTTAACCATCTTTGTGGTGTGGCAACAAGTGAATGCAGGAGGACATGCATCCTATTAACTCCTTCAGCTTTCTTATAGTAACAACATGTAGACCTTGAAGGCACAGAGCCATTACCTTCTGACCTTTCTCAAAAGATGGGCAACACTTTCCTCTGCTTAAGAGTATTCTGGCACTCAGAAAACAAATTGACTTTTTTTGATTGATGGCCAGACCCAGTATGGGAAGTGAAGCTCCAAGGGTTGTTTAATCCAATCATTTGATTGGAACTTTATCATATACAAATGATGAGCAACGTTCACAATAGAGTGCATGAAAGATAGATCATGGTCATTAGGCTATTGTTTTATCATAGTATGAACTGCTTACTTTGCCTTGATGACTGAAGCTGCTCTGATTAAGCAATTGTTCAAATACAAATAAAACAACAACCCTTCTCACGGCTATCAGAGCATTGCAACGGGTAAAAATGCAGAAGGTCAATTTTAGATCAAATGGCAGAGTTTGAATTGAAAATGGCATCAGCCTACCATGAAGCAAAGAAACTTGTAATGTTTTGGAAGGATGGTGATATTGAAATACGAGTCTTCAAGATCCACAGACAACAGGTGATCACCTTTTTTTTTTTTTGTATAAAAGAATGAATGTTCTGCAAAGTCACCAAGCAGAAAATTTGTTTCCAAGATAACCACTAAGGTTGCAAAAATCTATCGGTTTCCTTTCCCCTTTCCTATTTAGAATCTGGAATAGAATCCTTGATTTTGTTTACTCTTCAAACTTTCTCGATTGCCTCTTTCCAAAGTAACCTCAAGATATCTTTCTTCAAAGGTAACAGGTGCTTGTGACTTGATTTTCGTGGTGGTTTCACAGGTATTTCCACCACTTCTAAGGCGTGGCCCTTTACACAATGTCCATCACCCACCTGTCTGATGTCTGATTAGGTCATTGTTTAAAACTGTTGAATTTGACTCACTGTCCCCCACTGGCAGAGGAGATGGGGAGGGGGGGGTTCTAGAAGCAAAATGAAGTCTGGTTCACTTTGCTTTTGCAATTGAGGCAATTGGCCTCCTTCTCTGGGCAACTCGAACTTCTCCTATTTGTTGTCTTTGAGACTGAGATGTGATCCTTTACTGACCGAAAATGCCTCCTTTGCGATAGTAACCCATTTGTTATTGAGTGAGAAGCTTCAAATTGTAGGTCTGACATTTTTGGAATGAACACACAAATCTAGCAGAAGTTCTGCCTGCCTTAACAGTTTGGAATGCAGCATCCAGATGTTTTCCAAAAGTATTTTAATCACTGAATATAATGCCCCTAATCTTGGATTGTCCCCCAGGCCTAAATGAAGGACTGTTTAACCTGCCAATCCTTCCCATAGCAGTAACAATGGCACTTACTGATGCTGTATCAATCGGTGAATCTAAGTGAGGAAGACGTAATTCCACCTTCTTCCAATATTGATAAGGCTTGGTATCTGTCCTCTTCAGGCAACTTCTGCAGAAATTGCACTAGGTCATTGCATAACTGCCTTTCACGTTTTGCTACTGAGGATGACACATTAGTCTTCAAGCATGTGGATATATAAAAGATCCAATGTTGGAGAAGAAATTTGTTACTTACCTGTAACTCCAGTTCTCCAACATTGATATATTTTATATATTCATTCACAAGCGACACTCCCTCCTCCCCAGTCAGAGGTTCATCATATTTGTTCTCACACTTTAAAATCTGAGCGATGTTGGCCTCTAGGGGGAGTAGGAGAGCTTAAGCTTCAACCTGATTGGGTGAAGTTTGGGTTCTTTTAAATCAGGTGGATGTGCCACTAAAGATTCTATGCTGTTTTAGGCAGATGTCCTTTTTTGTACTGTGTATAGTATGCTGTATATTTTACTCTGTATACTGCTGTGTTAGTGTACCTGGGATTCCCAGCCTGACGACGGGGAATGAATCAAGCATGTGAATATATATAAGATCCAATGTTGGAGAACATGGTCTTTATGATGCAGCTTAGAATCACCTGCTGTTGAGACAGAAGGTTGCACCTCTGATACAGGAATTGAAATGTGAGTCACGGTCCTTCATGGATTTCTCTAGAGGATGAATAAGTGGAACTTGGGGAGCTGGAGGATACCTCTTTTGATAAGGCTTTCATCACTTCTTTTTTTTTTAAATATATTTTTTTTATTGTGGTTTTTATGCATCACAGGCAAAGCCTGTCCAAGAAATCAACAAAGAAGAAACAGAACAGAGGCTCTGGTATGACATCCCCACCCAGCCATATGAATGAATCATGCACATTGATTTTAGTCCTCCCAACCACCTGCTTCCCCCTCCTCCCCCCCCACGCTCAGTAAGTGCAATCTGGTACAGCGTTTATTTTGTGTTTGTGGACAGCATGTAGGCTACATATGGGGCCCAAAAGTCTCTTGGTCTGGATGCCAGAGGCAGCTCTTCAGCGTATGATTCCAGTTGTACCTTACAATATGCTAGGTCGTGTAGCCAGTCAGCATGTTGTGGTACTCTCCTCCCTCCCCAACACATGGATACCCTGCGTTTAGCAATTAGCAGTGACACTGCTACCAATTTGCGTATTGCAGGCGGGAGCAATTTAATGAGGTCCAGAAGACAAATTGATGGGTTGCAGTCTATTTGTGTCTCTATCATTTTGGATAGGGTCTGTGTGACCTGTTTCCAGTATCGAAACACAGGCCCACAGGTCAATGCCAGGTGGAAGTAGTTCGCCTCGGCAGCCCTGCACCGCACGCATGATGGCTCTGTACGCAACCCTTATTTCTGAAGATGGGGGGGGTGTAGTAGGCCTGTTGCAAGTATTTAAAGTGTATTATCTTTAGATTGCTGTTGGATATAAGCCTGTCCAGTAGGACACAGCAGAACTCCCAGTCTGCCTGCGTCATTGGAGCATCCATGATCACATCCGAACTCTTCCTAGCTTTGTCCATGGGTCAACTCCCCTCACGAAGGGAGGATATGTACAGTTTGGTGATAATTTTTTCCCGAGCAGGGTCTGTAGTAAGGCCAGTGAAGGCGGTTCCTGGGGAAGGCAGGGGTATAGTGCTTTCATAGCTGCCCGTAGCCTTTAGTATACAAAGCTCTGCAACAGGGTGCATTGCCGGCCACCCGCGACTTCTGTGAGGGTTAGGAAGGTTCCCACAGGGAAAGCGTCGCCCATGGTCTTCACCCCCGCCTCCTGCAAAATAGTTAGTGCCCCTGCCTCCGGAGTCTTGTTTGCTCTAATGTGAGTGCTTGCCATGCTCTAGTTGTGGTATGCACTGGGGCGAAAGATTTGAGATTGTTGGATGGCCACACATGCGACACCATCGCGTTGAGGGGGGTCGGGTGAGTCGCCTCGTGTTCCCCAGCGGTGTGTGCCATGTATCGTTGGGGGTGATACCAGTAGTGAGCAACTTGGGCCTGAGCGCACAGGTAATATAGATAGAAATCCGGAGCAGCGAACCCTCCTTGAAGATAGGGATGTGTGAGCGTCTGCCATCCGATTCTAGGCTATTTGCCAGCCCATGCGAGAGTCGTCAAGCAGGATTGCAGGGTTTTAAAAAAGTCCTGCGTAAATGGGATGGGGATGTTGGTAAACAGATATAAAAACTTGGGTAGCCCAACCATCTTTATAATCCAGCGTAGGGTAGACGAATCCAGCGGTTTATCTGATCACGCAGTTTCGTTACAGCTGTTCCAAACTTCTGGGTCGCGATGCACCCAGATCCTCAGATATTTTAGGGGTGGATACTCTAGCATGTGTGGAGTTGTGGAGGGGGTCAGCGGAAAAAATACCGATTTGGTCCAATTTATACTTCAACCGAAGAACCTTTCGTACTTGACATACTCCCGCACCATTGGGTCCAGGTTTACGCCGGGTTCCCTCACTTACACCACCATATCGTCGGCAAATAACAAGATTGCTAGGGGGCGTTGGCGAAAGAGCAGAGCCACAGATGAGTGTTTCTGTCTGATAATGCATGCAAGGGGCTCCAACGCCGAGCCGAATAAGATCAGGGAAAGCAGGCAGCCATGTCTCGTTCCTCTGTGTATTTGCATGAGGTCGGAGGTCACTCTATTAATGCAGACTCGCACGACCGGGTTTGTATACCGCAGCCTAATCCAGCGCAGAAATGCTGATGGCATCCCCATTCGGGCCAGTACAGTGAACATGTACGACCATTGTATAGAGTCGAATGCCTCAGCGGCATCTAGGAAAACAGCTGCAGCTGGCAGCGCGGGATTCAGCTGGTGTATAACGGCAAAGAGGGTGCGAAGATTATGAGCAGTGGATCTGGCGGGGACAAATCCCGCCTGGTCCGGCAGTACCAGTGACGGCAGCAACGGTTGCAGATGGGACACAATGATTTTTGCTAGTATTTTTACATCAGTGTTGATTAATGACAATGGTCGGTATGAGTCAGTCTTATCGGGCGGTTTATCCGGCTTTAAAAGCGTGATTAACAATACTTCGCGTAACGTGGGGGCTAAAGAGTGACTGTCATATGCTTCTTGATACATTTCAAGAAGGTGGGGAGTTAGCAGGTCTGAGAACGTCTTGTAGAACTCACCCGGGAGACCATCCCACCCAAGCGATTTCCCGTTTGGTAGCAGGCGAATGGCCTCGCTCACCTCCTTTTCCATTATCGGCTGGGCTAGATATTCCCTCTGGCCCGGTGATAACCACGCCAATGCAATGTCGTTTAAATATGCGTCTATCTCACATGGAGACGCTGAGGGGCGCTCACAGTAAAGTTCGGCATAGAAGTCCACTAAACATTTCAGGATTTCACAGGAGTCCTGATGACGTGTCCCATCCTGGGTAGCGAAACTCAGTATGTGTGGGATGTCATAGGGTCCTCTTATCTTAGTTGCCAGACTGTGCCCAGGTTGGCCCCCCTCCCCATATGCACGTGCGGACCAGCACTTTGATAAATTTCTTGGTCTGCATGTCCCATGGACTGTGACTTTAAACGCCTCTCACAACATCCCGGCTTTATCAACCGAGCCCTTATTTTCAGCGAAGTATTGTACAATAGCTGTCCCGACACCATCCTTGAAAACCGTATCCTGTTGAGCGGAGGCCTGGAGCCTCCACTGAAAGGGTCAGGGGGGCCCCGGACGGCAAGCGTCAGAGACAGCAGTACTGGGGAATGATTCGACAATGTCCTGGGCAGGTGACGCACGTCCTGTACCCATGTGCTAGCCGCCGTGTTCACCAGCCAATAATTCAGGCGTGACCACATGTTGTGTACCGTCGAGATAAACGTGCCCTCTCGGTTCACTGGATGTCGGATCCCCCATATATTTATGAGTTCTAAGTCCGCCAGACCCTCTCGGAGTGCCTTGCTTGCCTGTTTGATCTGTCCAGCCGGGCCTGAAGATCTATTGACCTGTGGATCTAATGTAATGTTGAAATCCCCCCCCAGATAATAGTAGAGGGCTGTAGCTTATATATACGGGCATAGAGAGTGGTGTAAAAGTCTGGATCATCAGTTTTGGGGCCGTATACATTGATTAGGGTTGTACCCCGCATATTCCCTGCCATATGACATACCTCCCCTGGTCATCTGTTCCGGATCAAGATGAGGACCCCTCTGGAGTAGGAGGAGGTTAGTTACGCATGTGCCCATCGTATCCCCACGTTAATCGCCGCCTGGGCGGTGAGGTGCGTTTCCTGTATGAAAGAAATGTGTACCCGGTGGCGGTCCAAGTATGCGAATACCTGCCTGGCCTTTTTAGGGTTATTTAGCCTTCCCACGTTCCACGTGAGTAGGTTAAAATTACTCGTCGCTACCTTCATGACCATATCGTGTTTATGCTATAGCGATGTGCGCGGGGACGCGTGGCGAGAGGCCAATCTTTGTGTTTGTGTGTCGGGTGGCGTGCAGACAGAGCCTCAACAACAACAGTAACATACCCTCCCCCCACCCACTTCAGTACCATGAACTTGCCGAAGCCATGCCCGATATGAAACCCAAATATAGTTCAAACATACAAAACATCTTGGTCCCAGAGGACCGTAACATACAGTGTAGGTCATTTGTTCACTGCGGGGTTTACCCTTGTGGGGGCGCGAGGTGCCATCTGCCCTCTGTAGAAACAGAGGGGGCAGGGAGGACATTAATTGGTTGGATTACATCAAAGACAAGCTTGAAATAACGGGGGCAAGGCTGCTTTGATTATGTTGGATCTCTCGGCGGCCTTTGACACCTTCCAAAAGACTATTGGATCGGCTACATTCCAGTGCGATTGGAGGCCTGGCTTTAAAGTGGATGACTTCCTTCTTTGACAACACAAGTCAAGAAGTATGGATCCCTCTGTTTGATTCCCCTATTCAGGACTCAAAAGTGGGTGTTGCTCAGGGCTCGGCACTGAGCCCTACGTTATTCAATGCTTATCTTACTCCTCTAGCCGTTCTTTCTGAAACATGTGGAGCCAAAGTAATTTTGTATGCTGACGATATTCAGCTTCTCTTCACTTGTGAAAAGGGGGCTGAATTCGAGGGAGAAATCATTAAAACTTGCTTTACTAAGGCGTTCAACTGGTTGTCTATCAACCAACTAAAATGCAATCCAGACAAATCGGAGATTGTTTTCTTTGGAACAACTCCATCTGAGGTCTGGAAATCGTGGTGGCTTCAGGATGTCCCTCCTCCGCCACTCTTCAGAGCTCTGTAAAAAACTTGGGGATCAAAATTGACAGTGCTCTGTACCTCCAACCTCAAATTCAGTCTCTGCTGGGCACCTGCTTTGGCTGCTATGCACTTTGAAAAAATTCCTACCGCTTTTGTCAGTTGAAACTAGGAAAACAGTGATCAGTCCTTGATCACATCCAGACTTGATTATGGAAATGTTTTGTATTTAGGTCTGCCTGATTATCTTTTGAACCGGTTGCAAGTGGTTCGGAATGCGGCGGCCAGATTAGTGCTCAATCTTGCTCTCAGATTCCATATGTCCCCACATCTATATTAATTCCATTGGCTACCCATTAAAAAGAGGATTTGCTTCAAGACACAGGTTCTGGCCCATAAAGCCCTGCATGGAAAAGGCGCAGTGTACCTTAGGCGGAAGCTTTCTTCTTATGTCCCCCCCCCCCAAGAACTCTACGGTCAACTTTTGGCCACTTAGCCACCATCCCTAAAATTTATCAGGCCAGAACTGGTGGATGAACCTTCTCATATCTCGGGGCAAAAGCCTGGAATCAACTCCCGCTGGCACTTTGTGGTACCCCGGAACTCTAAGTTTTCAGGAAGAAGTTAAAAACCTGGCTGTTTAGCAAGTGATGGAATCGTATAGCCTCAAGTATGCAGATAACCCTTCTCCAGCGCCGGGACACTCCTTGGAGTAGGTGTGTGCTCTACAAATGCCTTTTCAATTAATCAATCAATGTATTGCACTGTGGTGGAGAATGTATTCGTTAAAGGATATAGTCAGTTAATCAGGCTAGCTAGGAGAGAGATTCAGACTGATATAGCCACATCTGAGCTGATCAACCAACCCCACGGAACAGCGCCATTCACAAGAAGCATGCACTCAACAATAAAGTACACCTTAATGTAAATCTGGCACAACCTAATGTCCGGGCACCTTTTCAGCCTGAGGTGCAGCATTAATGTTCAGTCTAGACCCTGCCTCTGGTGACAATCGAGGAGCCAAACAGGTCACGGGGGCCTTGTGTAAGTAGGTATTAGCACAGGGAGTCCCATAGGTCTCTTGGTTCGCTCTTGAATGGAAGCAAGGGATAATAGTCCAGTTGTTCCTGACAATATGAGAGGTCATGAAGCCACGTTTTCACAGCAGGCGAGTGTTTCTTTCCCTCAGTGGCAGGCACCCCACCTCTTTGCCATCAGTAGTGAAACAGACACATATCGGCGTACCTCCTGTGGTATATTGATTGAGCATCCCATAAGGGCCAGGTTGGGTGACACTGTCAGGGCACTCATGTCGGATAGCACCTTGAATATCTGGGATGGATGAAGTTCGCTTTGGCTGCACTACAGCGGGCACATCTGAAATCTGACCACATCCTCCATGCATATAATTTAAGTGGAGTGCGGTTCATTCGGTGCAGGCATTGAAAGTGTATAAGCCGGAGCCGGCCACTGGGGGCCAGGGCTCTAGTTTCTTTCCTTATGGGTCACCGTTCCTCCTAAATCTGCCTTCCATGCTACCCTAGCGGCAGGTCTTACTAATGGGGCCGTAGCCTGTGTTAGGTATAATCTAGTGACCAGGTGCTGGCAAGACCTCACCAACAGCCGGGCCGTCAATGCCTGGCATCCGGTGGGGGGGTGCCTTCGGGAAGTTGGGATAGATAGTGCTGCCTACAGAGCACGCGTATCTGGAAGTAAAAAAAGTGTCTAGAACTGAGGCCCATTCACGCTCCGTCACCGTAGAGGCAGTCAAGAATTCACCATTCAGAAACAGGCCATCCATGGATTTCACCCCCCCCCAAGTAGATAGTCTGGCCAATGTATTTGAGATCTGGGTGCTTAATGATAAAGGGAAGTGTGTGAGGGCCTAATGTGGTGAATATAGTTTAGGGCACCCATACCGCTTTCGCAGGCCCTCCCAGAATATCTGTGTGTTTGCCACTGTGTGGATTTCAGCATTCTTGCATTATGGCACCTGCCCTATGAGTGTGGCGAGTGGGATGGGAAGGCTATATCGTGCTTGACAGCAAGATATACCATTTAGGGTGCAGCCAATAATAGGCATATTGGGCTCACGCGCAGTGGTAATATAATTCGAAGTCTGGCGCCGCCAGCCCTCCCTGCTCAAATACCAAAGTGTGAGTTTCCCAATTGACACAAGGCTGTTTATCGGCCCATGCAAATTAAATCATGAGGGTCTTGAGTGTTGAAGAAATGCCTGTTCAAGGGGATCGGTAGGTTGTTGAATAAATATAGGAGCTTCGGTAGGGAGAATCATTTTCATGAGGGCAATTCTACTATGCAGGGATAAGGGTAGTGTAATCCACTTCCCTACCTGGTCTTCAATTTTGGCTATGGTAGTGCAATAGTTTTCATTTATTATGGTTTCCTTGTCTTGGCTCACCCAAATGCCAAGCTATTTGAGAGGTGTTTGGCACCATGGGATCGGATAGTCAAGCGGCTGTTCCTTCGCTGCCAGCATAAGGGGCAATATAGTTGACTGATTCCAATTGATCACTATTCCTGAAAGTATTCGGAACATCTTAAATTATTGTACAACGGGGGGGGGAGGTTTCAGGGGAGAGGGCAGCAGATATATAAAGTAATGTCATCAACGTATCGGGATACCATTAAGTTGCGTGGTGAAAATGCAATCTGTCTGTGTCCATGCAACTGCTGAATAGCGCAGGCCAATGGCTCTATTGTCACGGCAAATAGCAGGGGGACAAGGGGCATTCCTGTCGCGTGCCTCACTGGATCTCGAATGGGTTGGATGTCAGGCTATTTACACATACTCTGGCCTTAGGGATGGTGTAAAGCAGTTTAATTAATCGAATAAAGCGCAATGGGAACCCCATGCGCCCCAGTACGGCAAATAAGTAACCCCACTCCACAGAGTCAAATGCCTTTGTGGCGTCTAACAGGACTGCCACTGTGTCCTGCTTTGGATCAATTTGGTACAAAAAAAGGTCAGAAGTTATGGGAAGTAGATGTACCTTGTATAAAACCCACTTGGTCCGGGAGGATCACATTGGGCAGCAAGAATAAGATTCTGTTAGCGAGGATTTTGGCAAAAATCTTCAAGTCAGATTTTATAAGCGAGAGTGGCCTGTAAGAGTCAGGATACTGTGGTTGCTTCCAAGGTTTTAACACTGTAATTAGGCTGGCGTCCTGAACGGAGGGCGGTGCGGGGGGGGGGAGGGGTGTACCATTCTCCCATGCCTCAAAGAATAGAAGCTGAAGTCTAGGTGCCAGGATATTGGCATAGGTTTTGTACAATTCAGCCGTAAAGCCATCACTGCCTGGAGACTTGCCTGTGGGAAGGCCAGAGATGGCCTAGGTGATTTTGTCTAGGGTAGTCAAACCAGTGCAACTCTGTCAAAGTTGTGTAGTCTGCTGATGGGGTAGAATGGTGTGTTGCATATAGGTTGGTGTAGTGGTCTACAAATTTATGTAAAATAGTTTCTGATTCCTGTAGCAAAGTGACATCCTCAGCCTGCAGTTGTGTCACCACAGGGGAACCCCTACTCTGTGTCACCAGTCGAGCCAGAGTTCTGCTCGAGCGATCAGCCTCACCAAATGCACTGGCAGCGCCAAATCTATACATGTGCTTGACCTCCCTATCTGCTTCTTCAGGAAACTCATCCTTCTTGGTGCAGATGCCTAATAGTAGATCCGTGGAGGGGTTAATGCTATATTGTGGTTCGAGGGTGTGTAATAGTTTCTCTAAAACAGTTAGAATATTACAGATTGCTTTACACACTCCGTAGTGCTTGGCTATGCATATCCCTTGATTGTAATCTTTAAACGCAAGAGTCCTGGCGATGTGACTGAGGCCTCATTGTTTCAAAAATAGGCTAAGATTTCTGCTCTTATTTCCTCTGCAAATGCCGTGCCAGTGAGCGCTAGGTGAAGGTGCGGCATTTGAAGGCTAGTATATTAATGGTAAGTTTAATGGGGGAAAGGTCAGTGTGTACTTGGGAGATACTCAATGTGTGTAGTCCAACCACTAGTTTCACGTGTATCCAGCCAATAATCGAGCCAAGCTCACATGCCATGCACTGTATACATGCGAGTGCTCTCCTGTTTGTCTGGAGGTCTATTGCGCCAAAGGTCGATAAATCATGCATCCTCATTATGTCACAAAGAGCCACAGCTGCAGCATTGTGTGTGCAAGTCAGCGAGTGCGAACTATCCAGATGTTTATTCAGCACCAGATTGAAATCACTACCCCACAATATTGTCCCAGATGACAGCAAGTCACAGCGCCTCCACACCTGCCGAATAAACCCAGGGTCGTCTGAATTGGGGCTGTATGTATTTATTATTGTAAGATGTTGTGTGGCTATGCTGGCCTGTATAATAATATAACTGCCCTGCAGGTTGTTTCCTTCAGCAATGAGTGCAAGGGCAGCCACTGGCGAACCAAAATGGTTGTCCCCCAGGCGTTAGAGTAACATGAGAATGACCTGTGCCAGCATCATCATGCTGCAAAAGTGGGGGTTTTGTGTATACCAATATGTGTCTTCTGTTAAAACACTGTCAATCTTATGGCGGTCTAAGTGAGCTAGTATTTGTCTAGCTTTGCGGGGGTTGTTAAGACCCCATATATTCTTTGAGATCAGGTTTACAGGTGTAGTGAACTTATGCACAGAGGTCATCAGTCTGAAGGTGGTCTATAGCTAATGTGTGCTATGATGAACTTCTGCCCCAGTGGTGTGTAAGCCTTAAGAAAATCAGAATACAAAATGGTGATCTTTAGTGTGCAATTTGGTGTCCCCTGTCTCTCCACCCACACCAGCCACCCCAACCTGCCAGTGAAGTAATCCCACGCTAAACACTACATGACTGAGAACAGCCATGGGATGACTGCTTCAGCGAAGTTCCTTTTGGGGGAACCAGAGTACTGGCCGTCAATACATCCTTTCCAAGGGCGAGCTTGACGGGCTATCATTTGGGCATCTCAGACAGCAGGAGCAAGGAGGTCTATACAGTCTAAAAATGGATATCTTGGTTCCGTATTTTAGAAGTGTGATATGTTACGCTGGTGGAGAAATACCAGCCACTGCCTAAATGGACAATTTGTCCATTGGGGCAGATACTGGTATAAAGTCACAGTAAGCGGAGTATGTCAGGAATTATGAACAAGGGGAGCATGTCGTCAACAGATGTGTCAGCAATTCATTCTTACTCTACATTGGGTCCAGTTGACTGCTGGATGGGGCAGGCCTACCCTGCTTAAACTTACAGAGAAATCGCGAGGCAGACTGCAGATCGGAGAAGATAAATGGCTGCTCCCATAAGTGATCTTGAGGCGCGCCGGGTACAGCATTACATAGGAGATGCCTTTCGGATGCAGTTTGCGCTTGATCGGCATGTAAACGAGCTTGGCCTCCTGCACTTTCTGGGTAAAGTCCGGGTAGATGGAAATTGTGATGCCCTCGTGGAGATGGGGCTGCTGTTCCCTGGCCAGACGCAGGTATCGCAGTATCGGAATTTAAACAGACCGGTTATAACAGGTCTAGGTGGAGCATCCTGATGCAGTCGTGGTCCCAATGAACAGTGAGTACGTCCCACCCCAAATAGTGATGAAAAAGCATGGAAGAAGCATTTAAGGAGAACTTTTATTAAGTCGGCCATATTGCCAGTGCTTGTGTATTCAGGGAGTCCTACTAGCCACAAATTGTTATGCCTGGACCTGGCCTCTAGGTCTTCATTTTTGACTGTATTAGTTAGAGGACTCTTTGCATACTCAGCAGTTTTTCAATGGTACCAGACGTGCCATTCTCAATTGCAGATATTCAGGATTCAGCCGCAATTATTCGCTTATCTTGCTTTGTCAATGTAGTGGCCATTGTGTTGACTCTGTTTCAGGTTGTCTATCTTGCTGTCTGTGGAGGTTAGGCTTTATTTCATTTGTAAAAGTGGAGAATGGATGTCCGGTCTGATGACCTCAGTGGGCACCTCTGTCCAATCAGTGGACATTGCCCGGGCCACTTTCTTAGCCTCAAAGCTCAGTTTGTTTATGATCGGTTCTCCCAATTATGGATGACAAATTGCATCAGATGTGTATATTTGAGTGTCCCTTCCAAGGCCCGCCAGAGGACCCCGCTATCCATAAGCTACGGTAGGGCCCGCAATCGGTGTCTCCCTCTGGGTCGGAGCAGGATGGCACAGGGACATCTCCCAGTCGATCACTGGTAGGTGCCCCAAGGAACGATGATCAATGCAGGCAGTGTTGCTGGCATGACCTAGTGTGCCACAGGTAGCCTACCCACCCCCCAAGCCTAACTGCAATCCAGTCGACACATGAAGTGGCCAATTTCACAATCCGGCCATGACCTCCCCAGCCATGCCACACCCGATCCTTTCGGCGGTAGCAGCTGCAATCGATACTTCTCACCAGTCCATGTATGGGCAATGGGCCTTCATGCTAATCTGGGGCCGATCCCAAGCTGATTCTGGGCCTCAACGGGGGCCCACCTCTCCAGCAACAGCCTTGCAGCCTGATCCGGGCCCCATGCCTCTGCCTCAGATTTCAGGCTGCTGCAGCCCCGCCCTCCCAGCGACCGCAGTACTCTGGGTGGCACGAGCAGGCAGCAGCGGGGATCACTGATCGCTGTCTAGGCTTTCCACAGCCCGAGATGGCCTCTGAGTGCCAGCAGGGACACCACCCCCCCACCTCACCTCAGCGCCGCCGCCGTACAGGCTCCCTCGTCTCATCGACCTCTGTGGCAGGACAGCCTGACTGGGCCTTGCCAGGTAAGCGAACAGGTTCGAAGAGCAGCAGAGTTGCTGTTCAAGCAGATAAAGGAAGGGTCTGGCCTTTCACGGCTACCGTACTCCGCCAACTCTTAATTTTAGATACGTTTCATGCCTGGATGCCGCCTGTAGTGTGTGGATGATGCAGAATTATGAGCCCGGCGCAAGGAGCCTCACAGCAGTGCGGCCTTCTTGAAGCCGGGAACTCTGGGGCCCCCAAGGCCTCCTATTTTTTACAGCAAAATATTGCAGTGGTTAATGGACTATTTTGACTAGAAGAAAGGCAGATCAGTAATGTAGGTAACCTTTTCTCTGTAGGTAATTCAATGTATCAGAATGTGGTATGATCAGGAGCACAATGACCTCAGAACACGTACAAGTCTATTTAGCTTGCGGCAAGGCAATGACTTTGGTGGTCCATACCAGTAGGTTGGGTGCAAGACCATGCATATAACTACCAATTTGCTTTGAATTAGTGTCTGCTAGTCTTCTCTATGACAGTGTTATAACATGTTAAAATGGAAGAGCATTGGACATTAAAATGGTTTTACAATACTAGTTAGGTTCTGCAGTGCACAAAAACAATTATATAAAACAAAGATCTTACAAATTCATTCGGATGATAGTGCCATCTGGAAATATGCTTTCTTCTCTTCCATCAAGAAACAAATTCTTAACAGTCTGGTCAGGAAACGTTATCTCTTTTCTACCATCAGGATAATGCTTTTCTGAGCAAAAATGAAGCACAGGATACATTTATTTATGCTGCACAGAAAATACATGCTGATATTCTCAAAAGAAAATGTAACTGTATTAGTGTATAGTGAACACAATCTGACCATGCAACCATACACCCATTGCATGGCCTGGATTGCCATCACATCCAAGCAATGGCAAACATGAGGAACAGTGGCACAGGGAGTTTACTACAAAGCCCATTCTCTCTGTATGTGTTACTGTACTATTTTGAATAACTGAAACGTAAGGAGGATCAAAAAATTAAACCTGTCAATAGTCAGACCTAAAAGCACCAGCCCTAATCAGCAGTTTAAAAAAAAATGTTTTATTCGTTTCTGGCAGCAATACACAGTACTCTTTTTGAATAATTGGGTGATAGGATTGCAACTTACTTAAAGAAACTACCAAAATACCCACACTTGACACCTCTAGTTAGATGCAATTGCAATATTTTTATCCAATAAACATCTTTCAATAGTACATACTTTGAGTAAATTAGATTGTAGCTCCACAGTTACAGTCAGACATAATAAATATCACACAATAAATATGGTATTCATTCAATCAGTTAAAAAAAAAAAAAAAAACGTTTACATTGGGTAAAAAAGTTTGCAGGGTAGCACAAGCGTAAAAAAAGGATAAAAAGCAATAGCCATATCAAATCCACATTCCTTTTAGTTTTATTTCTTGAATTTCTGTCATGCAGACAAAGCCACAGGGACACTGGAGAACTTTGCAAGTAACATATTAAGGGAGGACTAAAACCAACTGAAAAATAGAGTGGGAGAACAGTTAGCGGCATTGGACAGTGTGGTCTACTTTGAAGAGGCACATTTTTAGTTTTCATGAATAGCCTGAAGATTTGGATTTAGACTGATGGGGTAAAGGACAGAACTCCATAGTCTTGTAGCGTGGCATGAAAAGTCTGGTTTTAGTTTTTCCGGAGGAAAGATTTCCTCAATTTGGCCCTAGAATCAGTACTGAAATACTAATATTTGAGAAATGTGTGCAGTTTTGCAAAACCACTGTCATGACAATCTTGTTAGAATCTCATAAACTTGTCACAGGATAGGCCTAGTGAGGAACACTGCTATTTTACATACTCATCTTTCTTAAGTTGCCTTCTCTTCTACACACGATGACTTTTGACATACATTTCCTTGTGAGACATTCTCTGAATCGGCATTGCTTACATTTCTACTTTGTGGGTACATTATCACGACACCTTGAACATTCAGTAAAAGGAATAAAGTTCACTGCGCAAAATTGCATTATTGTTATTGTCCGTAAGGTAATAACACTATCCAACTAGAATAAACAATAGTGATTTGACAGGGGTTGCAACATGGCCACACAGTTGCTGTTATAATATATTCAGAATTACTTTCTTGTTTAGTGAGAGGAGCACTCAGCTGACACTTTGAGGTCACTACATGCCGGAATTCCAGCTCAGCCGATTCCTGTTTACCAACAATAGGGATGTCCAGCTCTACATCAAGACGGACAGCCTAATGACACTTACCCACAGGTAATGGGGAGTTAGTCCACCCTGGTAGGGATTTGACAGATGACTCACCCTACGCAGAACTAGGTCAGGGAGTGCTGGGTAGGAGTACACTATACACAGTACCTACATGCCTGCATATATTCACTGTCTTAGCACAATGGTGGATATGTTAATCTTTTTCACTGTTCTTGTAATGCTATTTACGCTAATCTGTTTCATTCTGTTGATTATCGCAACGCATGTATTTTATACAAGAATCTCAATGCTTCAATAAATATTGATAAGCCTTGCTCAGTATTTGTGTATTTATTTGGGTATGCACTAGAGTCCAAACGAAAATGTTCTAGATCTGTTACCAAAATTTCCTTGGGGGATCAGGGTTTTCATGTTCTGAGGTTGCACATACATTTGTTACCCTGTAAAGTTAGGGGTGCAGATGGTGCACTGTGAGCTTGCAGGAACATGGGTCAACATATCCTGAGGGTGTGCACGGAATCAGTCTAGCACAATCCTGACGTTTATGTTGTCCAACAAATGCAAAGTTTTACCAAAGGAGGTACAAGCTGTACGACATGGTGCCGCCAACTTTTTAGCTTGGGTTCTTATTTGATGGATTGCATGAGTAGTTTTCTTTTGTGTACCCAAAGACCCCTGCTTACCTATTAAGAGGAGATGTCCTTAGTGTTAGGGAAAAAATCTTTCTGAGCTGAGTAGGTTAAGCCCTATGTATTGGCTGTAGGTTGTTCAAGCTTGAACTTTTTAAAAGGTTCTTCCCATATGGGTACCCTCTCTGATTCTACAGATCCAAATGCCTGAAACCGGTGACACAATAATTAACATACACAAATGTTGTTGCAATGTGGTCTTCCCCAGACAGGTGGAAACATTACCTTCGTAGCTGAGGCATACGAAGCATTCAGGACAGAGGTATTCTATTCATGGGTTACATTCCCAGCAGTTAATACAAGAACAAGACTGTTTAACACATACACAGCAGATACAGTACCTAACAACTACACAGCTTATGAAGATCTAGAAGTACCATTAACTTACCAAGAACATCAAAATTGGTTTGACGGCGCCCTACCACATTTTCCATAACAATGTTAGACTAGGTCTCCTTAGCAAAGAAGGGAGCAACATGGCCAGTCTTAGCCTGTTACACACCATATCCACATTTAGATAATCTGAGATCTCCAGAACTGCGTACATTATACACAGATCTGGTCAAAACATATAGATGTTTAAAAAAGTTTGTCATGCGAACAAAGACAATAAATTATGCGAGGGCTGCTCAAGCTGAACAGCCACAATTGGCTACACCAGGCATTATTCCACAGACTATCAATGCGGTTATGGGTAAAATTGCCACAAGACAGGAAGAAATTCCGTTCTGGATTGCACAAAAAACAAGCCAGCTTGAAGCATGTTTCCCCATACAGGACCACAGGAAAAAACTTACAATATGCTTGCCAATGGGGATGGCTGCCCTGGTGGAGGACTGTACCACATGGGGAACAGTCTTTACTGCAGTGTATACCCGAACTCATGGTACACCCTCATTAGCTGTTTTGCCAGATGTGCTTAAACAGATTCAAAATGAGCATGGGGCAGCCCCTGCCCTGGATTTGGGGATGAAAGTGATGGGCAATTTTGACGCAGTGTCCACCATTATGTTGAGCAACATTAAAGGGGAAGGAGCAGCGTTGGATATATGCCAGTGACTCACTAATTTGGCTCCGGGACAGCAGGAGCGCGAATTACCAAGAATTATTGAAGAAACTTACACAACAGTGGGTAGAGATAATTTGGGAGCCAGACCTAGTAAACCTCAAATTAAAGTAATTCTGAAAAGGATAACTCAAAGCAAGCACCCGAATCTTCCAAGAAGAAGTGGGAAAATAAGAAACAAAGAAAAGATTAAGTCACAGGGTGGAGGCCACTAAATCATGGGGCAGTGTATCTGTCCCTTTTCACCTTGTGGCTTTATTCTGGACCATAATGCACCGGGGCCGACCCGCTTGCCCCAGGCGCAGGCCCGGGCAGCACGAGCAGTCGGCCCCACTCCCTAGGGCACCAGACTCGCTCCAATGACTGGCCTGAATGAGAGGCAAGGAACGCAAATAGGGCCCCGACCTAGGACCACAGAGCCAGACTCTCCCACTCCGCAGAGCCGAGGGGAGAGGCACAGGACACAGCAGCATGTGAAGGGGCCACACTGGCCAGCGCTTCAAATCACTGTGGGGGAGGGCTCTTCAGGCAATGGGGGGCTCCGTACACACTCCCACACAACCAGCTCCTTGATCAGGGAGACCGGAGCCCCCGGTAGTAGTTGCAGACGAGCCAGGAGCCAAGCCGCGCCCCCTGCACTTAACAGTCTGGGACTCCTTTCCCAGTGCAGCCCAAGCATCCACAGGCCAAAACAGTCCTTGCAGCTAGCCTGGTTGGGAATACGCCACAAATGTCCACCTGCTCCCAGGGCCAATGGGCGCGCTCCTCCACCCGTGGCCCCAGGCAAAGCAGCCGACTTGGCACCCAGTCCGAGCACCCAGCAACTCCCGGCAGGCCTGAGAGGACGAGTGCTCAGCGCCAGGCTGCCATCTTGACAAGGCGTGTGGAGCACAGACCGCAACCGGTGCTCTCCACAACATCCAGCGCTAACTCACATGGCTGAGGAGGGTCCAAGAGACATCGATGTGACTACGCCAAGAGTATGCCAGAACCCACCCAGCACGGTTTCATGGCAGCGGCGGACAGAGCCTAACAAGATGCGTCCACCATGTTGGCCACGCACCCGGATGATGACCTTTCTACACACTTGACAAGAGTAGATCTCATAGTTATGGGTTTTTCTCATATCGGCTACAAATTTAATAAAAAAAAAAAATTAAAAAAAAATTAGCCCACTTCAATGTCCTGTTTCTGGGATACCAGCTGTCAGGTGAAGGCAAAAGCCTTGCGACGCACTTCTTAGAGAAGTGTGCACTTTTTCAACCACCAAACACATTTAAGAAACTTAAATCCATATTGGGATTCCAAAATTTTGGCAGAACATGCATTCCAGATAAATCAGAAGGTTAAACCATTCTACTACTTAATTCGTCCAGACTTTAAGCACACATTGGACAACTGAACACACACACATTTTATATTCAGTACAAGCTGACATGCTAGCTTCAAAATACTTACACACACACACACACGTGTAAACACCACAAACCTGGTTATCCGTATCATTGCGGGGTCATCAGGGTATAACTATGTTACATTCAATGTCGGTGACACTACCAACTCCATAGAAATCGCATTTATACCTGAAGAACAAGTTACTTACCTTCGGTAACGATATATCTGTAAGAAACATTAGTAGTGATAGATTCCTTACCTTAGAATATCCCCAGGCGTCAGACTGGATCCGGAAAATTTTCGTCAGCAGTACCCCTTCGCGTCGGTAGGTGGCGTCGTGCGGCTCCGCGTCCGTCGTTGGCGTCGTGGTCGCCGAGATGACGTCGCGGGCACTACTTCGACGCCGCCCACACGCGCTGACGTCAGTTCTGTACACGACTTTCCGCGCCAGGAACGCAGAGCCATGCAAGATACTGACCACTGGTGCAATGGAAACTAGGGCCCTGAAAGGGATGACCTTAACCCTAGAAATCAGTTCGCAGAATGGGGAGGATGGGTGGGGCGGTAAGGAATCTATCACTACTAATGTTTCTTACAGATATATCGTTACCGATGGTAAGTAACTTGTCCATCTGAAAGAAACACATAGAGATAGATTCCTTACCTTAGAATAGATACCCCAGCAATACCAACCCCGGTGGTGGGTCTGCGAACTAAGATCACACCAGAAAGTCACAGAGAACAGAACGGCCAAAGAAGCCGTCTCTCCGGACTTGGCTGTCCAGGCAATAATGCTTGGTAAACGTGTGCAACGAGGCCCACGTGGCTGCCTGACAGATGTCTTGCAGGGGGGACACCACGACCCAATGCAGTAGTGGCTGCAGTAGCTCTGGTGGAATGAGCACGCAGCCCCACCGGAGGTTCTTTTTTAGCCAAAGAGTAACAGGCTTTGATACATAAGACAACCCAGCGGGAGATAGTGCTCTTGTGTACCGCCCGACATTTCTTGGTGCCAACGTAGCCAACAAAGAGCTGGTCATCCACCCGGAACTGCTGTGTGCGGTTGAGATAAAATGAGAGCGCACGTTTTGGTTCCAGACGGTGGAGCCTCTCTTCCTCTCTGGAAGGATGCGGAGGCGGAAAGAAGGTGGGCAAGGTAATAGTCTGCCCAATGTGAAAGGCCGTAACCACTTTTGGCAAAAAGGAAGGACGGGGCCTGAGCACAACCTTGTCCGGATGGACTGAAAGGAAAGGAGGCTTACAGGAAAGAGCCTGGAGCTCACTCACTCGCCTAGCGGAGGTGATGGCCACCAGGAAAGCAGTTTTCAAGGTCAAGAGACGAAGAGGACAGTTATGAAGGGGCTCAAAGGGAGCACACATCAAGTATGTAAGAACCAAATTCAAGTCCCACTGAGGCATCACGAAAAGAATAGGAGGAAAAAGGTGTGTAATGCCTTTGAGAAATCTATTTACAACAGGGGACTTGAAAAGAGAGGGCTGATCAGGGAGCCTGAGAAAGGCCGAAATAGCAGAAAGGTAGCCCTTGATAGTGCCCAGAGCAGAGCCCTGCTGGGCCAAAGAAAGAAGGAACAGTAGTACTTCAGAAAGGGGCAGAAAGGGGATCCACAGCCTTTGCTGTGCACCATGCCACAAACTTGTTCCACCTGCAGGCGTATACCACTTTAGTAGAGGGACGCCTGGCTGCCAGAATGACATCACAAACTTCAGGAGGCAAGTCGAAAGGAATTAACTGCCGCCGCTCAATCTCCACGCAAAGAGGTGGAGGCTGGACAGGTTCGGGTGGAGGACCGTCCCCTGCTGCTGCGACAGAAGATCCTCCCGAAGAGGCAGTCTGATTGGGGGATCGATGCTCATACTGAGTAGCTCGGTATACCATACTCTTCGAGCCCAGTCCGGGGCCACAAGGATGACTTGGGCCTGGTCGCGCCTGATCTTCTTCAGCACTCTGGGCAGAAGTGGTATAGGCGGAAAGGCGTACAACAGACCGCAACTCCACTCGCGACGAAAAGCGACGCCGAGCGAGTGCCGCCTTGGAAATTCCAACGTGCAGAACTGATGACATTGCGCGTTCTCTTCGGTGGCGAATAGATCTAACCAAGGCTCTCCCCACTGCTGAAAGAGACCTTGCACCACCTCCGAGTGAAGACGCCATTCGTGATCCAGCATGCACCTGCGGCTGAGTTCGTCCGCCCTGGCGTTCAGAGAACCTGCCAGGTATTGAACCACCAGGGAAATGCCCTGATGTTCCAGCCATGTCCAGAGGCGCAGGGCCTCCTGACATAGGGTCCACTACCCCACCCGCCTTGTTTGTTGCAGTTCCACATGGCGGTGGTGTTGTCTGTGAACACCTGCACTACTCTCCCCTTGACAGAGGGAAGGAATGCCTTCAATGCAAGCCGTATCGCACGAAGCTCAAGAAGGTTGATATGGAGCTTGGACTCCGCCGGAGACCAGAGGCCTCTGATTTCCGCCTCTCCCATGTGGCCGCCCCATCCCAGTAGGGACGCATCCGTCCCCACTGTAAACTCCGGTTGGGGAAGGGAGAGGGATCTGCCGTCGACCCAATGCCGGTTCGTGAGCCACCACTGCAACTGTTGTGCAGAGCCCTCCGAGAAGTGGACATGATCGGACAGGTTCCCCTGATGCTGCGCCCACTGGAACTTCAGGTCCCACTGCAGAGCCCGCATATGCCATCTGGCACGATCGATCAGCAGGATGTAGGAGGCCATGAGGCCCAGCAGCCTCAGAGTCACTCTGACCGAAACCCGGGACAAGGGTTGAAAGATGGGAATCAGAGCCCGAATATCCCGGACTCGCTGTTCGGGAGGATAGACCCGAAACTGCGCCGTGTCCAGAACCGCTCCGATAAAGAGGAGCTTCTGAGAGGGAATCAGGTGCGACTTCGGCACGTTGATGGAGAACCCCAGCAAGTGCAGGAGGTCGGCCGTAGTCTGGAGGTGGGAGACGACTGTCTGGGGCGAGCCTGCCTTCAACAACCAGTCGTCGAGATAGGAGAAGACTGAAACTCCTGATCTGCGCAGAGGAGCTGCGACCACCGCCATCACCTTCGTGAACACCCGAGGGGCGCTGGTAAGGCCAAAAGGGAGCATGGTGAACTGAAAGTGCTCGTGGCCTACCGTGAACCGCAGGTAACATCGGTGGGCTTGCAGGACTGGGATGTGGAAATAGGCATCCTGCAAGTCCAGCACTACCATCCAGTCTTGTGGATCGAGAGCAGACAAGACCTGAGCTAGAGTGAGCATCTTGAACTTCTCTTTGCGGAGGAAGCAATTGACGTTCCGGAGGTCTAAGATAGGACGCAGGCCCTTGTCCTTCTTGGGTACCAGAAAGTAGTGGGAATAGCAACCATGACCTACTTCTGGCGTTGGAACGCGCTCGATGGCCCCCTTGGCCAAGAGGGCCGCAACTTCCTGCTGAAGAAGCACCAAGTGATCCCCCGACATGCGGTGGTATTGAGGTGGCATGGCTGGAGGGGTAGTCTCGAAGGGGAGGGAGTAGCCCCTCCGGACTATCTCTAAAACCCACCTGTCCAAGTGATGGTGCGCCAGTGGGGGAGGTGATGGCGAAGCCTGCCGCCCACTGGCGTTTGATGGGCCTGAAAGCTCGGATTAGGAAGGTTTGGAGGCAGTGGTGGCCGGGGTGGTGGTGGACTGACCCGCCCGCTGGCCCCTTGGTCTGCCACGGCGGAACCCGCATCCGCGCTGGGATGCTTGCTGCGCAGGCCTGTGGCTCTGTTGCGAACGCTGCGGGGCGCCCCTTCCGGTACCACGAAAGGAGCGAAAAGCAGAAGGCGGAGGAGGGCGGACTGCAGAGAGTCCCAAGGACTTGGCCGTAGCCCATGAGTCCTTAAACCGCTCCAACGCGCTGTCTGCTTTGTCGCCGAAGAGGCGACGGCCATCAAAGGGCATTTCCATAAGTGTGTTTTGGACATCCCCCGAAAATCCCGTGGTCCTCAACCAGGCGTGGCGGCGAACCGCCACCGTCGTTGCAATCAATCTGCCCAGTGAGTCGGCGGTGTCTAGGCCACAACGAATCATGAAATTAGCTGCGTCTCTCCCCTCTGCAACAGCCTGGGAGAGAGCTGGCCGGGCCTCCTCCGGACAGAGGGGCAGCACGTCCGCCACCGTATCCCACAGAGAGTGGGAATAACGGCCCAAGAGGCATGCAGTGTTCACGGACCGCAGCGCAGAACTGGAGGAAGAAAATTTTTTCTTTGCAAACTGATCCAGTTTCTTGGATTCCCTATCCGGTGGTGCGGAAGGGAAGGCGGTAGGGGAAGCAGAGGCTTGGACAACCAAGCTCTCGGGGGTGGGGTGTTGGGAGAGGAAGAGGGGGTCACCCGGAGCCGGTCGATGGTGTTGGGACACGTTCCTATCCACAGGAGCCCCTGTGGTGGGCCTGGACCAAGTGCCCAAAAGAACGTCAGAAAGGGCTTCATTGAAGGGAAGCAGCGGTTCCGCAGAAGTAGCTGCTGGCTGAAGCACCTCTGTCAGGAGGTTAGTCCTGACGGCCACCGTAGGAAGCTCGAGGTGTAGAGCCTCGGCCGCCCTACGCAACACCACAGCATAACTAGCACCCTCCTCCGTAGCCACGGTAGGAGGAGACAGCATGCCAAGGTCTGGTGAGGTATCCAGACCACTGGCACCCCCCAACTCCTCAGCCCAGTCCTGTTCAGACTCGTAAGCAGCTGCGAGAGGGTCCTCAGACCCCTCCCAGTCCTCCCCTGGCTCCTCAGGCTGTTCAACAGGTGTAAAATAAGGAGCAGGGACATGGGGATAGAAATCCCCGTGCAACGTAGGGAACGGCATCGATCGACGCCGGCTCGACGCCGCGTCCACTTTGGGGCTGAAACCAGGGTCGACGTCGTCCCGAGGAGCGGGCAGCGTCAGAAGTGGTGCCGGTGGGGTCGACGTCGGTGGAGGTGTTATAAGGTCAACCGGCGTCGACCGGGATCCAGGCCTGGATCCTAGGGGGTCCTGCGGCGCCGAGGCCGGAGCCGACTGCGACGCCGGGGCCAGAGCCGCCGGCGATGAAAGGCGAGGACCCCCAGTCGGGACCGCGGGGCCCAAAGCCGCACCAGCGGGACTAGACGGCCCAAAGAGGCGAGCCATGGCCGACAGGAATTCCTGTATTTTGGCCGGAGTCGCAGACGAACCCGGAAAGGGCGGGTAGTGCGGCGGAGACTGCATAGGCTCCGCCTGAGGCACCACCCGCACCCACAGCCGCGTCGCGCGACCAGCGAGGGGCAGTCGGAGAACGATGGCGTTTCTTCGACTTCTTGTGCTTCGCCTTACCTGACCCCGAGTGCGAAGACTTTGATCCCGAAGACCGATGGTGATGACTCCGCGCACGGTCCCTCGACCTCCCACGGGACCGGGACCTCGAACGGCGCGGAGCCGACTGCCGGGCTTCCAGCAACTTTCGGGACCGCTCCTGCAAAGTCTTGAAAAAACAGAGACAAAAAGCCTCAAAAAGTCAGTCAAAAATTGACTGGGGGTTCCTGCTCTTCCCGGATCTGCGCTTGCTGGCGTGGAAAAAGAAAGAACTGACGTCACCGCGCGTGGGCGGCATCTAAGTAGCGCCTGCGACGTCATCTCGGCGACCACGACGCCAACGACGGACGCGGAGCCGCACGACGCCACCTACCGACGCGCAGGGGTACTGCTGACGAAAACTTTCCAGATCCAGTCGGACGCCTGGGGATATTCGAAGGTAAGGAATCTATCACTATGTGTTTCTTTCAGATTGCCGAGATGCGTATTGCACCGACAAAAAAGATCCTGATGGCGGTAGAGACGGCTGTGGTGAGAGAGACAGACCATTGGCTCAGGGAAAACGAATAATTGTCATGACTCCAGTGCCGGGCTTAGACGCTGTTACAAAATCTAGCGTTCCCAACACAAAAGCATTACATCAGAGATGAATACAATGGGCCAACTTTCTCACTGCAATAGATGCAGACTACAAATTTGACTCTACACTACAAACACAAGCATACCTGCAATACGAATACCCTCTTGCCCAATAACGTCATGCCTCTTGATCAGTAGGATTACATCATCTATACTGCTGGTTTTGTACAGCTTGTGGTAGGAACTGGGGTGGCATGGTGAGCAAAAGAATGATGGATTTAACCCAGATCTCTTGACTGGGGGTGAATGTTTTGATTTGTTCTGCATTCCGTCCATCAATTGTGTGTCTTTTGCTTTCTCGCCCTAAGTGCGCCAGGTATGCCCAGACGTGGGTCCTGGGCTCACTGTGCCACTGGACTCAAGCTATCCTGGCTGAAGAGGGGTGAAACCCTGAAACCGGTCCTAGGATGATTGTTTCCGGTCCAGGGAGGACCTGGCTTGGCAGTTCGGGCTGGACTGTTCCCATGAGGCACAGGGTCAAGACTGATTTGCATATGGCCAGGTCTAAACTGGGGTGGCATGGTGAGCAAAAGAATGATGGATTTAACCCAGATCTCTTGACTGGGGGTGAATGTTTTGATTTGTTCTGCATTCCGTCCATCAATTGTGTGTCTTTTGTGGTAGGAACAAAGCACCAATATTGTTATGTTATGTTACTGGGCACTTGTAAAGCGCACGGCTACTCCACAGAGTGTCCCGGCTCTGGAAGGACCCCGAGACTGAACAGAACACAAACCAACAGGAAAAATTCCACTAATGTTGGAAAAGCCAGGTTTTTAAATTTCTCCTAAAACTAAGGAGATCCTGTGCATATCTGAAGGAGAGCGGCAAGCTGTTCCATAGCTGTGAGGCCACCACCTGGAAGGAGCGGCCCCCCATGCGAGAGCGAGAGAATTTTGGAACAGTCGACAGCCGCTGGGTGGAGGATCTCAAGGTTCTGAGTGGGGCATAGTGTTGAATTCTGTTCCTGATGTAAGGGGCCCCTATGTTGTGAAAGGCCTTGAAGGCCAATACTAGGGCTTTAAAATGTATCCTCTTACGCACCGGGAAGCCAGTGCAGGGACATCAGGTGTGGGGTCATATATGTCCTCAGGCCTACCATAAGTATAGCTCTTGCCGCAGCATTTTGTACCACCTGCAGGCGGCCTAATAGATAGTCTGGGAGGCCTAAGTACAGAACATTGCCATAATCCAGCCTAGATCTAATCCGGGCCTGGACTACTGTTTTCCTGTGTGGAACTGATAGAAGAGGAAGGAAATTCCTCAACATTTTAAGTAGCCCGAAGCACGTGCCGGCCACAGTTTGGACCTGGGACTTCATGGACATGTCGGTGTCCAGTTTCACCCCAAGATTTTTCACGGTGGTTACTGAACTTACTGGGGGAGACATGTTCTGAGGCCACCACTGGCGCCATTCCTCGCCAGGGTTATAACCGAAAAAAATAATTTCTGATTTTTTGGAGTTACACATCAACTGGTTCTGTCTGAACCAGGCGAACACATTAGACAGGCAAGCATTTATCTCGCTTCCTCTCAGCACACTGTCCTCGCACGTAAACAGCAGCTGCTTGTCGTCGGCGTAGGATATTACTTTGGCGCCGCATTCCTCTGCCAAAAGTGCCAGGGGTGCCATATACACGTTAAACAAAGTCGGGCTCAGAATAGATCCCTGTGGAACTCATACTTTCATAGAGGGAATGGGGGCCGAAAAAGGGGGGGCCCATACTGTTTGCTGGCGGCCTTCCAAAAAGGAAGTAAACCACCTAAGTACCGTGCCCCCAATGCCACAGTCCTGGAGTCTGTGCAGGAGTAGATCATGGGGCACGGTATTGAAAGCCGCGGAGAGGTCTAATAGTATCAGTACAGCTTTACCTCCTCTATCGAGTTTAGTTTTTATTGTTTCCGAAATTTCCAATAAAGCTGTCTCCGTACTAAAATTGGCTCTAAACCCTGATTGACTTGGGTGCAATACATGATTGGCCTCTACAAAATCAGTGATGACAGTATTTACATATTTCTCCAAAGCCTTGGAGAGAAAAGGTAGCAGCGATATAGGCCTGCTGAAGGTTTCTTTAGAAGTGGAAGAATTTTTCCATCTTTCCAGCTGACCGGCATTAATCCCTCAGACAGAGAGAGGTTCAGAACCAAATTAACCACAGGGTTGATCACCTCAGCTATGGACGCCAATACTTTCGCAGGGCAAGGGTCCGAAGGGGAGCCAGATTTCAATGCTTTCATTATTTTAAGTGATTTGGCCAGCGAGATGGGAGGAAACTGCAGGAGGGCCCCTCCTGAAATAGGAACGTCAGGGGGGGACAGACCTGTGTTACCATCTGTTGCTTGAGGTAACACCCCGAATGAATCCTGAATGGTTTTAATTTTATTGTAAAAATATTTTGCAATCTGGGTGGTCCATTCATTAGTGGGGGTGAATCGGCTGTCCATGGCATTAGGGGAGGAGAAATCTTTTACAATTTTAAAAAGTTCCTTGCTGCTGTTCCCAGCCTGCTCAATTTTCGTAGACAGGAAGATTTTTGATTGCGTAATGTGCTTTTAATTTATAGGCAATTTTATTCATGGGATTAAAATTCTTCCTCCATACCCTCTCAAGATGTTTGCAGGCACTTTTACTCTTTCTAAGGGCCTCAGTGAACCATGGGGCTGAGGCTCTGCAAGATTTTGCTGCTCGAGTTTTGAAAGGGGCTAGTTCCATGGAGCGCTCCCGGAGCCAGCTTTCGAGAGAGAGTACGTCGTTCTCTAAATTTCCACTGAAAGGAATAGGATGTTGCCTGAGTGTATTAGCTAATGCCTCCGAAGTGAGCTGATCGAAAGACCTAAAACTGCTCACACGCGGCTTACCGCATGGTTGAGGCCTTCCTAATTCCTTGTGTACTCTGAAGGTAAGTAAAAAGTGGTCAGACCAGATAATGGGGAGGGGTGCGTCCATTTCAATCCTGGCCGTAGAAAAAATCTGGTCCAGAATATGACCCCTTTCATGGGTAGGAAGTAGGACATAGGGAGTCAGATTGAGGGTGCTTAGGGATTCATACAGCTTTGCGGGCTCCGGGTCAGTTGATTGGTCCATGTGGATGTTAAAATCACCAAGTACCACGCAATGACTATTTGGCCACGACCGGGACAATGGCGTGTACTAGTGACTCCAAAAATAAACCTGCCGGCCCTGGTGGTCGGTAGATTACTACGCCAGCAATGGACTGGTGGGCTGACATGGTCAGTAGGAAACCGAGAGACTCGGCCCCCTCTAACTCTGCAATAGGTAGTGGTGAGCAGGAAAAGGTGTCCTTAAAAATGATAGCTACCCCCCCGCCCCTGCTGCCTGGCCTATCCTTTCTTATTAACAAATAACCAGGCGGGATTGCATTAGCGATGGTCGGGTTGGAGCTGGCATTAAGCCAAGTTTCGGTTATAAACATAATATCGGGCTTAGAATCAGTGAGGAGATCAAAGAGCTGGAACTCATGTTTTTTTGTGGATCTAGTGTTAAGGAGGGCTGCCTTCAAACTATTCCTTATCCCAGGGTTCTGAGTAGGATTGGTATGCATATCAGAATTCCCACTTCTTACTGTACACCCGGCGTCAGGAAAAGGGAGGGCCGCCCAATTACAATGCTTACATGAGAGGCAGTTCATGTCTACTGTAAGAGGAAAGTGGGAGCGGCACCTCACACACTTACCAATAGCTAGTAGACTTTCTCTGCTATATCTCATTCAATAATCGCTGGGGTACTGATTTCCTGATTTGCAACCGGCAGAATTCGCGACGCCGGCCGCCTCCGGGGCGCAGACAAGTTTGAATTAGGCGCGCCTTTGGCGCGCGTCCGCTGCGCGCTCGTGCCAGCGTCCCGTTTTATCTTCCCCAATTAACAACTACACCGCCCCCCCCCCCGAGCCGAAAATGGCGGCCACGAAGCGTCAGTCCTGAAGCCTCGAATACCTCCCCGACAGGTATCAAATCCCGCCACCCACACAGTTCAAATTCAATTCCACAATACAATACAATACTCTGTGGCATGTGCGGTTGTGAAGGGGCGAATGCGGCATGGTGAATTCCACCCTGAGAAAACCTACACGCAATCACTTTGTGACTGCAAAGCGCAGCTGACAAAACTTCTGCCACTTGAGAAAATGGGTCCTGAATTCCCCACACTAATAGTGTGCGATTCATTTTATTGTGTCCAGTCTTACAACTAGTATCAACACTATTGGAGCCAGAATGGATTCAGAGATTCCAAAGGGTACACCATAATGCACAAAGCGCTTTGGGGGCAAGTGGTAAAGATGAAAGAATGCTTGCCATGGACTCATGTGATACACACTTTGAGTCATCACTATGTAGGAATACACATTGCAGAGAATTCTATGACTGATGAAGCCGCAAAAGTAACAGTCAAACTGCTGCTGTCGCTGCGATTACTTATTCCAGTAGAAAAATAGAGACATCATGATGGCTGTTAACACTGCACGTGAAGAAACCCATTTGCTGAAAGGCTTCCCAGCGAAGTACTCCTACCAGTTAAGTGTGCAAAATATACCATTTGCTCGTATTCTCAGAGTGAGGGAGAGAGTAATACCGAATTCAGATCGCAGGTTAGGTTTAATCCTAGCAGCACATGAGGGCCTGCCATCTACACACGCAAGGGTGGCAGCTACAATTTCACTATTGCAGCAACGCTGTTGGTGGCCAGGTCTTTACAAACAGACTAGGGGCTTTGTCCTTAAATGTGACATCTGCCTGCAGATGAAGGGTTCCACCATGGCGCGGCCACCACAGATACCTCTTTTGATCTCAGACAAGCCTCTCACTTGTATTTATCTGGACCACTGCAGCCCCTTACAATCAGATGGGGCTTACAAATACATCTTAGTTGCAGTGGATTCCTTCTCTCAATTCTATGGGTTTGGCCACAGCGATCAGCTGACGCCCGAACTGTTATTAGAGACTTGCAAGTCTTCATGGGGACATACACAGTTGGCACATTCTATTCGGACCAGGGGCCGGCGTTCGCCTCCAAGGCTTACAAAGACACCATTGGAAAACTGGGTGTGACTGTGCGGTACTCCTCCCCCTATTATCTAGAAGGAAATTCAGAAGTGGAGAGGAAGAACCAGGACTTAAAGCAGCCTTTAATAGCGAGGTTATTAGGCTCATGACGCAGTTGGGTCCATCACCTATATGGGATCCAAAGAGCACTAAACAATCTGCCTAGAAAATCCCTGGGTGGATGGACTCCCTATGAGATCCTGTTTGGGGTTAAGATGTGGGTACCTGACCTCGACAGTCGCAGCACAGTGGTGGCTGAAACACCCTTTGACATTAATGAATGTTTGGCTGTTTTACAGGAACTGAACAGTTTACAGGACGCACAGAGCAATGTCCAAGTAAAACACAACGCCACTGGAGAAGTGAAGGAAGCACCAGCAACCTCTGGCTGGATCCCCAAGATGGGTGAACTGGTCAGGGAGAAGATTGTGGACGAGAAAGAATTTGGGCCATCTTACAGAGCTCCTATACCTGTCCCGGCTGTTGAAGGTACCAGAACTGTACTTTTACCGCCACTTGCTGGTTGCAAGAACAAGAGATTTGTGTCACTAGATCTCATCAAACTGAATCATGTGGTTGGTTCTACACAGTAGGCCACGTGGGATCCTGAGTAGCTACCTGCCTCCTCTCACTACTATCCAGGAAGTCCCACTGGAAGCTTTGATCAGTGATGAAGCTTCTACTCCCCGGCTGGGGATAGCAAATAATGAAGTGTCCCTTCTATCTGCTACATCAACAACTATACAAACAACTTGTACAGAAACACAGATTTCTATTTGGAAACAAGACGCGGATGGTGTCCATGTCAATGTACCACATTTCGAGTCAAAACAAGTTCCACACATCCTTCAGAGCTGCCAAACATGGATCGAACAGCCTTCGGCTACTTTATTGACTTTGATGACTTTGATGACTTCTCGTCAGATTCATCTGAGCCACTACCACCTCCACCTCTCTGAGGTAGACTGGGTGTGTTCTACTTTTGGCTGAAGAAGACGTACTTTGTTGCGCCATGAAATACCTGTGGATTACAATTTCATTACTTTTCCTCGTCCTGTGGATTGGTTTTGTGACCGTCTTTTTCTTGCTTCTGAATGGACACTATCTCCCAAACGCTCTGCTGTACAATTGGTGAACTTGGTTTTAACACCTCATTCTTCATCAAACTAAGTGCAAAACGACCTTTCTCTGGTGAACACCTCTACGGTTCGACTTCCAGACTGAATTGTTTGGTATAGGGTATTGCATGATATATTTGGACCAACTGAACTTTTGCAAATACCATATGTATTCCACATTTCTTTAAATGATATTATCACCCCTAGTACTGTCTCTGATGATTTGGACATTGATACAGTGCATGAAATGCTGGAAGATCCAGAGCATTCCACTGTTTTCAGTTCTGAGGACATGTAGGATTGAACAATAATTATCATGAAATGTTCTGTTTCCAACATTTTGGTCATCATTTCCTGCATAAAGCAAGTACTCCAAGTGCTGTGTGTCATTACATGCAATGAGCACACGGCCCCCACACCACCACGTGGTAGCTCATACACGTTTGCACAGAAGTTTGCATATTTTTCTGGTCATAATACCACAAACCCGGGGTCATATTATAGGCCCACACCAACACCAGAAAAGAAAACTAAGCCTAATGTTACAAGGCTGATATATTCTGAATCTTTTCTTTTCCAGCTGTCTACACAAGGTTTTGACTTCTGGAGGGACACTTTTAAAAACAAATCAATTTGGGGAACAAAAGATTGGCAAGATCAGGGAAACGTGGCATTATTTAGAGCATGCCAGATACATCAACTAATTTTCTTGAACAAAACAGTGCTGCAAATATCATGTCTTGGCCTGGCTAAGATAAAAGATTTAAATACATCAAACATTCCGACATCTGCACGTTTTGCGAACTGGCTACGGTTCACAAATTAGATGGAGGAAACATTAGATGCCATGCTTCGCAATGGTTAATACAATTCTTCAAAAAAACAAAACAAGTCCCTATAGAAAATAATTTATGTAACTAAGGTACTACACAGTGCTGGTGGTCAGAATGAAAACAGTAGTCCATACAATTTTATATTCTTCAATACCAGTGGGTCAATGCAACATAAAAGATTAAAATCAAACTAAAATAAGGCATATAAAATTTAATATTTATTTGCAAATATATACACAGTCAAAATTAAAAACATTTCATGATAAAATACAAAACCACAAGAAAACAGAGTTGTCGACGCTGCGTTTCGGTGAATAGACAAATGTACACCTTCTTCAGGACAGTTTTCTAAAAACACTGTAAGACGTTACTAGAATTCAATTTTACTAGAAGTTTTTAACGAATCAAATTTGTAGGGATGAGGGATTGGAAATGTTCACCTCATCAAAAACCTTAGAGTTGGAAATCTTATAAGTTTTTAAAAGTGTTCGTTGATGCCACCGTTCTATTATTATGCACCAATTGTGCCCGAGTCCAGTGAAATAAATAAAAATAAACTGGAACATCAATAGAATCAAAGGATGCGCCCTGATCGGAAATATCGAATCCAGAAACAAGATCTTCGCCGGTATTTTGATCAATATATATGGCGAATAATCTGTTATGGTTACTCTGGCACTTATGCAGCCGGTAGTTTAAAAACCTTTTAAAATTAGTACGGCCTCCTTGCAGTCACTGACTGGAAGTTAAGGGTACCTCCCTTGTTTATCTTTTACTTATAATACAATTCTTCAGGCATCAATCAAGGGGGATGGTTAGTGTGGCCGTTAAATATTAATGGATGTCATGCACGTTTTCTGGGTGACACTAAAGGGTTTAAGATCAGCAGGCCCGACCCACGTTATGCACAGACACAACACTCGGGGTGGTAACAACTTACAGTGTTGGGAAGTTGTACCTTGATTGGCTAAAAATCTCAACATTATCCCAGGTGAAACAACACTTGTCCCTTCTTTCCGATGACATGGGTCTACAGGACTTTTTTGGTTACGTCCTCGAAAAGCACGTCAAAAGCGCTTCTAATATGCAATATATAATGAAGTGTGGAAAATTTCCCAGCAGGAGGCTGCTTAGAGATTGCACGAAATTGACAGGGCAAATTTAGAAAGGGCTCTTGCAGTAGTAGATAATGTTATGACTAGCCTGTCCACTAGGATATTCTCTCTGGGTAACATTGTATCGTCGGCAATAGACATTCTACAACATGATATGTCCACTTTATAACACGGGCAGTCACAGCTTAGATCAATTATGTTACTGAGCTGGACTCTGCAGACAATTTGTGCCAGTTGCATACCAAGGCGAGACCTTAATGCCACAAACTAGTTTTTACCTTACAACCTAACAAAACAACAGACCATCATGGCAAGAAAAAATGCGACATACACGATGTTACATAGAGGAGTTGGAGAAACTGCCATTCACTGTTGCAGAAATATCTTCCGCGGATTGGACAATCCACAGGTTTATTTCTCTGCCAATCTCAACATTTAATTTCCAATACTGTTTACATTACCTTCAAGTAGGCAGATACGAAGCACTAGGAGAAGGAAATGTGCACGAGTCATGGATCTTACCATTTAGATATCGCAGTAGGAATGGCGAGACTGAAGTCTTTCTTAGCGGGTCAGACTGCAAGAATACTTTAGAACATTCCTTAGTGTGCAGGGAGGTTTTGCTTCGTAGAGCATATAATGCGTCAATGGCAAATTTGGGAGTTATTTGATGTTGAACAATCAGAGCTGCTGCAGCATGAAACCTCGCATTGCCAATCTTCTGATGGTTTTTGCAGTTGTGACTTGTTGCACACAAGCACTGTTTTCCACCTGCCCGCATAGTTAAGAGGCGATTCTTTGGCCTTTGATAAAGCTTTCAAATGTGCACTTTGATGCTTTGAGCAGACTGAAAGCCTTTCCAGAAGAATGTGACCTTAACATCTGCAAAGGAGACACTTGATCTTCGAGTTGCAAGGTCCTCTTCTGAGATAGTCGCTACTTCACACTAATTTCCCACTAGATTTTGGAGAACTTGTGCACCGCATTTTTAACATGTCTAGTACTGCAGGAGTGGTGCACGTTTTAAGAAAATAGGCTCTGGCTTGGTTAGTACCTTCCAGACAGTCTTCTGAGTTATTCCATCATTCCTATACTCTGTGCTGGGAAGCATGTTTGGAGGTTTTCCGCTGGTCCTGATCGTCTGGACTGTGCTTTTATATTTTCAGCTCCGCAATGGATGTCCCATCAAGAGGCCAAATGGAAATAGCACTTTCACATGTGCTCCTGTGTCGTGAATGCATGATACAGTGTTTTGGCGCACCCTAAATGAACAGTGGCTCTTGTCCTTTTGGCCTGTGTGGCTACACTGCATGCAGCTCATATTCTGTTGGCTTCTGTGCACTTTCGAGTGTGCCCTGGACATATGCCTAGGAACGCAACTGGTTCGGTCTTTGGACATTGACCTACTCGTGAGCCCGTTAACGGCCCACTTGTAATGTTGTCCCTTGTGCTTACCGTTGCTTTTGAATGCATTTTACGAGCCCTCCTAGGAGACTTTTGCTTCTAATGATCTGGATCTTGGCTTGGCTTCTGCACTGGCTGCTCCTCCTTCAATGGCTGCAGAAGTGGATGGATGGGAACATATTTGCTCCAGGGGTCTGATCAGATGGGTGCCTCTGGGAACATCGTCCGCGGTTGCTGGGAACAGGAATGTTTTGTCTACCTCTTGGAACACAAACAATCAGGCAGTTTTGAGTCGTGGGACAATTTTTTTATTTGGATTTCTTTTTAATGCAAAATTGCTTTTTACATTTGTTTTTATACAGCTTTTATATTTTTAATATGGTTTTCGCTATGCTCTTTGCTATTAAAGAAGCGTGAGGCTTTTTTTTTTATTTTTAGATTTTAGTAGGGTCCTTTTATACTTATTGACCCATATGTTTTAGCATTTGTCTAGGGATAGCTTTTATCGACCTCCGTCCAAGGAGTGGGTGTCACGTGGTTAGGCTAGGCCTAGTAAGGAACACTGCTATTTTACATAGTCATGTTTCCTTAAGTTGCCTTCTCTTCTACACACAATGACTTTTGACATACATTTGCACGTGTGACAATGCAGGATAACATTCTCTGAATCGGCATTGCTTACATTTCTACTTCGTGGGTACATTATCACGACACCTTGAACAACCAGTACAAGGAATAAAGTTCACTGCACAAAATGTCACTATTGGTATTGTCCATAAGGTGATGACACTATCCAACTAAAATAAACAATTGCTGTCTGACGGGGGTTGCGACATGGCCACATAGGTGCTGTTATTATATATACAGAACGACTTCCTTGTTTAGGGAGAGGAGCACTCGGCTGACACTGCGAGGTCACTACATTCCAGAATTCCAGCTCAGCTGATTCCTGTTTACCGACACGAGGGATGTCCAGCTCTACACCAAGACAGATATCCAGATGACACTTATTCACAGGTAATAGGGAGTTAGTCCACCCTGGTAGGGATTTGGCAGATCTCCCACCCTAGGCAGAACTAGGTTAGATAGAGCTCGGTAGAAGTACACTATACACAGTACTTATATGCCCGCATATATTCACCGTCTTAGCACAATGGTGGAAATGTTAATCTTTTTCACTGTTCTTGCAATGCTAAATTAAGCCAATCTGTTTCATTCTATTGATTATTGCAGCACATGTGTTTTATACAAGAATCACAATGCTTCAATAAATATCAAAAAGCCTTGCTGAGTATTTCTTGTGCATTTCTTTGGGTATGCATGAGAGCCCAAACGGAAAGGTATAAGATCTGTTACTATGATTTACTTGGGGGATCAGGGTTGTCATGTTCTGAGGTTGCACATACATTTGTTACCGTGTAAGGTTAGGGGTGCAGATGGAGCACTGTGAGCTAGCAGGGACATAGGCCAACATATCCTGAGGGTGTGCAAGGAATCACTCTGGCACAATCCTGACGTTTATGTTGTTCAACAATGGCACAATTTTACCAAAGGAGGTACAAGCCGTACGACAAACTCTGAATATGTCAAGGAGTGAAATATGATAACTATTAGCATAATCTGTTACCAGACAACTCACTATGAGAGTCACATTTGTCATTTGATACAAAAGCTTAATGTTGGGTTTATGCACTTTCTTGGGTCAAGCAGCCACTCTCTGAAATTCCTTCCCATGAAAATGTAAAGAAAATTAAAGGGGAGTCTTTGTAGCCTTCTTCCTAAGTATCCTTCTTCCATGCAACCATTTTGACAGTGTCGCCAATAAGATTTCTCAGAGCCTATACAATAAGTCAAATTGAAAAAAACATTTTCTATAAATGCGCCATCATTTATCTCCAACTCCCCTCCAACAATATCGCTGTTTAAAACAACATTTACAAATCTATCACTGACAGGTTTATGCAATAGCCTGCAGAGAATTTTACCTTAATTTCAAATGAGTTGGTATGGAGTTTGGTTTTATATGCCCCTTATGGGCTCCCAAGGGTCCGACTGAGTCCTCAATCATTACTTAGAATGATTCAAAACGTGATACCAAATAAATTGACCATCTCATTGACATTCATTGCACTGCTCACTATCAACATTTTCTAAATACTGTCCATGCCCAGAGTGGGGATATGTTAGACCTGTCATCCTTAGGGTGGTTGTAGGAGGCTTGCTCAGTATATAGTGTCCACCTATGGTGAGGCACTGTGTACTGAGTCCAGGCAACCCTTAGTGATAGTGTTTACGTCCCTGATAACCAAAGCTCTCAAGGGGTAGCCGTGGAGCGCAGCTAAAACGTATTGAGGAGGATGTAAAGCAGGTGCATTTACCTCAAGTCAGTCAGCAAGCTTACACATAAGAAAGAACCACACCAGGTGAGTATAAAAATACATTGTATATTAGAACACACTAGACAAGTCAAGTCAAGGAAACTTTATTCGACAGCTAAGAGTCATAAAAGCACAGTTCATTGCAAAACATTGGTACATAAAACCTTAAAAAACATTAAAAAATTATATTCTAAAAATGCTATATGCAGAGCAGATAAAAAGGTATCCCAATTTACAAATTCATCAAACATCTATAGGTATACAAACAGAGCAGCAATATAAGGTACAAACAAGCAATAAATAAATGGCCAAAGTATATTGGATCTGTCTCGTGAAGTACACATTAAATAACCGAGCACACTGACTCTAGAGCCGGCAAGCTTTTCCTGTATCTGATGGCCGCTATTAAAAAGCTTGCAACCCCCAAGCAAACTGTGGGAGAAGATAGCACACTAGACACTTACTTGGTATATCTCCTACCCGGAGATATCAAAGACAAACAAGAAATACTTTAGAAACAGTTTAAGTAGCATAGGAAAATACACAGGCAGCTATGGGGGGGCAAACCATACCCTAAAATAGTGGAATGTGAAATGGTTACCAAAACAGGACTGATACCTAAGGATGGAGGACCCAGGGGGAAGCATGGAACCACCCAAGGTGAGTAGCCAAGGACACCAAGGCGCCCGGGTGGAGAGTGGTTACACCGGGTCAGACGTCCATAGGATAACACAGGGTAAGTTGAAGATGGATTTTTACAGCTCTCGACCCTTTCCAAAGGACCACGAAGGAACCACTTGGATCATGGAAGGTTGGAGAGTCACCCCACCCGTGGATACCCAGGGAACCCGGATACCTACACCAGGCAGTCCGGGTGCATATGGGTGAAGTGGTGTTGGGACCGCTTGTTGGCGCCAATGGAGGATCGTGGAGGATTAGCAGCTACAGAGTATCATGAACCAGGATGTGGAATCCAGACAAGAAGAACCTGAAAGCAGAGGGGACAGAGCCAAACAACCCGGAGATGACCAGGAAGAACAGAAGCACAACACCAGCCCTTGGCAGAGGTTCTTGCTGTAGCACGGTGAGGTTGAAGCAGCAGCTGTGGAGCCCAGGCGATGATGAGAGCTGTCGCACGCCCGTCAACGAGTGCAGGAAGGTCAGTGGCTGGCAGGTCCACCAACAAGCCTTGACAAACACTAACAACGGTTTACGGGAGAAGATGCTGTGTTGCAGACCGGCAAGGTCTGTGGGACTAACCCAGCAAGGGTAAGTCAGTGCCGGCCCTCAACATGTAGGAGAGCCAGCAAAAATCGATGGAGCCCCCTGGGTACCCTCTGGCAGCAGGCACAAGAAGTCACAGGGAAGCCTCAGCAGCACACAGGAGATGAAGGCCCATGATGCAGAGAATGCAGGCAGGACGTCATTCTTGAAGCTGTGCAATGCTGGAGGCTGGGGCTTCTTGGAACTTGAAGATCTTTTGTGAAGAGAGCCAACAAGCCTTGGCAACGACAAATAGATGTGGTGCACAGGGTGGCATTTCACTTTGGCTGGAGAGGGATTACAGTCACCCAATTTGCAGGGCCTCTGAAGAACCAACAAACCACCACTTGTGATGCAGAGCCAGGCAATGTCTGTAGGACAACAGGACCAGCAAACAGGTCGTTGATGTAGAGGTGCCTGCGGATGCAGGAAAGTGACTCCTTCACTTTAAGGGTGATTCCTTCCTCCTTGGATGCAAACAGAGTCCTTGGTGACTCAGAGGATGTACGGCCACAGAGTTGCAGAACTTGAAGAAGCACACGGAAGAAGATACAGCAGGAATCTTCCCACCGGGAGCAGTCTTGTCTTGAGTCCTGGCTTCAAGAACAGCAGAGTTCTAGTGTCCACCAGCAGAAGAGTCTTTAAACAATCTTCAGATGACAGGCAGTCGGATCTTGAAGCTGTTGTCGGGACGAATCTAAGGACCCACCCTCAGGGAAGCCTTCAAGTAACCCTAAAAAGGGGAAGGACCTCTTCAATCAATCAATCAATGGGGCATTTATTCAGCGCACAGCTACTTCCAACGGAGGTGTCCCGGTGCTAGCGGCGGACTCAACAGTAAAAGAGGGGGCCTTTAAGGACGGCTAAAGAGCCAGGTCTTCAGAGCCTTCCTGAATGCTAGTTCTGTCTCAGCCTTACGAAGGTGTACAGGCATAGAGTTCCAAAGAGACGCGGTTCTCACTGAGAAAGCACGGCCACCCAACCTGGCTTTAGAAAAGCGGGGAGTCCTAAGTAGTTCTTGATGATTCGATCTCAAGTCCCTAGTCTGGCGATATTTCTGGAGTCTTTGTCTAAGGTAAACCGGGCCTCTGTCCCTGGTGGCTCTAAAAGCCAAGGACAGTGCCTTGAACTTGATTCTTCTTTTGACCGGTAGCCAGTGGAGGCTCTGAAAGTGGGGGGTAATGTGATGGCGAAGTGGCACATTCCTAATAAGTCTAGCCGCAGCATTTTGGATGATTTGTAGGCTATGAATCAGATGAACTGGGAGACCTATATAGAGGCTGTTAGCATAGTCTAGCTGTGATGTGACCAGTGCATGAACCACGGTCTTTCTGCAGTCCATGGGCATGAGATGCAAAAATCTCCGTAAGGCTTTTAGTTTCCAGAAGCAGGACGATGAGACTTGGCAAATCTGGGCCTTGCAAGAGAGGCGTGTGTCGAACTTAAACCCAAGGTTCCTAGCTGAGTCAACTGGGAGCGGAGGAGGGTTTAGCTGCGTCGGCCACCAGAGATTGGAATGCAGAGGAGAGGACTGATTGAAAAATAATACCTCAGTTTTATCGGCATTCAATCTCAAGCAGCTATTTGTCATCCAAGTTGAGATATTAATCAAGCATTGCTTAAAATTATCGAAAGCTGCCTTAGAGTGTTCTCTAAAAGAGAACACCAGCTAAGTATGGTCAGCATAGGAAACTACTTTCACTCCCTGTTGTTCGACTAGCGATGCAAGGGGGGGGGGTCAGATATACGTTAAAAAGAAATCGGGCTCAGAGCTGAACCCTGGGGGACTCCACACATAAGGGACTTCGGTGTGGAAACATGCGGGCGGAGAAATACTTGCTGAGATCGGCCCTCTAAAAACGAGCGGAACCAGGCCAACGTAGTTCCTGTTACTCCGAGATGTTCAAGTCTTTCCAGCAGGATCCAATGAGACACTGTGTCGAATGCTGCGGATAAATCAAGCAGCACGAGCATAGCGGAGTGGCCTAGGTCTAGGGCTTCACGTACCGTTTCTTCTACCTCCAACAGGGATGTCTCTGTACTATAGCCAGATCTAAAACCAGATTGAAAGTCATGGAGACAGTTGTTGGTCTCCAGAAAGTTGGAGAGTTGCTTCTGGACCTCCTTCTCAAGAATTTTAGTCAGTGCAGGCAGAAGGGAGATGGGCCTAAAATTCTTGAGCTCTGCTGGATCGGCGTTCGCTTTTTTCAGGATCGGCAGGACATAGGCCCTTTTCCAGGTGGCAGGGTAGGTGCCCGTTATCAGTGAGGAGTTCCAGATAGTGTTCAGCTGCATATTGAGCTGAGGGGCTAGTAATTTAAAAAACTTAGCTGGGCATGGATCACCGGGCGAGCCCGATTTACATTAGCTCAATTCTAGGAGCGACGCATCTGTGCCAAACGGACAAAATTCTGACCAAATGCCTGGAAGGCGTAATGAAGAGTTTTGTATCATTGGTGGCGCTGCCGAGGAGAAGGAGGAATTGATGGATTGTATTTTCTCCTGAAAGAAAGCAGATAAGTCCTCACATAGCGTAGCTGAGGGAGCAATGGTGCTCTCCAAAGCCTTCGGCTTAATGAAGCCTTGGGCAATCTTAAAGACTTCTTTGACTGAATTGTCTGAGGACTTAATTTCTTTGGCAAAATGGTCCCTGATGTCATTGCGTTTTAGCCCATGAATTTGTTTTAGAGCAGCTCTGTACGTACACTTGGCCTCAGGATTGTAGGTCTTACGCCAGGCACGTTCTAGCTTTTTACATTTGCTTTTCTCCAGGCAAAGTTCTGCAGAGAACCAAGGGGCCGAGGGTTTTATCCTGGCCCGTTTCACAGTTTTAAGAGGGGCAACTCTATCCAGGGCTGAGGAGACCCAGTTATTGAAGGTAGCGACATCCCTGCTAGGGTCTCCAATTAGCACCAAAGGGGCCGCTAATAATACGGTGCCCAGAGACTCATGGGAGACCTTTCGCCAATTTCTCCTTTCCTCATAGATAGGTTTGGCAGAGTTGTTTAAGAGAGTGCAATTGAGGCAGAAAGGAACTAACCAGTGGTCTGACCAGGTGAGTGGTATGGAGTCTCTACTTTCAGGGTGGGATCATTTGAGAAAATGAGATCCAGCATATGGCCAGCAGTATGGGTGGGTGCGCACACCTTTAAATCCAAATTTATGCCCTTGAGCGTGTCAGCCAGCTGAGTGGCCAAGGAACAATTACCATTGTCCATGTGGACATTAAAGTCTCCAAGGACTATAAAATTGGCATACCTCAGAGATAGGTCTGCGATAATGTCACATAGCTCCAGCAGCTGGCTGGACGGGGTGTCCGGAGGTCTATAAGCCAACAGACCAGCAATAGATGATGCAGGGGAGGTTGTAATCCGGAAAACAGCGTCTCAATCATCCCTGTGCTCTCTAATCTCCTGTATGAAATTTCCCAATCATCACGTAGAATAACCGCAAGCCCGCCGCCTATTCTGTTACCAACCCGGTTAACAGTAACAATTTGAAAACCCTCCGGAATCGCCAACATTATGTCTGGAATGGTGCTTGCTTTTAACCAGGTTTCGGTTCAAAACATAAGGTCACATTTATGAGACACTAGTGTGAGCCATACATCGTCCGCGTGTTTGGGAAGCGATCTGCAGTTTAGCCAACAGGCCCTAATGTTATAGCTATTGGCCTTGTGGTGTAAAGGATCTGGCCGTTTAGTAATAGTGTTGAAGCAAACCCTCCCATCTTCCTTCCCCAAGGAGAAGGTGCATGAGTTGCAGTGCAATTGCTGTTCTAACATGCCGAGATCCAGACTAGATGGTCCTGAGCAAGCTGCATTATTCATACCTAGTAGCTGCTCCCTGGACCATACACATCTGGCTGTTGGGGCAAAAGGTGCAGCGTGGGTGGCGCTGGCCGCAGTTCGGACGGGCGCAGACGGGCTTGCCTCTGGCGCGCCCGCTGCGCGCGTCCGCGTCGCGGCTCCCATTAAGTAGGGAATCCCGTGGTCAAGCGGTAAAGACTAGACCGCCGACCCAATATGGCGCATGAAAGTGTCTCACAGGACTGAAGATGGCCGCCCTGTGGGATACTATGTTGCAGGAGAGCGTGGAGTCGGGGAAGAGGAGAGCCCACCTCCTGCAAGGTTCCAGGTGAGAGGGAGAGGACAGAGAAAGCCTAATGCACCCTGCAACACGCAGCGGTGCGAGCCTAAACAGATAGCTAAGATTTAAAAATAGGAGTGAAGAGTCAACAAATTAAAAGCAGCAGTAAGTGGTCAGCACATAGCAGCAATAACACCCCCCGGTAGTAATTAAAAACCCGCTGCACCTCGCAGCAGTGCCGAGGTGAAATTAAAGTTAAAAGCAAAGCGCTAAAACAGTAAAATACAGTATAGGCTGCGAGATGAGCCACCTTCTCTACTGGAGACTTCTTCTGTGGTGACCCACATAACAGGGGGGTCAGGGACGCTATTCAGCTGGCTTAGCCAGTCAGATGCTCCCAAGGGCCAAGATTCAACATGGTATCATGCAACTAACATTGGAATCTGTGTAGTTGCATGATTCCAACATGTTTGATACAAAACATGACCAGGTTCGGTGCAGCCATTATGTAGCTGGACATCTTGACCTGCCAGTGTCCACTACATACTTTAAAATGCCTGTCCCGCACTTACAAAGCTCAGAGAATGGAGTCTGGGTTTCGTTGGGGGTACCTCTACTCGTGTAGGGGAAGCCAAACACTTAGAACCATGCAGCCTGCCCTTGGACTGAAGAGCCTACCTTCGGGGTGACTTATTGGTTAAAAGTGCAGTGACCGGGATATAAGGAAAGCCTTATATCTCAAGTGAAAGCTGCATAAACCATTTCACGCAGACTGCGATGGCAGCTCTGCAGACACAGTTTGCATGGGCTCCCATCGGTGGCATAATACATGCTGCACCCCATGGGAGACCCCTGGTGTACCAATGCCCTGGGTACATCAGTACCATATACTAAGGACTTACAATGGTACCCTAGTATGTCAACTGTGGAGTGTACAAAGTACTTACCATGGAATTTAGAAGAGAGAGCACTGCCACCAGGGTCCTGGTTAGCAGGATCCCAGTGAACTACAGTCAAAACACACCGACACTATTCAAAAAGTGGGGGAAATGCCAGAAAGATCCTAGTTTCCTACAGTGGTCTTCCCTCAAACCTTTTGCAAGAAGCTGGCTCTGTATATACTACACTAAAATTATGTACAGTGTGCACAGAGTCCAGTGGATCCCCAGAGGCTTTACAGAGGCTAAAGTAGATAACACTAATGATCTCTTTTGTGGTAGTGAGGGCAAGCAGTAATGCTTAGGAGAGGGCAGTGCAAAGAATTTGTTGTACACACACACAGGCAAGAAAAGATAACACACTCAAAGACTAAATCCGAGACCAATGATTTGTAAAAATAATACTTTTTGTATATTTATTTCTTAGAACCATAGATACTTTCTTGCAGTAAAATACGTTTTGCAGTATCACTGTTTTTCAATGTAAAAAGTGGACACTGCACTTTTCATTCAATACAATGTTATCCTATGGGAGGAAACACAATCAGCAATATGCAGGTAAGTAAACGATTTACGTTATTGACCTTTTGGATGAAGGATCAGTACCAGGTAAGGTTCAGGGTAGTGACAAAACTGTACCACCAGCAGCACCGGGGCGACCAGGTGCAGAGCTCAAACTCGGGACCAGGGGCCAATGTTATCCAATGGAGAAAGGGGGCAATCGAAGTGGTACTACTTGCAGGTGAGTAGCATGGTTTTGGAACCCAGTCTCCGGGGGTTAAAGTAAGCACAAGGGGGCGGGGGGAGGGCACAAGCCAGCACCAAACTTACACCCTCAGCGGCTCAGGGGTGGCAGGGTGCAGAGTGCTAACACAGCATCGGGCGCCCAATGCAAGCAAATGAAGAATCTTAAACTTGAAAAAAAGGCTGCAGGCTCAGGCCAGGAGGCCAATCGATGGAAACCTACAGCTGCACAGGTAAGTTGGGATGTTTTGGGGTGTGGGGACATCGTCGGTTGATTTCCCCAAGGCCCAGGGGCTCCAGGTGCCGGGGTGTCCTTCGGCGTTGGAAATCAGCTTACTGGTACAGGTCGCGGTTGGGAGGGGGGGAGGGAGGGAAGGGGCCGCCATGCAGAGACTGCAGGTGTCGACGTGGAGTCCAGCAGGGGTTAACCCACGGTGGACTGTTGCTCTAAATCTAAATTGCTGGGGAAACTCTGCTGGACCTGTGGGCCACTGGAACTCGGGCCGTGGACGTCGGGTGCAGAGGTAGGCGGTTTCACGGTTCCGCAGGCAGAGCACTTTATTTTTAAAGTTGGTTTTCTTCTGGACAGGTCTACTGTCCACAGCAGATTAGGAGTCTTTTTTAGAAGGCAGGCAGTCCTTCCAGGGTTCTGGAGGTCGCTGGACTGTGGGACGAGTCACTCTTCACCAGAGTCTTTGAGGGCTACAGACAGGCCAGTAGGGCTGGGGCCAAGTCAGTTGATGTCTTCAGTCTTCGCTGCTGCACGGCTCTTCTTTGTCCTCTTCTTCGTAGTTAATCTAAGGATTAAGGTCAGGGGTGCCCCTAAATACTTATTTTAGTGGCGTTATAGGGGTCTGAATGTAGTAGCTAATAGGCTACTTACCTTTAAGGTGCCTACACCCTTTGTATGTCCACTCCTTCTGGGGAGGGGGAATATCCCTAACCCTACTGGCTAGAGTCCTCCAAAATAATATGGAGGGTTCTCAAAGGAGTGGGTCACTTCAGCTCAGGGCACCATATAGTCCTGGCTGAGAGGGGATACACCTCTCCTGCTAATTTTGACGCCGACCTTGCCGCCAAAAATGAAGCTTGGTCAGGGCGGGCAGGCATCTCCACTAACTGGAGAGGCCCCTGTCATCATAACAAAGGACGGGAAGCCTTTGAGGCTCACCACCTTTCTATGCTGTTCCTGCTTGGGGGTAGGTGTGAAGCACATCCACCCAGAGCAGGCTTTGTTTCTGGCCCACAAGAGCAAAAGGCTCCCTCCTCAGTGTCAGAAAAATGTCTAAAGGTGGAAGGCTGGTGAGGACCAGTCAGGCACACACTAGCAGGTTGGTATGTTTTCACGGTGCACCTCTGAGGTGTCATTTGTATGCATTTCTTAATAAATCCAACATTGGAATCAGTCTGGGTTTATTAAGCTGAGATGTTGGATACCAAACATCTTGGAATTCGGTGAAGCCATCATGGAGCTGTGGAACTCGTAATGACAAGCTCCCAGCCCATGTACTCAGAATGGCTTCACTGTGCATTTATAATGTCTAAGAATGGACTTGGACACTATGGGGCATATCTGCTCATGCAGTTATGCCCTCACTTGAGGTATATTGCACCCTGCCTTAGGGCTGTAAGGGTGAGGTACTTATGCTGCTTGAAGTGCTAGTGGGCCTGGCACACAGGGATGTAACTTTTTGTTGGCCTTAAGACTGAGCACTTTACCACTGCTAACCAGTGCTAAAGTGCATGTGCTTCTCCCCTAAACATGGTGACATGGTGTATACCCAATTGGCATATTTAGTTTACTTATAAGTCCCTTGTAAAGTGATATACCATATACCCAGGGTCTGTAATCTAAATGCTACTAGCGGGCCTGCAGCACTGGTTGTGCCACCCACACAAGCAGCCTTTCAAACATGTCTCAGGCCTGCCATTACAAGGCGCGTGTACGCAGTTCACTGCCACTTCGACTTGGCATTTAAAACTACTTGCCAAGCCTTAAACTTTACTTTTAGTACATATTAATCACCCCTACGTAGGCCAGAGGTAGCCCTAAAGGCAGGGTGCTGTGTAACTAAAAGGTAGGCCATGTACTTTTAAGTTTTACATGTAGTGACTAACAGCTAAATTTGTTTTTCACTAGTGTGAGGCCTACTCCTCCTAGGCTAGCATTGGGAATTCCCTAATATACTTTTATGCGGTAACCTCTGATTAGAAAGGAGTAGCTGCATAATATTTCATATCTTTGTAATGGTAAATCCTCTTTGCTGGTAATGTTGAATTTAACATTACTATTTTTGAAATGCCACTTTTAGAAAGTGGACCTTTGTCTGCTCTTACTGCTTTGTGTGCCTTGCAGCCTGTCTCCAATACACGTCTGGGGTGGGTGACAGCTACACTGTGTGCATTCCCATTTAGACAGCCACAAACGCAGGAAGGGTGGGTGTAACAGAGAACTTCTCTGCATTCATCTGCATTCTGATAGCTCTTCCTGGGCAGGAAGAGAGGGGGGAGCTGACACACCTGAATAGGCAGTGTCCTGTTTCCCACATAAAGGGCTGATTACCCCCTACTGATAGTCTGGAGCCAGGGCTGGGAAGAAAGGGGGACCTGTGCACTTCAAGGGCCTGCTTTGAAGTCACCCCCACTTCAAAGGCACAAATAGGTATAAGTACTGGGCCTCTGACCCTACTAAGTCAGTACAGTTTTGGACCTGTGAAGAACTCAGACAGGAGTAAAGGTTCCTGTGCTACAAGGATTGCCACTCTGCTTGACTGCAGCTCTAGAAGAACTGCTTTTCTGCTTTGCTGTGCTGCCCTGCTGATCTCTGCCTTGCTGAGGATAAGGACTGGACACATCTCACTTGAACCTAGAGTGACTCCAAGGGCTTGCAACCTGTTTTGAAGTCTGAAGGGCCATCATAGACTTCCTTCAACCCTGCAACAGCACCTGGACTCCTCCATCTATGAGTCCTGCCCTGCCTAGAGGTGCCAATCCAGTTCTGAGCTCTTGAAAGTTGACTGCTGCTGTACAGAACCATCAAAATTGACGCAGTGACGACTTTGCACTGATCAGAAACAATGCATTGTCCTTTGACGCAGGAGCTGATTGACAACATCACTTCGAAAGGAATATGCCTCCTTACATCGCATGCCTTTTCTCCGCATGCAATTACAACGCGGTTGTTACAACTACCGCGTTGTAACAACGCATACCATTACCCCGCAAGAGTAACAACGACTTGCTCTACGGGGGGCGCTGGATGTTGGAATAGTATAATTTACTATTCCAACTCCAGTATGTGCAACAGTAGGGAAGGTGTTGGATTTTAAATCCAACACCTTCTGCCCCCTCCGCAAGTCGTCGTTACGGGGTAATGGTATGCGTTGTTACAATGCGGTCGTTGTAACGACCGCGTTGTAGTTACATGCTTTGAAAAGGATTCGTGGTAAGCGCTGTTTACCCTTCGAAAGACCACGCGGCACGACGACCACACAGTGCCTGTATGGTAAAGGGGTTTGTCGACGAAGCCATCATCGCCTGCGAGGATCTCAACCAATGCATCGAGTCTTTGACGTCGGGACCTGCGTGAGTCCTGTAGCCGGCCTGCCCTCCATCACGGTTGGCCTGAACTTTAGATTTACCTCAGTCCAGCGCAGCCTCAAATAACTCCTAAGCGCTATTTGCTTCTAAGCACTACTTTTTGATTTATTCTTTAAAAAATCATAACTCTGGTTCTACTAATTGGATTTGTGCCATTTTGGTCTTGTTTAACTTATAAACATATAATCTATTATTCTAACCCTCTGTGTAGTGTTTGTGGTGTTTTCATTGTGTTACTGTGTGTGTACTGTTGCAGTAACCCCTCCACTTTTTGCCAGATTTCTGATGCCCTTTGACTTGATGTGTCCTGGGTCCCTGCCAATCAGGTTCTCAGGGCCTGTGTTCTTTCCCAAAACTGTACATTTATACCCACAATTGGCACTCCTCTGGCCACATGTAAGTCCCTTGTAAAAGGTACCATGGGTACCAAGGGCACTGTGACAAAGGAAGTTGTCTAAGGGCTGAAGCAAATATTGTGCCCCCTTTAGAGGTCCTGTACCTTAATCCACACACACTGCCATTGCAAGCTGTGTGTTTTGGTGCAGAGAAAAGTGAAGAGTCGACATGGCAGTGTGCCATGCCTACAACCCACTGCCTATGGTGCAGGTAAGTCACCCCTCTAGCTGGGTGCACTATATCACTGGTGAGGGTACAGTTGCATACGCACTGTACCCCTAGAGTGTATAAGTCCATTCTTAGACATTGTAAGTGCAGTAAAGCCATTAAGAGTATATGGTCTAGGAGTTTGTCACTATGAACTCCACAGCACCATAATGGCTCTACTGAATTCTGGGAAGTTTGGTAGCAAACGTCTCAGCATAATTAACCCACACTGATGCCAGTGTGGGATTTATTATACAATTCACTCCGAGGGCATTTTAGAGATGCCCCCTGAAAAACAACCAGACTCTGGTGGTTTCCCTGACTGGTAAATACCAGCCTGTCACCATGAGACAATTTTATGGACCCCTGGGGTGGGAGTCTTCGTTCCCTGGGCCCAGAAACATAGCCTTTCCTCGGTGGAGGTGTTCACACGTCCCCCAGGTCAGGAAGAGCCATCTGTGGCAGGGGAGCTTCAAAGGACTTGCCGCCTTTGCAACACGACCACCAGCCTCTCCTGCTATCAGGAGCAGGCCCCCTTCCTGTCTCACCCCCTTTTTAGCGGTAAGACAGGCGGGAAAAATTAGAACAGCCCAGAAGGTGTGCCCACCTCTGCCAACCCCACCCCTTAGGTGGGGGAGGCGATGTGAAGCCCAATCTTCAGTGCCCACCACCTTGAAGATGGCAGGCACTCGCCAATTAGGGATTGTGCCCACTCCCCAACGTGGGAAGAGCACACCAAGGGTGTAGTCACCCTAAGGTCAGTAGCCCATTGGCTGCTACCTCGAGACCCCTTAAACTCCCCCTAAATACAGTACTGACATAGCTGACTTGGCCCCAGCCCTACCCGCCCATCTGCAGTTTCCGGAGATCCTGTGCCAAAGGTCGACCTGTTCTGCAGCTAGCGACCTCCAAGACCCCTGGGAGGACTGACTGCCTCCAACAAAGACCGGATCTCTAGTGAACAGCAGCTCTGTCCCAAAAAAACTCCAAAGACAGACTCTGAGCCTGCTGAGGAAGAAGAAACTCGAAGCCTGGAACCACCACTGCACCCGTCGCCTACAGCCCGAATCCAAGTGACCCACCGGTCCCAGCGTGGTCCCCCAGCGGTCCAGAGTCAGAGTTCACCGTGAATTGACCCCTCCAGGACTCCCCGACGTCGACTGCAGCCTCTGTACGGAGACCCCCCCCCAAACCACGAATTGCCCAGTAAGGTGAAATCCGACCTCAAAAGGCACCTCTGCATCCAGTTGCCCTGCACTCTGGAGAAGAGGACCTGAGGTGCACCTATGTCCCTGAGCCCTCCAACTTACCTGCCCTTGGTTCCTCCCGGAAGACTTCCTGGACCGAACCTGCAGCTAAAATCCCAAACCGGCAACCTCCATAGGATTGCATTGGGCTCCTGATCCCTTCTAAGGCACAAGTTACTAACTTGTGTAACGATATATCTGTAAGAGACAGTAGTTAGTGACAGATTCCTTACCTTAGAATATCCCCAGGCGTCAGGCTGGATCCGGAAAGTTTTGCGTAGCAGTACCCTTGCGCTTCGGTAGGCGGCGTTGTGCAGCTCCGCGTCCGTCGTCGGCGTCGAGATCGCCGGGATGACGTCGCGGCCAGTACTTAGACGCCGCCCCTGCGCGCTGACGTCAGTTCTGTACACGACTTTCCGCGCCAGGAACGCAGAGCCATGCAAGAAGTTGACATTGGTGTCTGAAAAAATACTAGGGCCCTGAAAGGGATGTCCTTAACCCTAGAAATCAGTTCGCAGAACGGGGAGGATGGGTGGGGCGGTAAGGAATCTGTCACTAACTGATATATCGTTACACTAGTTAGTAACTTGTGCATCTGAAAGAGACACGTTAGTGACAGATTCCTTACCTTAGAATAGATACCCCAACAATACCAACCCCAGTGGTGGGTCTGCGAACAAGATCAGACAAGGAAGTCCCGGAGGACAGAGCGGCCAAAGAAGCCATCCCTCCGGACCTGGCTGTCAAGGCAGTAATGCTTGGTAAACGTGTGCAGCGAGGCCCACGTAGCTGCCTGACATATATCCTGTAGCGGAACACCACGCCCTAAAGCCGTGGTAGCAGCTGTTGCTCTGGTAGAATGAGCACGTTGCCCAACAGCGGGCTCCTTCTTAGCCAAAGAATAGCAGGCTTTGATACACAAGATTACCCAGCGGGAGATGGTCCTTTTGTGTACCGCCCAACCTTTTTTGGCGCCCACGTAGCCAACAAAGAGCTGGTCATCCACCCGGAACTGTTGTGTGCAGTTGAGGTAAAAGGAAAGCGCACGTTTTGGGGCCAGACGGTGGAGCCTCTCTTCCTCTCTGGAAGGATGCGGAGGCGGAAAGAAGGTGGGCAAAGTGATGGTCTGCCCAATGTGGAAGGCAGTAACCACCTTTGGCAAGAAGGACGGACGCGTCCTAAGAACAACCTTGTCTGGATGGACAGACAGAAAGGGAGGCTTGCACGAAAGAGCCTGGAGCTCACTCACCCGCCGAGCGGAGGTGATGGCCACCAGAAAAGCTGTCTTTAGAGTGAGAAGACGAAGAGGACAGTTATGTAGAGGCTCAAAGGGAGCGCACATTAAAAAGGTAAGAACCAAGTTCAAGTCCCACTGAGGCATCACAAACGGAACAGGAGGGAAGAGGTGTGTAATGCCCTTAAGAAACCTGTTAACAGGGGACTTGAAAAGGGAGGGCTGATCAGGAAGCCTGAGGAAGGCCGAGATTGCACAAAGATAGCCCTTGATGGTACCCAGAGCAGAACCCTGCTGGGCCAGAGAAAGAAGGAACAGAAGAACCTCAGAAAGAGGGGCAGAAAGGGGATTCACAGCCTTTGCTGTGCACCATGCCACAAACTTGTTCCACCTGCAGGCGTATACCACCTTAGTGGAGGGACGCCTGGCTGCCAGAATCACATTACAAACTTCGGGAGGCAAGTCGAAAGGAATCAACTGCCGCCGCTCAATCTCCACGCAAGGCGGTGGAGACTGGACAGGTTCGGGTGGAGGACCGTCCCCTGCTGCTGCGACAGAAGATCCTCCCGAAGAGGCAGACGGATCGGGGGAATCGACGCTCATACTGAGTAGCTCGGGATACCAAACTCTTCGAGCCCAGTCCGGAGCCACAAGAATGACTTGGGCCCGGTCGCGCCGAATCTTCTTCAACACTCTGGGTAGAAGTGGTATAGGCGGAAAGGCGTACAACAGACCGCAACTCCACTCGCGACGAAAAGCGTCGCCGAGCGAGTGCCGCCTTGGAAATTCCAACGCGCAGAACTGATGACATCGCGCGTTCTCTTCGGTGGCGAATAGATCTAACCAAGGCTCTCCCCACTGTAGAAAGAGTCCTTGCGCAACTTCCGAGTGAAGACGCCATTCGTGATCCATCATGCACCTGCGGCTGAGTTTGTCCGCCCTGGCGTTCAGGGAACCTGCCAGGTGTTGAACCATCAGGAATATGCCCTGATGTTCCAGCCATGTCCAGCCCGGACGCAGAGCCTCCTAACATAGGGTCCACGACCCCACCCCGCCTTGTTTGTTGCAGTACCACATGGCGGTGGTGTTGTCTGTGAACACCTGCACTACCTTCCCTTTGACAGAGGGAAGGAATGCCTTGAGTGCAAGTCGGATCGCCCGGAGCTCCAGAAGGTTGATATGGAGCTGGGACTCCGCCGGAGACCAGAGGCCTCAGATCTCCGCCTCTCCCATGTGACCGTCCGTCACAACTGTGTGCTCTGGCTGGGGAAGGGAGAGGGATCTGCCCATTGCCGGTTCGAGAGCCACCACTGCAACTGTTTTGCAGTCCCCTCCGAGATCTGGACGTGATCGGACAGGTTGCCCTGGTGCTGCGCCCACTGGAACTTCAGGTCCCACTGCAGAGCCCGCATATGCCATCTGGCATGATCGACCAGCAGGATGCAGGAGGCGATGAGGCCCAGCAGCCTCAGGGTCATCCGTACCAAAACCCAGGATAGAGGCCGAAAGATCGGAATCATAGCCTGAATATCCCGGACTCGCCGTTCGGGAGGATAGACCCGAAACTGCGTTGTGTCCAGAACTGCTCCGATGAAAAGGAGCTGTGGAGAAGGAATCAGGTGCGACTTCGGCACGTTGATGGAGAACCCCAGCGAGTGCAGGAGTTCGGCCGTAGTCTGGAGGTGGGAGACGACTGCCTGGGACGAGCCCGCCTTCAGCAGCCAGTCGTCGAGATAGGGGAAGACTAGAACCCCTGCCCGGCGCAGATGAGCTGCGACCACCGCCATCACTTTCGTGAACACCCGAGGGGCGCTGGTAAGGCCGAAAGGGAGCACGGTGAACTGAAAATGCTCGAGGCCTACCGTGAACCGCAGGTAACGCCGGTGGGCCGGCAGGACGGGGATGTGGAAATATGCGTCCTGCAAGTCCAACGCTACCATCCAGTCTCCAGGGTCGAGGGCAGTCAAGACCTGAGCTAGGGTTCGCATCTTGAACTTCTCCTTCTGGAGGAAGCGATTGACGTTCCGGAGGTCCAAGAAAGGACGCATGTCCTCCTTGTCCTTTTTGGGCACCAGAAAGTAGTGGGAGTAGCAACCACGTCCTACTTCTGGGGTCGGAACGCGCTCGATGGCCCCCTTGGCCAAGAGGGCCCCTGACATGCGGTGGAATTGAGGTGGCATGGCTGGGGGGATGGTCTCGAAGGGGAGGGAGTAGCCCCTTCGGACAATGTCCAAGAACCACTTGTCCGAGGTGATGGCACGCCAGTGGTGAAGGTGATGGCGGACCCTGCCCCCTACTGGCGTGCTGTGCACCTGAAAAGAAGGACTAGGAGGGCTTGGAGGCCGCGGACGGGGTTGGTGGCCTGACCCGCACGCTGGTTGCCTGACCCGCTACGGCGGGAGCCACGTCCTCGGCCACGCGAAGACGTTTGCTGCGCGGGCCGGTGGCTGGGCAGCGGACGTGACTGGGCGCCCCTTCCGTGGCCAAAAAGGGGCGAAAAGCAGACGGCTGCGGAGGGCGTACAGCAGAAAGGCCCAGGGACTTGGCCGTAGCCCGCGAGTCCTTAAAGCGCTCCAGCGCATGGTCTGCCTTGTTCCCAAAAGACCGATCCCATCAAAGGGCATGTCCATAAGAGTGTTTTGGACATCACCCGAGAAACCAGTGGTTCTCAGCCAGGCGTGACGGCGCAGCGCCACTGTCGTTGCAAGCGATCTGCCTAGCGAGTCGGCGGTATCTGATGGTGTACTTTGCCGCATCTCTTCCCTCCGCAATGGTGCGGGAAAGCAGTGTCTGGACCTCCTCAGAACACTGGGGCAGAACTTGCGCCACCGAGTCCCACAAGGAGTGGGAATATCGGCCCAAGAGGCAAGTGGTGTTGACGGACCGCAAGCCAGCACTGGAGGAAGAAAAGACCTTCTTCCCAAATTGATCCAGGCGTTTGGATTCCCTATCCGGGGGAGCGGTAGGGAAGGCGCTTTGGGAAGCAGAGGCTTGGACCACAAAGCTCTCAGGGGTGGGGTGTTGGGAGAGGAACAGGGGGTCGCCCGGGATGGCGTCGGGCCACGTTCCTATCCACAGGAGCCCCTGTGGTGGGCTTGGACCAGGTGCCCAAAAGAACGCCTGAAAGCGCCTCGTTAAACGGCAGCAGTGGCTCCGAGGAGGTAGCCGCCGGCTGAAGCACTTCCGTCAGGATGTTAGTCCTGACAGCCACTGAAGGCAACTGGAGGTGTAAGGCCCCAGCTGCTCTACGCAACACCGTTGCAAAGTTTGCTCCCTCCTCCGTTGCCACGGAAGGAGGAGACAGCATGCCAGAGTCAGGGGAGGAGTCTAGACCACTGGCATCCCCAAGCTCCTCAGCCCAGTCCTGATCAAACTCACATTGCTGTGTGAGAGGGTCATCAGACCCTTCCCAGTCCTCTGCGTCCTCCAATTCTGGTTCAAAATAAGGAGGAGGGACATGTGGGACCCAAGGTCCCATCGGCGTCGGAGCCGGCGTCGAGCGACGCCGGTCCTGCGCCCCGTCCGGAGAGAACCGGGGAACGACGCCGCCCGGAGCCCCGGGCGGCGTCGGGAACGGCACCGGAGAGATCGGCGGAGGTGTCGTCAGGTCAACCGGCGTCGATCGGGGTTGTGGCAGCACCGGAGTCGGGGTCGAGGCCGGGGCCTAGGCTGGTGTGACAGGCGGTGCCGGGACCGGAGTCGCCGGCGGCGCCAGAGAAACCCCATCAGGGCCCACGGGGCCTGAAGGCGCACAGGGGGGACCTTGAGGCCCGAAGAGGCGGGCCATGGCCGACAGGAACTCCTGTATCTCGGCCGGAGTCGCCCCCGAACCCGGGAAGGACGGGTAATGCGGGGGCGGCTCCACAGGCACTCCCGGAGCCGCGGGGACGGTGCCGACAGGACCCTCAGCCGAGTCGCGAGACCGGCGAGGGGAAGTCGTCGAGCGATGACGCTTCTTCGACTTCTTATGCTTTGACTTACCGGAAGAGTGCGAAGACTTGGACCCCGACGACCGATGAGGACTCCGCGACCGGCCCCTTGACCTCTCACGTGACCGGGGCTTGGCGTGGCGCGGAGCCGACTGCCGGACCTCGAGGAGCTTTCGAGACCGCTCTCGCAAAGCCTTCGGATGGAAGGCCCGGCAGTCGGAGCACGACTTGGTGTCGTGGTCGCGGCCGAGCAGTAGAGACAATCCTGATGCGGGTCTGTGATCAACATCATTCGACCACAGGCGCGCATGGCTTGAAGCCGGGCATCCCTACCGACACCTTCGGAGTCGAGAGACTCCGAGAAAACAGTGAAAAATCACCAAAAAACTTAGTCAAAAAATGACTAGGGCACTGCTCTTCCCGGATCTGCGCTTACTGGCACGGAAAAAGAAAGAACTGACGTCAGCGCGCAGGGGCGGCGTCTAAGTACTGCCCGCGACATCATCCCGGCGGTCCCGACGCCGAACGCGGAGCCGCACAACGCCGCCTACCGACGCGCAAGGGTACTGCTACGCAAAAACTTTCCGGATCCAGCCTGACGCCTGGGGATATTTTAAGGTAAGGAATCTGTCACTAACGTGTCTCTTTCAGATATCCTGGACTCGCCGTTCGGGAGGATAGGCCCGAAACTGCGTCGTGTCCAGAACTGCTCCGATGAAAAGGAGCTGTGGAGAAGGAATCAGGTGCGACTTCGGCATGTTGATGGAGAACCCCAGCGAGTGCAGGAGTTCGGCCGTAGTCTGGAGGTGGGAGACGACTGCCTGGGACGTGCCCGCCTTCAGCAACCAGTCGTCGAGGTAGGGGAAGACTGGAACCCCTGCCCGGCGCAGATGAGTTGCGACCACCGCAATCACTTTCGTGAACACCCGAGGGGCGCTGGTAAGGCCAAAGGGGAGCACGGTGAACTGAAAATGCTCGAGGCCTACCGTGAACCGCAGGTAACGCCGGTGGGCCGGCAGGACGGGGACGTGAAAATATGCGTCCTGCAAGTCCAGCGCTACCATCCAGTCTCCCGGGTCGAGGGCAGTCAAGACCTGAGCCAGGGTGAGCATCTTGAACTTCTCCTTCTGGAGGAAGCGATTGACGTTCCGGAGGTCCAAGATAGGACGCATGTCCTCCTTGTCCTTTTTGGGCACCAGAAAGTAGTGGGAGTAACAACCACGCCCTACTTCTGGGGTCGAAACGCGCTCGATGGCCCCCTTGGCCAAGAGGGCCGCAACTTCCTTTTGAAGAAGTACTAAATGATCCCCCGACATGCAGTGGCATTGAGGTAGCATGGCTGGGGGGTAGTCTCGAAGGGGAGGGTGTAGCCCCTTCGGACAATGTCCAAGACCCACTTGTCCGATGTGATGGCACGCCAGTGGTGATGGCGAACCCTGCCCCCCACTGGCGTGCTGTGGACCTGAAAGGATGGACTAGGAGGGCTTGGAGGCCGCGGACGGGGCGGAGGTGGTGGCCTGACTCGCATGCTGGTTACCCAGCCCACCTCGGCGGGAGCCACGTCCTCGGCCACGCGTAGATGCTTGCTGCGCGGGCCGGTGGCTGGGCAGCGGACGTGACTGGGCGCCCCTTCCGTGGCCACGAAAGGGGTGAAAAGCAGACTGTTGCAGAGGGCGCACAGCAGAAAGGCCCAGGGACTTGGCTGTAGCCCGCGAGTCCTTAAAGCGCTCCAGTGCATGGTCTGCTTTGTTGCCGAAAAGGCCGACACCATCAAAGGGCATGTCTATAAGTGTGTTTTGGACATCGCCCGAGAAACCAGTGGTCCTCAGCCAGGCGTGACGGCGCAGCGCCACTGTCGTCGCAAGCGATCTGCCTAGCGAGTCGGCGGTATCAAGGCCACATCGGATCGTATACTTCGCCGCATCTCTTCCTTCCGCAATGGCGCGGGAAAGCAGTGCCTGGGCCTCCTCAGGACACTGCGGCAGGACCTGCGCCACCGAATCCCACAAGGAGTGGGTATATCGGCCCAAAAGGCAAGTGGTGTTGACAGACCTCAAGCCAGCACTGGTGGAAGAAAAACTTTCTTCCCAAATTGATCCAGTTTTTGGATTCCCTATCCGGGGGAGCGGTAGGGAAGGCGCTTTGAGAGGCAGAGGCTTGGACAACCAAGCTCTCAGGGGTGGGGTGTTGGGAAAGGAACAGGGGGTCGCCCGGAGCAGGGCGATGGCGTCGGGCTACGTTCCTATCCACAGGAGCCCCTGTGGTGGGCTTGGACCAGGTGCCCAAAAGAACGTCCGAAAGTGCATCGTTGAACGGCAGCAGTGGCTCCGAGGAGGTAGCCGCCGGCTGAAGCACTTCCGTCAGGATGTTAGTCCTGACAGCCACTGTAGGTAACTGGAGGTGCAGGACCTCAGCTGCCCTACGCAATACCGTAGCAAAGTTTGCTCCCTCCTCCGTTGCCACGGAAGGAGGAGACAGCATGCCATTGTCAGGGAGGTGTCCAGACCACTGGCATCCCCAAGTTCCTCAGCCCAGTCCTGATCATACCTCACATTGGGCAGTGAGAGGGTCCTCAGACCCCTCCCAGGTCTCTTCGTCCTCCAAATCAGGGTCAATGTAAGGAGGAGGGACATGTGGGACCCAAGGTCCCAGCGCCACCGGAGCCGGCGTCGATCGACGTCGGTCCGGCGCCGAGTCCGGATCCGGAGAGAACCTGGGGACGACGACGCCCGGAGCCCCGGGCGGCGTCGTGAACGGCACCGGGGAAAACGACGCCGGTGGAGGTGTTGTGAGGTCAACGGGCGTCGACCGGGGTTGCGGCAGCACCGGAGCCGGGGCTGGTGTTGCTGGCGGCGCCGGGACCGGAGTCGCCGGCGGAGCCGGGGCCAGAGCCGCCGGCGGAGCCGCAGGAGGAACCCCACTAGGGCCCGCGGTGCCCAAAGGCGCACCCGGGGGACCTTGAGGCCCGAAGAGGCGGGCCATGGCCGACAGGAACTCCTGTATTTCGGCCGGAGTCGCCGCCGAACCCGGGAAGTGAGTGAGGGTAATGCGGCGGCGGCTCCACAGGCACTCCCGGAGCCGCGGGGACGGTGCCGTCGGGACCTTGAGCCGAGTCGCGCGACCAGCGAGGGGAAGTCGTCGAGCGATGACGCTTCTTCGACTTCTTGTGCTTCGACTTACCGGAGGAGTGCAAAGACTTTGACCCCGAAGAACGATGAGGACTCCGCGACCGGCCCCTCGACCTCTCTCGTGACCGGGGCTTGGATTGGCGCGGAGCCGACTGCCGGACCTCGAGGAGCTTTCGAGACCGCTCTCGCAAAGCCTTCGGATGTAAGGCCCGACAGTCAGGGCACGACTTGGAGTCGTGGTCGCGCCCGAGGCAGTAGAGACAATCCTGATGCGGGTCCGTGATCGACATCATTCGACCACAGGCGTCGCATGGCTTGAAACCGGGCATCCCTACTGACACCGTTGGAGTCGAACGACTCGAGAAAACAGTGACAAAAAGTCACAAAAAGGTCAGTCAAAAAATGACTGGGGCACTGCTCTCTCCGGATCTGCGCTTACTGGCGCGGAAAAAGAAAGAACTGACGTCAGCGCGCAGGGGCGGCGTCTAAGTACTGGCCGCGACGTCATCCAGGCGATCTCGACGCCGACGACGGACGCGGAGCCGCACGACGCCGCCTACCGACGCGCAAGGGTACTGCTACGCAAAACTTTCCGGATCCAGCCTGACGCCTGGGGATATTCGAAGGTAAGGAATCTGTCACTAACGTGTCTCTTTCAGATCACCCTGCCGCCCCTGCGGCACTGATGGTGTGGGCTTGGTGTTGACTTGGGACCCCTTTGCCCTGACCTTAACCCTAGGAGCTCGGCTCCTAAGACCGAGTCGCCTGCCAGTGAGCAGCACCCATTGGCATTCTGCACTCTGCACCCGGCCGCCCTAGTGCCGCTGGTGGTGCAATGTGAGTGACTACCTAGACCTTGGGAAACCTTGGTCCTAACGCCCAAAACTCACACTTGTAAGACATTTACTTACCTGTGAAACCGATAACCATTTTTCTCCTACAGGAACCCATGTTATGATATTTTGGGCCTAAAAATGTTCTAAGTGTTGAACTGCTGTTTTAAATGGGGAAAACTAAGTATAACTCAGACCAAGAAAAGTCATACTTACCTTGTATTGTGAGATCCTTAGGTGTGGTATCTAGGCATACCACCCACAGTACTCTATGTAATCTAAAAGTAACCAAAAGGTATTCTAGAAAGTAATTATTGTGTAATATAACCTGCTTTTAAAACCATACCAACCTGTAACGATTGCAACTTCAAACACAACTTCACTTCCTTATATTTTACTTACATGTGCCAAGTCCTGCTTGGTTCTAACATAAATCATAAGTATACCTTTTTTTATACTTACCTAATTGGTCTGGATTCTGTCTCTGAGTGTGTGTAATCAGTCCTTGATTGAGTGAATACAATAAATGCTTAACACACCCTCTGGGTAAGCCTAACTGCTTGCCCACCCTACCACAAAGACAGCTGTTAGTACTTACCTAATTTAGTCTCTGCTACACCTCTGGGGACTTCCTGGACTCTGTGCACACTATACCCTACTTTGGTATAGTATATACAGAGCCGGCTTCCTACACTTTACACATTGCCTCTTTAGATAAGCCTGACAGCTCTGTGCCAAGCTACCAGAAGGTGAGCACAGGTTATTTTTTAGTGTGTATCTAGCTTACCCTGACTAAAGAGGTGGTTCCTGCTTAGACAGGGTGCATACTTCGGCCAACAAGAAACTCCATTTCTAACGGGACACAACAGTGAAATAAGATGTAATAGATGAAGGTTATAATGCTGTTACCAACCACACTTGTAATCGAAGACCCAGGTTTCAATGCTTTTCAGCCATAAAGACAAGAGAGGAAGTAGATGAAATGGGTAGTTAGTTGTATTTCTAATATTCTATTGAACTGATGTTAACTGAATTCATGAACATTAAAATAATTCCCTGCTGCAGGCAGGGTCACCCGGAACACTTAAACCATGCATTTTACTTGCAAAATCAGGTGGGAAAAGCAGCATAATTAATACTTTGTAGCAATTTCTAAAGCTTATCACTAACCGAAATATTTCCTTTAATTAAAAAAATGCTAAAGTTAATCCCCCTCAACACCTACAGTGCGTCATCTGACCTTGAATTGTTGATTATGTATGAAGAATGAAGGGAAATAGGCTGCCTAATAGGCTTAAAATAATCCGTGCTAAGGGAAGAGAAAAAGACAACTGTGTTTAAGGGATAGAGAGGAATCTACCACACACATTCATTAAAAAAACTGTAACAATGCTTTGAGCCAAAGAATGCCAGAGTGCAGTTTTACTCAGATTGAGCTCTTGTGTCAGAGTCAAGCCAGTAGTGTCCTGTAAAGGTATGTACACATTTCTAGTGGAATTTTTAGCAACAAACTGAAGGAGCTGCTTTTCCCCTGGTTGGATCCACCTTGGGTTTTAGAAGTAGAGGTTTCTTTGCCTGTTGATCACATATGGGAATGCAAGCAGAAATCCAATGCAAGACTGTTTGTTTTGAAGTCACTAAGCCTGGACCAAAGCTTGTACAAAGCTAAATAGAGAAATCCAATTTGAGTAGGAAGTCTAAAACAGAAACGCAAGACTCTGCTAACTTCTACTTAAAGCAGGGAGCAATCAGCTGGAATGTAAGCATTTACTAAAAAATAATGGGCGCATTATCGATGCCGGAAGAAAAGAAAGAAAAAAAAAGAACAGACTTCGAAAGGCAAATGCCTGCAGGATGTATCTTGAGAACCTTTGCACTTGTTAGAGGCACAGGCTCCCCTTTTTATAATCCCTCAGCTGTTAATGCAAGCCTATCAGGTCTTCATTTTCCCCCCTTAATTCTTCATAGTTAGCCAGCAATTTCAGGTTAGATGCTGCTCTGTAGTTTTGTTGAAGAGTTAAAATTTGAATGGTTTCCAATTCAAAGAAAGAGCTTAGCTTTGTAAGGTGCTAACATTAATTATTATAATCTTTGCACCAGATTTGTAATTTAAGTATAATGTTTAAGTGTTCCAGGTTCCCCGCAAGAAGCCAGGAGTTATTCTAATGTTTATGACTATCAATGAAGATCCTACGAAGCATAAGATTCATTTTCTTCAAAGGCAGCCACTAGTTTTAGCCAAATGGGTGTAAATATTTTTACAGCTACCATAGCACGCTATGTCAAAGCACTGCCTTTTTGGCATTTTTCTGACTGGGTCTCATCATTCACTTTAGTGAGCACTTTCCACATTGTTTTGGGCAACACACAACCTCACCTTAGTAGACAGCCTCTGGTGAGGACACTTGCAGCCAGAAAAATCACTAAGCTTAAAAAGGAAAGCAAACAGAAAAGCCAAAAAAACAGGCCTTCTCTTACTATACTGAAAGGGTCTGGAAACTACATCTCGATAGACATCTGACAAACCCTTTCACTCCTCCACTTATGGAAAGAGTTGAAGACCTTCCTCTTAAAGAAACACTTCGTCCAGTTAGACTGCTTACCTCTCATGAATGCCAATAAACAGAACCATCATGTTTATAAGCAAGTCTTCCTTCCACTCACTTTCTTATCCCGTCCTTTTTTTATTGTACAGCACGGCGTTACTGTAGCTACGCTCAAGCCCACAAATAAATACAAGCTTTTCAAAATAAGTGTGCTGAGCTCCCTAACGATGCATCTCTCTGTGTATTGTATATGCCTGCCTGTGTCTCATTCTGTAACTGCCCCTCCTCAGGTCTTGGAGTTTATTTTCTCAGAGGTCCAGGGGCAAGCAAGGAAATCAACTCTATTCCTCAAAACTAATTTAAAGTATTGTGTCTCCAACTGATAACCCCAGAATAGCTCTGTTTCCTTCTGTTTGTGCTTTTCAGTGGTCATCCTAAGTTTATTATTGTAAAACACTTCTTACAGAAATAAACTCTCTTCACCATTCCTCACCTACAGATGGAGTTTGAAAAAGACTTCCATTTGCAAGGGGAACATCCTCAATGAGAACCACTATAAATGGCCTTTATTTATTTTAAAAACTTTTTTTAGGTGAGATGCCAGGTGTTTTACTGATATTTCTCTAACAAACCGTTGCCTTGATCCCTACAGAGCGCTTAACTCTATTAAAGACAACACCTCCCCTTTGGAAGAGGCAATGATCTATTAATTTTTCATTTTCTTCACCAAGCTAGTGAAATTACCAACCGGGTACACTTGAGACACTGAACGCAAACCTCTATCTATTCCCTCACTTTGAGGGGAAACACTATGGAGTGTTCTTTAAAATCTCTATATCCTTAAGTGTATTTCAGGGATAGCTTTTACCATGAAGGGAAAGAACAAAGTGCCTCTCCACTCGTGGAGTAGGGCACAAGGCAGGCCTTTATTGAAGTTTACCCACTTGCATTTTGACAGGAGGATTCACACACTTAGTCCATCCATCCCTCTTATTATTCAAGAATAGTTAAAAAAAAAAAGATCACAGACATTTAGGTCAGTGTTATTCCAACTGTTGCAACACGGTTCACCAAATCAGGTCCTCAAGTGTACATAGGAGCAAATATCAGAAATATCAATGTGGGCTGGATTTGTATGGGCACGGGTTTACGTAAGAATACTTTCCTTGTACATTTGTTTGAGCCTTTTCAATGAATTTCCCATAATTCCACTGATTAAAATATTCAGAAAGTCATGGCCAATCCACTAGACTTTAACCAAATTTAGAAAGCTGCTTCATGTTACAGGACAAAATGTACATTAGTTGAGGTATGAAATATTAATTTCTTAAGTTTAATTTGTCTAAAACAAAAATGGTATAATATTTACCTATTTGCCCATTGGAGAAGTGTAAGACTTCAAGCCCATCTGGATAAGTAGTATGTGTTGTCTGAGCATCAGCAAAGTAGTAAATCTGTTAAGAGGAAACATACAAGCGACACTTGTAGCTGGGTATACACTAATGATGCCATGCAATAATCTTCGTTATTTAAATGCCATTTGCTTCTGTGTCATACCTACCACAGTCTGATCAGGCATCACTCGCTTGATATCGCCATTGAAAAATGTCACAGTCACACTTGTTCCATCTGCACTTGCTTCTTTCCGGGTTCCATTGGGAAAAAGAATAACATGGCAACCGTTTTTTAAAATCTTTTCTACCTAGAAAAGAAATGAAGGTGAAGAAAAATGTACTTGCTGTAATCCTGGTTCTGCATTGTAGGAATATTCACTGAAAGCATAAACGTAGAATAATTCCAGCATGCATGTGAGAACTCTGGAACATGTCTGCCATATTCAGTGTAGGTAGACATTATCAAAACTGTTCAACAAACATGTCACCTCTATATAATAATGGTGGTAGCATTTACTGAATGTTTCTTCACATAAGGTAACTGTAGAAACTGGCATTCTATATAGTGCACTAAAAAGAAGTACACTGTGTAGAGAGTCCCGTGGATCCCCAATTGGTTTACAAAGCTTAAGTAGCTAGTACAAACACTCTTTTGTGATAGTGTGGGCCAGCAGCTAGGCTTATCAGAGGGTAGTGCTAAGCATTTGTTGTACTTACAGAGGCAATAAATGAGACACACACTCAAAGAATAAATCTGAGACTAAATTAGAAAAATAATTATTTTTATATATGTTGTAAAACCAAGAACTTCTTTTAAAGGCAAGTACTGTTTCGGTTATCAGTTTTTACAGGCAAGAAAACTTTTCAAAATCGTGTGCTTTATGCACAATGCAATCCTATAAGAAGAAAAGACATGTATGCATAACGGCAAGTACAGTCGGTTTCAGGGGTTCACCTTCTGGGTTTCGGATTATAGTGAGCAAGGTCCAAAGTACTACCAGCAGTTCTTCGGGTACTGCCCGGGTTTAGCCAGGAGCAGGGTGCTAGTGAGGTTGGTAGCTGTGCGCTATGGAGAAGGGGGCCATCTGAAAACAGGCTGCACAGGGGGGACTAGGGAACAAGTCGGAGAGCTCCCAAACGGGGGGTTGGGTCGCAAGGGGTCTTGGAGCAAGGGGGCACAGCCGGTTATTTGGTACCCGGGCTGGGCAGTTCGGGTGCAGGGTCTCCGTGATGCCGGTCGTCCCTGCTGTTTGGTGCAGGGCATCTGGCACCCGGGGTATTGGCTCCGGTTGGTCCTGGGGTCTTCACACTTGGCGGGGAGACACATCTGACCCTGAAGAGCAGGGGTACCTCCTCCTGGTCATCTGCGGTGTCAGTCGGGCTAGGGAGCAGCAAGGCGGTGGACCGGACTCCGCTTTTCTATGCCTGCGGACTACAGGGGAGTAGCTCCTCTACTCCAAGGGAGACTGTAGGCGATTTTTGAAGTGCTGGCAGGCTACCCAAGGCTGTGGTAGATCTCCAGCTTGCAGGACGAGTCACTCTGTTGTGATTGTCGAGACAGTTGCAAGCAGGCAGGGTTTTGCGGCAAAAGTCCACAGCTCTTTTGCTGTTCTCTCCAGGCACTGACTCTTCGCCTTCCTTCTTCTCTTGATCCATCGAAGATCAGTTCTTGGGTTCAGGGGTGCCACCTAAATACTCAATTTAGGGGTATTACGGGGAGTGACAGGTAGTAGCCAGTGGGCTGCCTACGTTTAGGGGGTCTACACTCTCTATATGACAACTTCCTGTGGGGAGTGGGTATAACCCTGACCTTAGAAGGTTAATTCCTTCCAAAACAAGATGGAGGAATCTGAAAAGGTGGTGTCCACATCAGCTAGTCCACCTTAGGGGTGGTGCTGGCTTGGTGTGGGACACCCCTCCTAATCTTACTAATTTCCCCACCTATCTTGCCACCAAAAGTGGGGTCTAGACAGGGGGGCGGGCATCTCCACTATCTGTAGAAGCCAGGGTCCCAATTCAAAGGCGGTGAGGCCTTTGAAGCTTCCCGTCCTGCAATGCAGACCCTGCGTGGTGGAGGTCTGAACATCTCTGCCCAGAGCAGGCTTTGTTCCTGGCCTCCGAGAGCGAGGGCTCTCACCTCAAGCGGCAAGAAACTCATCTGTGGTGGCTAGCTGGTCCAGACTGACCAGTCAGTCAACACAATAGTAGTCTGTAGATTTTCAGGGGGCACCTCTAAGGTGTCCTCTGGGTGCATTTATTAATAAATCTATTACTGGCATCAGTGTAGGTTTATTAAGAAAAGATGTTTGGAACCAAACATCTGGGGGTACAGTGAAGCCATCATGTAGCTGGGGAACTCGTTATCATGAGTGTCCAGCCCATGAACTCATTATGGCTTCCCCCGGCACTTCTGTTATCCAAGGGTTATCTTAGATATCCCAGGGACACATCCATTCATGCAGATATGCCCACACATGGGGTATTGTGCACTCTGCCTTAGGGCTGCAAGGCCTGCTGTAGGCGTGACTTACCTATACCACATGGAGTGTTTTGCATGCATGACACACAGGGATGTGTGCCATGTTGACTCTTCACTTTTCTCTGCACCAAGACACACAGACTGCAATGGCAGTTTGCATGAGCTTGGTGAGCGGTCCCTTAGGGTGACACAATTCATGCTGCAGCCCTTAGGGACCCACTCAAGCCCCAATGCACAGATTTGCAAGCTTATACTTCCCTCAAAGCAAATGTCAATGTGTAACAAAGCTCCCTATAACACATTTATTAATACAAAGGCAGTGATGCCAATAGTTTTTTTTAACTGCTTTCCTCCTATAGTGTCAGCCCTGGTGTTTTCATCCTAACAATAGTACCTAATGAACGCAAGGATTAATTGCCATTTGTCTGCTTTACAATTATTTACAAATATCTAGTAAGGGGACATTTCTCAATTGAGCAGCAGTGGCTGCTTTCCCCGCTTGTGGAATGAGCTCTTGATTTACCCTGAAGGGGTGTGTTGGCTTGTTGATAACCTCCAATAATAATACAGGAAACTATCCATCTAGCGATGGTTTGTTTTGTAGTCACCATTTTAGTATTCCTCATATCTAATAGAATTTTAGGACTCTTCTAATATCGAGTAGAAGGATTAGTGAGGAAAACTGGCAAAGGAATTTTCTAGTTAATATGAAAATCTGAAACTACCTTGGAAAGAAAAGTTGGACTTGTTCTTAATACAACTGTATTATGTTGGAACACTGTATAAGGCTCAATCGCAGATAAAGCTTGAAGGTCACTGACCCTTCCAGCAAATATAATTGATAACAAGAAGCCAAATTCCAAGTAAGATGCTGCAACAAGACCTTATGAATAGGCTCATGAGGAGACAATTTAGAAAGAAGCAGATTCTGTTCCCATGGAGGAGAAGGCTGCTGTCTTAGAAGAAGCATTTTTGTGAGTGCTTCCAAAAAGCCTTTTAATAACTGGAATTGTAAAGCAGGACTTTTGACTTGGGACTTTTTTGTAGGCTGCAATGGCAGCCAGATGAACCTTAATTGAAGAGTACTGCAGGTTTGATTTTACCAAATGTAGCAAACATTGTATGATTAAATCTTCATGATGACTTGGATCGTGTTGGTTTTAGAAGCATAATATGACAAATCTTCTATATTTGCAATTAAAGGAATCTTTTGTAGAAGAAAGCTTGGCTTCTTTGAGTATTTGCATACATTCTTGAGGTACATTTAGGTGACCGTATTATACAACCTCAGGAGCAATGCAACCAAATTCAAAGACTGTACATTTGGGTGACATATTCTCCACTGCATCTCTCCTAGAAAATTTGGATGAACAGCAGTTTCTTGTGTGGCTTTAACAACAGATGAAGGAGTTCTGGAAACCACCATTGCTTTGGCCATTCCGGAGTGATGAGAATCATTTTTGCATTGGAGTGCTTCAGCTTCATGAGTACTGTCGGAATCAGGGGAAACAGAGGAAATCCGTACAGAGATTTGCTGGACCAATTAATCAAAAGAGTATCGCCCAATGGCTTCGTTTCCCATGCTCTTTTGTGAAGTTTGGGCATATTTCAGGGAAACCCCGTTCTCAGAAAATATCTTAAGATGTCATTGTTCAGTTCCCACTTGTGATTTTTGATGCAACATCTGCTTAGATCTGGTAGGCAGCTCGGAAGACCTGGGAGGAGTATCCACTACCATATTGCTTGTGCCTGCAGAGATAAAATCCTGGACCAGGTTCCACCTTGCTTTTTAAAATAATGCATTATGTTCGTGTTGTCCGTTTGAATCAACAGCCTGTCTGTAGTTATGGATGGAAGGAAAGTGTTTAATGCTAGAAGGACACTTACGATAGAGCTGCTGTCTCTCCGACCACAGTCCCTTTATTGACAAGTCTTGCAGAAGGGTTCCCCAACTTGTCAGAGACACATCCATCACTATGGTCTGAGAAGGAAGGTTCTGGTGGAAAGGAGTCCCTTTTAAGAGATTTTCGGTCTGACACCTCTACGTAAACGACTCTCTGGCTTACATAGTGCAGGTCTGCTTTTATTCCCAGCTGTCCTTAGGTTGGTTCCATTGATCTTCCTTGCACTGTTGAAGAGATCTCAAGAACAGACATGCATTAGGTATGAGAAAAATGCAAGAGGCCATTGCTCCCAGCATAGAGGAAACTTGCCTTGCTGTAGAGGACGGAGTGTGTAGAGGTTGATGACATTTCTTCATAGTGAAAAACAAAGGAGACACTTCACACTATGTTCAAAGTTGCCCCTAGATAGTCAAGAATCTGAACTGGTGTTGCATTAAATTTTTGCTGGTTGATGTGTAGTCAGAGGCAATGAAGGAAATCAATGGTGAAGTCGTAATCTTGATGAACTACCGACGTTGAACTTGCTTTCTGATAGATCTTTCTAATTGCAGATTCCTCACCTTGTGAATTTTTCCCAGATGCCAGACTGGATCCAGAAACTGTATTAGCAATTCCCTTATGCATCAATGAGTGGCCTCACGTGGCGCCAGGTCGGGTCCATCGGTTCTGGACGTGACATCAGGACCCCTATAAGACTGCCACCTCTGTGTGCCGACATCAGTTTCTTTCTTTACACACCTATCAACGTGGAAACCAGAGCTAGCGGTGCTGACTTTTTAACAGAACATTCCCTCAGGAAGATAATTTAGGGTGGGGGAAAATAGTCCAAAGTGTGCAGACTTGGGCCCTAAACTGACAGTCACAACATGGCTTGAAACCTATCACCAACAAATGTCCGTCACTGACACCAACTACGTCTGCCTATGGTGGCTCGGTCCGACCACGACACAAAGTCATACTCCTGCTGTTCCAAGATGAACTGGAAAGAGATTTGAGACCGTAAGGCCAAGCTTGACTTTGCTGAGCTCCCAAAGAAAAAGAAGCGGTCTTGGTCGAAGGCACGGATGCGCTCTCGCTCATGGGACCAATCACGAGGCCGCTCCACTTTGAGATCAGGAGTTCAGGTAGGTCTAAATGTTCCCACAAAAAGCATAAGAAAAGTAAGCATGGTTCACCGACATCCTGCCACTCACACCACATGCCTGGTACCACTAGGCCTCTGAGCCGCTCCATGGAGCGTGCTCTTGCACCACTGCCGCTCGACCTCCTTTCTCCTCAGCGGACAGCCACGGCGGACCAAATTTTATGCCTGAAAGAGCCCGTCTCCATTTTGGCATCTCACTGAATCCCAATGGAGCGCTTTCGGACCCAACGGATTTGAGATGGCAGCCTGTTGGAAGCCCGTTGGTGGATCTATCCCTGACCGCACCACTCAACCTACACCAGAGGTTGGATCAGTCTTCAAGCATGGCACAGCGGACTCCTGTCTTGGCGCAACATCCGACATGTTTCCAGCGCCACGACCAACGTCATAAGTGCAAACTTCGATGCCGGTACCGACATCACCGATGTCAGATTCAAACCCCCGATACTTCTATTGACTTCCAAACCCCAACCCATACATAATCCCAGCGCAAAATTCCAGGACTATGATCCAGATGAGGATCTACAAGACGCTAGTGGACTTGACGCTTCTCCGGACAATGGCCTCTCATCCTCTAACCATATTTCCACAGACGAATCTACCTCCTTTGCCACTGTTATCAGGAGGGCAGCGGAGGAGCTCCATTAAAGTTTACTTATGTAGGAGGACAGTACCAATGTTTTGACAGTGGTTCTTAACCTTGCAGTGACCACCCACCAACCTGTAATACACTGTATTGAGGTGTTAACAGATATACTAGTGGGCACCTGGGCTAAACCATGATCTTGCCCACCAGTCAGCAGGCAAGTGGCAAGATGGCACAGGCCTGCTCCTGGGAACTCCAACTTCTTGCTTCAGCATCCTACCACAGTGAGCTTGGTAGCAGGTCTTTTCCAGCCGCCTGAACCCAAACTCTTTTCCCACCACTCCACCCAACAGGGATTCCAAAACGGATGGAAAATTTCAAAAGACACGTTTTTCCAGTGCCAGCCTTGCCCTGTAATCCGTCAACACCTTGGCCTCCTGGAATGGTATTTGCACACCTTGTGGGACAAAGTGGTGGCTGTGGGTCTGTTATCCCTGAGGATGTCAGCTATACCCTACAACATCTGATCCTCGACGGCCAAGATGCTGCAAAATAAATGATTTGTTCTGGCATATAAACAGAATGCCTGGGTAGGGCATGGCTTGAAACTCTTTGGGGCTAAGGCAGACCTGTTCCTCGAGCAATTTAAGGAAAACAAAGCCACCGCTCGCTCTCTGGATCTAGCTCAGTCAGCTTGGCTGTTTCCCCAACAACAACACCCTTTTTCAAGGCTCCTGCAGGGGATATCTGCAGAAGCATCGCCACTATGGGCCTCAGTAGCAACAGGCCCTTTCGGGTCCAAAGATGAGAAGCCGACCGACAATGTTCAGACCCACAAGGGAAACGCTCTACGCCGACCACAATCTCCCCCTCCCCTCACCAATAGCCTCCACTGCAAAACCGGTTTAATTTGTCCTTGGCAATACATGAACACACTGTAGGAGGTCGGGTCACCTTTCACCTCTCTGGATGGCGGAGCATTTCTTCAGACCAATCGGTGCTCCAGATCATAGAGCATGGCTTCTCCCCATCCTTTCTGGTGTATCCACCGGACACGCCATCCACACCGCAACACATCTTGGAGGACCAATTGTCCATATTCTGCAAAAAAGTTCCAACTCTCGTGGCCAAGGGAGCAACAGACAGGGTACTGCACTGACTGTTATTCCTGTAATTTCATGGTTCGTAAAGAATGGAAGCCTTCGCCCTATCCTAGATCTCTCCCCTCTGATCTCTGCCCTCTGATTTTCTTCTTCTGGAAGAGCAACTTCAAAATACTCACGCTGTCTGCCATAGATCCAGGAGACTGGATGGTGGCTCTCCACCTGCAGGATGCATATTTAACATCCCCGTCATGCAGTCCTACAGGTGTTACCTGATGTTCGAGGTAGACTAAGAGCACTTTCAGTTTTGCCTGTTCTCCTTTGGTCTCACCTGTGCACCTCAGGTGTTAGCAAAAGAAATGGTGGTGGTGCAGCCCATTTGCAGATGTTGGGCGTACTAGTCTTCCCATACCTCGACAACCGGTTACTGTAGGCAGGCTCGCCGCAAACAGTCATCAACCACCTCTAGAAGACTGCCAACCTGTTAAAATCGTTGAGTTTCTCCATCAATTTTTCAAAGTCACACCTGACTCCTTCACAGAGGCTATCCCTCATTGGTGCAATCCTGGATATATTACTTTTTGAGCTATTCCTCCGCCTCAGCGTGTCCAAGACATTCAGGCTATGATCTATATCTTTCAACCTCTGACCTGGGTCTCGGTGAGCGCGGCTCTGAGGCTTCTTGGCCTGCTGCATCCCATTTATGGACCATGCTAGGTGGTACATTCGGGCTCTGCAGTGGAATCTGAAGTGTTACTGGGCTCAACACCAAGGCAACTTGTCAGGCTTCATCTAGATGTCGAAGGAGACTGCAATAGATCTGCAGTGGTATCTGCTCGACTGCAATTGGAACAGCAGCATACCACTCTCCCTATCCCACCCTATCCCACCCCACACAGAGCAAACGGTCATGACCGATGCCTCATCGCTCAGTTGGAGATATTATCTGGGAGTGGTGGAGATCAGAGGGCTCTGGTCTCTGGCAGAAGCTTGACTCCACATCAATTTGTTGGAGTTGCAAGCAATTTGGTTGGCACTAAAGGCGTTCTTCCTAACTGTCAAGGGGGAATGAGTGGAGGTTCTCAGACAACCCAAACACAATGTGGTACTACAACAGACGGGGCAGAGTGGGGTTGTGGGTGCTGTGCCTCTGGAAGTTGCGGAACGATGAGGGAAAACATCTTACAGGATCTTTAAATGCCAGGGTAGACAAACTCAGGTGCCGGTGCCTAGTGGATTACCAATGGCAGTTACACTCGGAGGCGGCACAGGGTGTCTTCCGTCAAATGGGGAGAACCCTGGCTCGATCTATTCGCCACAGTAGAGAACATGCAGTGTCCAAACTTTTGCCCGTTGGTGTTCCCAAGCCGTGGTCCATGAGAGATGCCTTCCTTCTGCACTGGGGATCGGGACTTCTGT
>CAWUFW010004429.1:1232500-1240000 GCA_963921515.1 Calotriton arnoldi | reverse complement strand
GGGCGGTAAGGAATCTGTCACTAACTACTGTCTCTTACAGATATATCGTTACACAAGTTAGTAACTTGTGCATCTGAAAGAGACACGTTAGTGACAGATTCCTTACCTTAGAATAGATACCCCAGCAATACCAACCCCGGTGGTGGGTCTGCGAACAAAGATCAGACAAGGAAGTCCCGGAGGACAGAACGGCCAAAGAAGCCGTCTCTCCGGACTTGGCTGTCAAGGCAGTAATGCTTGGTAAACGTGTGCAGCGAGGCCCACGTAGCTACTTGACAAATGTCCTGCAATGGGACACCACGTCCCAAAGCCGTGGTGGCAGCTGTCGCCCTGGTGGAATGGGCACGCAGCACAACAGGGGGCTCCTTCTTAGCCAAAGAATAGCAGGCCTTGATACACAAGACAACCCAGCGGGAGATGGTCCGCTTGTGTACCGCCCGACCTTTTTTGGCGCCCACGTAGCCAACAAAGAGCTGGTCGTCCACCCGGAACTGCTGTGTGCGGTTGAGATAAAACGAAATCGCACGTTTTGGGTCCAGACGGTGGAGCCTCTCTTCCTCTCTAGAAGGATGCGGAGGCGGAAAGAAGGTGGGCAAAGTGATGGTCTGCCCAATGTGAAAAGCAGTAACCACCTTTGGCAAGAAGGACGGACGCGTCCTAAGAACAACCTTGTCTGGATGGACAGACAGAAAGGGAGGCTTGCAAGAGAGAGCCTGGAGCTCACTCACCCGCCGAGCGGAGGTGATGGCCACCAGAAAGGCTGTCTTCAGAGTGAGAAGACGAAGAGGACAGTTATGTAGAGGCTCAAAGGGAGCGCACATTAAAAAGGTAAGAACCAAGTTCAAGTCCCACTGAGGCATCACAAACGGAACAGGAGGGAAGCGGTGTGTAATGCCTTTAAGAAACCTGTTAACAGGGGACTTGAAAAGGAGGGCTGATCAGGAAGCCTGAGGAAGGCCGAGATTGCACAAAGATAGCCCTTGATGGTACCCAGGGCAGAACCCTGTTGGGCCAGAGAAAGAAGGAACAGAAGAACCTCTGAAAGAGGGGCTGAAAGGGGATTCACAGCCTTTGCTGTGCACCATGCCACAAACTTGTTCCACCTGCAGGCGTATACCACCTTAGTGGAGGGACGCCTGGCTGCCAGAATCACATCACAAACTTCGGGAGGCAAGTCGAAAGGAATCAACTGCCGCCGCTCAATCTCCACGCAAGGAGGTGGAGACTGGACAGGTTCGGGTGGAGGACCGTCCCCTGCTGCTGCGACAGAAGATCCTCCCGAAGAGGCAGACGGATCGGGGATCGACGCTCATACTGAGTAGCTCGGGATACCAAACTCTTCGAGCCCAGTCCGGAGCCACAAGAATGATTTGGGCCCGGTCGCGCCGAATCTTCTTCAACACTCTGGGTAGAAGTGGTATAGGCGGAAAGGCGTACAACAGACCGCAACTCCACTCGTGACGGAAAGCGTCGCCGAGCGAGTGCCGCCTTGGAAATTCCAACGCGCAGAACTGATGACATTGCGCGTTCTCTTCGGTGGCGAATAGATCTAACCAAGGCTCTCCCCACTGTAGAAAGAGTCCTTGCGCCAATTCAGAGTGAAGACGCCATTCGTGATCCATCATGCACCTGCGGCTGAGTTCGTCCGCCCTGGCGTTCAGGGAACCTGCCAGGTGTTGAACCATCAGGAATATGCCCTGATGTTCCAGCCATGTCCAGAGGCGCAGAGCCTCCTGACATAGGGTCCACGACCCCACCCCGCCCTGTTTGTTGCAGTACCACATGGCGGTGGTGTTGTCTGTGAACACCTGCACTACCTTCCCTTTGACAGAGGGAAGGAATGCCTTGAGTGCAAGTCGGATCGCCCGGAGCTCCAGAAGGTTGATATGGAGCCGGGACTCCGCCGGAGACCAGAGGCCTCTGATCTCCGCCTCTCCCATGTGACCGCCCCATCCCAGAAGGGACGCGTCCGTCACAACTGTGTGTTCTGGCTGGGGAAGGGAGAGGGATCTGCCCATGACCCATTGCCGGTTCGAGAGCCACCACTGCAACTGTTTTGCAGTTCCCTCCGAGATCTGGACGTAATCGGACAGGTTCCCCTGATGCTGCACCCACTGGACCTTCAGGTCCCACTGCAGAGCCCGCATATGCCATCTGGCATGGTCGACCAGCAGGATGCAGGAGGCCATGAGGCCCATCAGCCTCAGGGTCATCCGTACCAAAACCCAGGATAGAGGCTGAATGATCGGAATCATAGCCTGAATATTCTGGACTCGCCGTTCGGGAGGATAAGCCCAAAACTGCGTCGTGTCCAGAACTGCTCCGATGAAAAGGAGCTGTGGAGAAGGAATCAGGTGCGACTTCGGCACGTTGATGGAGAACCCCAGCGAGTGCAGGAGTTCGGCCGTAGTCTGGAGGTGGGAGACGACTGCCTGGGACGAGCCCGCCTTCAACAACCAGTCGTCGAGGTAGGGGAAGACTGGAACCCCTGCCCGGCGCAGATGAGCTGCGACCACCGCCATCACTTTCGTGAACACCCGAGGGGCGCTTGTAAGGCCAAAGGGGAGCACGATGAACTGAAAATGCTCGAGGCCTACCGTGAACCGCAGGTAACGCCGGTGGGCCGGCAGGACGGGGATGTGAAAATATGCGTCCTGCAAGTCCAACGCTACCATCCAGTCTCCAGGGTCGAGGGCAGTCAAGACCTGAGCTATGGTGAGCATCTTGAACTTCTCCTTCCGGAGGAAGCGATTGACGTTCCGGAGGTCCAAGATAGGACGCATGTCCTCCTTGTCCTTTTTGGGCACCAGAAAGTAGTGGGAGTAACAACCACGCCCTACTTCTGGGGTCGGAACGCGCTCGATGGCCCCCTTGGCAAAGAGGGCCGCAACTTCCTTTCGAAGAAGCACCAAATGATCCCCAGACATGCGGTGGAATTGAGGTGGCATGGCTGGGGGGGGAAGTCTCGAAGGGGAGGGAGTAACCCCTTCGGACAATGTCCAAGACCCACTTGTCCGAGGTGATGGCACGCCAGTGGGGAAGGTGATGGCGGACCCTGCCACCTACTGGCATGCTGTGGACCTGAAAGGAAGGACTAGGAGGGCTTGGAGGCCGCGGACGGGGTGGGGGTGGTGGCCTGACCCGCACGCTGGTTACCCGACCCGCCACGGCGGGAGCCACGTCCTCGGCCACGCGTAGGCGCCTGCTGCGCGGGCCGGTGGCTGGGCAGCGGACGTGACTGGGCGCCCCATCGTGGCCACGAAAGGGGCGAAAAGCAGACTGTTTCGGAGGGCGCACAGCAGAAAGGCCCAGGGACTTGGCTGTAGCCCGTGAGTCCTTAAAGCGCTCCAGCGCATGGTCTGCCTTGGTACCAAAAAGACCGACACCATCAAAGGGCATGTCCATAAGAGTGTTTTGGACATCACCAGAGAAACCAGTGGTTCGCAGCCAGGCGTAGCGGCGCAGCGCTACTGTCGACGCAAGCGATCTGCCCAGCGAGTCGGCGGTATCTAGGCCACAGCGGATGGTATACTTTGCCGCATCCCTTCCTTCCGCAATGGCGCGGGAAAGCAGTGTCTGGACCTCCTCAGGACACTGGGGCAGAACCTGCGCCACCGAATCCCACAAACAGTGGGAATATCGGCCCAAGAGGCAAGCGGTGTTGACAGACCGCAAGCCAGCACTGGAGGAAGTAAAAACCTTCTTCCCAAATTGATCCAGTTTTTTGGATTCCCTATCCGGGGGAGCGGTAGGGAAGTCGCTCTGGGAAGCAGAGGCATGGACAACCAAGCTCTCAGGGGTGGGGTGTTGGGAGAGAAACAGGGGGTCGCCCGGAGCAGGGCGATGGCGTCGGGCTACGTTCCTATCCACAGGAGCCCCTGTGGTGGGCTTGGACCAGGTGCCCAAAAGAACGTCAATAAGTGCCTCGTTGAAAGGCAGCAGTGGCTCCGAGGAGGTAGCCGCCGGCTGAAGCACTTCCGTCAGGATGTTAGACCGGACAGCCACTGTAGGCAACTTGAGGCGCAGGGCCTCAGCTGCCCTACGCAACACCGTAGCAACGTTTGCTCCCTCCTCCGTAGCCACGGGAGGAGACAGCATGCCAGTGTCAGGGGAGGTGTCTAGACCACTGGCATCCCCAAGTTCCTCAGCCCAGTCCTGATCGAACTCACATTGGGCAGTGAGAGGGTCCTCAGACCCCTCCCAGTCCTCTTCGTCCTCCAAAGCAGGTTCAAATTAAGGAGGAGGGACATGGGGGACCCAAGGCCACATCGGCGTCGGAGCCGGCGTCGACTGACGCCGGTCCGTCGGCGCGTCCGGGTTCAGAGAGAACCGGGGTATGACGCCGCCCGGAGCCCCGGGCGGCGTCGGGAACGGCACCGGTGAAATCGGCGCCGGTGGAGGTGTTGTCAGGTCAACCGGCGTCGATGGGGGTTGTGGCAATGGCGGAGCCAGGGTCGAGGCCGGGGCCGGAGCCGGGACCGGGGCTGGCGTCGCTGGGACCGGAGTCGCCGGCGGCGCCATAGGCACCCCAGAAGGGCCCGCGGGGCCCGAAGGCGCACCGGGGGGACCTTGAGGCCCGAAGAGGCGGGCCATGGCCGACACGAACTCCTGTATTTCGGCCGGAGTCGCCGCCGAACCCGGGAAGGGCGGGTAATGAGACGGCGGCTCCACAGGCACTCCCGGAGACGCGGGGACGGTGCCGACAGGACCCTCAGCCGAGTCGCGAGACCGGCGAGGGGAAGTCGTCGAGCGATGACGCTTCTTCGACTTCTTGTGCTTCGACTTACCGGAGGAGTGCGAAGACTTGGACCCCGACGACCGATGAGGACTCCGCGACCGGCCCCTCGACCTCTCACGTGACCGGGGCTTGGGTTGGCGCGGAGCCGACTGCCGGACCTCGAGGAGCTTTCGAGACCGCTCTCGCAAAGCCTTCGGATGCAAGGCCCGGCAGTCGGGGCACGACTTGGAGTCGTGGTCGCGTCCGAGGCAGTAGAGACAGTCTCGATGCGGGTCCGTGATCGACATCATCCGACCACAGGCGTCGCATGGCTTGAAGCCGGGCATCCCTACTGACAACGTCGGAGTTGAACGACTAGAGAAAAAACAGTGATAAAAATCACAAAAACGTAGTCAAAAAATGACTAGGGCACTGCTCTTCCCGGATCTGCGCTTACTGGCGCAGAAAAAGAAGAACTGACGTCAGCGCGCATGGGCGGCGTCTAAGTACTGGCCGCGACGTCATCCGGCGATCCCGACGACGGACGCGGAGCCGCACGACGCCGCCTACCGACACGCAAGGGTACTGCTACGCAAAACTTTCCGGATCCAGCCTGACGCCTGGAGATATTCTAAGGTAAAGAATCTGTCACTAACGTGTCTCTTTCAGATACGGTTTACCGGGTAACAGTTTTTAAGGTCTCCAACGTATATACATATTAAGGAGCTTATACGTGTGAGGATCAAAATCGAAACCTTTACCGCTTCACATTTTGTAACTTTCCCCAACACGTGCACAAGTTAACGAGTGAAAACGTGAGCACGTGTCAAATGTAAAACGTGACATTTAAATGGGCGGAGCCGCATGTTCCTTCTATAGACTACTCAATAACCAAAAAGTATATAAACCACACCCGTTGTTCGATTAGTTTCGTTTTTGCGAGTTATTTAAGCGTGTCCATTCTGTGATGCAGATTCCGTTTTCTAGCGTCGGATTCTTCTTTTGCGACAACAAAACATATTACGGAGTTGTAAGTTGTTTGATTATGGCATAGTAGATATTTATAATACGTAGCTATTTGTGAATATTTAAAGATTTGTATTTAGAAAAAAATGTTATTGGTTGTTTTTGCCATTTATATGTAATGTCAGCAGCTTGTATTCAGAAACAGACAAAATAGAGGAAACGCTATTCCTTTTCTGGCTCATTTGAGCTCATATAGTGTCACTTTGTATATTATAATATTGACACTATACTTGACCTCAGAGGTGTTGGTGATCCGTGGGCGCGAAGACTAAAGATTTATAAGTAACGTCAGCAGCTTCTGGTTCTTACTCTGTTTCCCCCTTGGGATCATATAGTGTGAATATGTATATTGTAATGTTCACCGTCATTATGATCTCAGAGGAGTTTATGACCCGTCGGCGTGAAGATGAAAGATTTCGAAGTCCCGGAGAAAAGAAGCTCTGAACATATTCACCGCTGGAAAGTATTTCGTTATTGATCTTGTTTTGTGTTCATGACTTTATTTTCCTTTTCCTTTTTGTGTGGCATCAGTGTCACTCTCTATATTGTAGTAGAGTGTCATATTTTCACACAACAGGAATTGGAGATTTGTCGCCGCCAGGAGTAAACCATCTCAAATACAGCTTACTGACCTTTATAACTTACTTGATCAGATATTTTTACAGTGAGAATATTTTTTGAAATTGCAGTTTAAAAAGATTGTTTGCATAGACACTTTGTTACTGAATGCCTTTGATAAACCCTACATTTTTGAATGATATTTCTCTTTTTCTCTGTTGTGGTTCCTATTCTTGTTCTCCCTATAGGAATAGTAGTGTAACCACAACCGTTGTTCGATTAGTTTTGTTTTTGCGAGTTATTTACGCTTGTACATTCTGTGATGCAGCTTCCGTTTTCTAGCATCGGATTCTTCTTTTGCGACAACAAAACATATTACGGAGTTGTAAGTTGTTTGATTATGGCATAGTAGATATTTATAATACGTAGCTATTTGTGAATATTTAAAGATTTGTATTTAGAAAAAAATGTTATTGGTTGTTTTTGCCATTTATATGTAATGTCAGCAGCTTGTATTCAGAAACAGACAAAATAGAGGAAACGCTATTCCTTTTCTGGCTCATTTGAGCTCATATAGTGTCACTTTGTATATTATAATATTGACACTATACTTGACCTCAGAGGTGTTGGTGACCTGTGGGCGCGAAGTCTAAAGATTTATAAGTAACGTCAGCAGCTTCTGGTTCTTACTCTGTTTCCCCCTTGGGATCATATAGTGTGAATATGTATATTGTAATATTCACAGTCATTATGATCTCAGAGGAGTTTATGACCCGTTGGCGCGAAGATGAAAGATTTCTAAGTCCCGGAGAAAAGAAGCTCTGAACATATTCTCCGCTGGAAAGTATTTTGTTATTGATCTTGTTTTGTGTTCATGACTTTATTTTCCTTTTTGTGTGGCATCAGTGTCACTCTCTATATTGTAGTAGAGTGTCATATTTTCACACAACAGGAATTGGAGATTTGTCGCCGCCAGGAGTAAACCATCTCAAATACAGCTTACTGACCTTTATAACTTACTTGATCAGATATTTTTACAGTGAGAATATTTTTGAAATTGCAGTTTAAAAAAAGATTGTTTGCATAGACACTTTTTTAATGAATGCCTTTGATAAACCCTACATTTTTTAATGATATTTTGGTATTTCTCTTTTTCCCTGTTGTGGTTCCTATTCTCGTTCTCCCTATAGAATTTATAG
>CAWUFW010004429.1:1222500-1227500 GCA_963921515.1 Calotriton arnoldi | reverse complement strand
GGAAAACCTGCTCTCGCTCCAATATCCAAAGCAAATTGCTTTCCACATGGGGAGCTGCATCTTAGCAGCTCCCCATGTGGAAAAGCAATGCCGGCTCCCAAGGGACGCGGGGAGCCGGCGGGACTGTGGGGGATTGGGGACCCCCACAGTCCCCAACGGAGAGGGCCAGCCCCGGGGATGGGGTCCCCGGGGCAAGTAGTGGCCCGGGAGGGGAGCCACGCGGCCCCTTCCCCAAAATTAAAAAAAAAAACAAAGGCCGGCCCCGGGGATGGGGTCCCGGGGCCATAAGTGGCCTGAGGAGGGGGCAACGCAGCCCCCTCCAAAACAATAAAAATAAAAGGCCATGCCCCGGGGATGGGGTCCCCGGGGCCGATTAAGGCCTCGGGAGGGGGGCCACGCGGCCCCCTTCCAAATTTTTTTTTTTTTAAATAAATAGGGGGCAGGCCCTGGGGGATGGGGTCCCCAGGACAAATAAATTAGAAAAAGAAGGGGGGCCACACAGCCCCTCTTCTTTAAAAAAAAAACAACAAAAAAAACACCGGCATCGCGCCGGAGGCCACGCCCCTTCTTTCACCACTCTGCAAACGCGCCCTGGCGCGTTTGCAGATGGGGAACGATTCCCCTTGAATACTGGGGGTCCCTGGGGCCAACTAGCCCACCAGGAACCTCCAGTATGCGCCAGGGGCTGCGTTGCAGAGAGGTGTTCTGAGGCCACGCCCTTTTACACCTCCCTGCAACGCAGCTCTGTGGCGCATAATGGAGGGAGCTGGTGGGCTAGTTGCACCCCAGTGACCCTCAGGATTGAAGGGGAGTTAATCCCCGACTTAAAACGCGCCACGGGCGCGTTTGCACAGTGGTGAAGGGAGGGCGGGGCTTGAGATGACATGTGTGCAAACAGGCCCCGTGGCGTGTTTTAAGATGGGGAATTAAATCCCCTTCAATCCTGAGGGTCCCTGGGGGACAACTAGCCCACCAGGTACGTCCAGAAAGCACCACAGAGCTGCGTTGCAGAGAGGTGCAAAAGGGGCGTGGCCTCTGAACACCTCTCTGCAACGCAGCTCTCTGGCGCATACTGGAGGTACCTGGTGGGCTAGTTGGCCCCTAGGGACCCTCGGGATTGAGGAGGAATTAATTCTCCAACTTAAAACGCGCCACAGGGCGTGTTTGCAGACATGTCACCTCAGGCCCCACCCCCTTCCTTCACCATTGTGCAAATATTCCTCTAAAATCAGCCGAACTACGAATTCCGATTTACCCACCTGTCATCAGGAGAGAACCCAGTGCTGCATCTTTTAGCCCAGCACTGACCCTGAAAAGTAATTCTAACCGTACTTACCAGTAACTTGAATTTCCTTCCATAGGCTAACATTGACTGGTTTCACTTGGAAATTCTTCTAAGTGTGGAGTTTTGGAACTTTATAATATTCCTCTAAAATCAGCCGAACTACGAATTCCGATTTACCCACCTGTCATCAGGAGAGAACCCAGTGCTGCATCTTTTAGCCCAGCACTGACCCTGAAAAGTAATTCTAACCGTACTTACCAGTAACTTGAATTTCCTTCCATAGGCTAACATTGACTGGTTTCACTTGGAAATTCTTCTAAGTGTGGAGTTTTGGAACTTTATAATATTCCTCTAAAATCAGCCGAACTACGAATTCCGATTTACTCACCTGTTATCAGGAGAGAACCCAGTGCTGCATCTTTTAGCCCAGCACTGACCCTGAAAAGTAATTCTAACCGTACTTACCAGTAACTTGTATTTCCTTCCATAGGAATCCATTGTCTGGTTTTCAGCAGAAAAGTTTCAAAGTGTCGATTTTCACAAACTACAAATATTCCTTAAAAATCGCCTGTATGACTTAAACGCATTCTTTCAACTGTTTACAGGAGATGCACCAGTGCTGGATCCAGGATCCACCACTGAGTAAGAAAAAGTAACAATAACACTACTTACCTGCCAAGTGAATTTCCTCCCATAGGATAACATTGGTGATTCTATGTGTCAACTTTTAAAATACAATAATATTCCTTAAAAATCACTACTGTAACCAAAACGCTTTTACTCAACTGTTTACAGGAGATGTCCCAGGACTGAATCTAGGATCCAGTCCTGTGGTTAGAAAAGTAATCCATAAAGTAACTAATTGCATTTAACTAGAAATTCACATTGAGCTCAATGTTGCATTCTGTTTGAAATTGTGTTGCCCATTGCAACAACTGTAACTACTGTACTTAAAAGTCTATTGCCTATTTGCAAAGTATTTAAACTAAAGTAATTCATTCTGAGAAAGTATATTTTGTAATGTAATGTATAATGTAATTACAATGTAATTTAAAAAATAAAATATCTAAAAATAAATAGTTGAAAAAAATGTAGTAAATCAGTATCAAAAAAATAAATATAACAATTAATACAATTAAAAAATTGTCATTTACAAAACCTTTGAAATTCACTGAAAAAAACCATAGGTTTCAGGCACGTTATAGTTAGAAATTAGCATTTAAAAAACCTTACAAATTCACTGAAAAAACCATAGGTTTCAGGCACGTTATAGTTAGAAATTAGCATTTAAAAAACCTTTGAAATTCACTGAAAAAACCATAGGTTTTAGGGACAGTTATAGTTAGTTGGACATTGCACTCGTACAAAACCCGTGAAATTCCCCCGTTATAGTTAGTTCAGCTAACTATAACTCGCGCCCCCGCAATTCACTGCTGATGACGTCACATATTACTTCACTCATGACATGGTCAGTGACATCACTGATGACATCACTGCTCCGGGCGACCCCCTGTTCCTCTCCCAACACCCCACCCCTGAGAGCTTGGTGGTCCAAGCCTCTGCTTCCCAAAGCGCCTTCCCTACCGCTCCCCGGATAGGGAATCCAAACGCCTGGATCAATTTGGGAAGAAGGTCTTTTCTTCCTCCAGTGCTGGCTTGCGGTCCGTCAATACCACTTGCCTCTTGGGCCGATATTCCCACTCCTTGTGGGACTCGGTGGCGCAAGTTCTGCCCCAGTGTTCTGAGGAGGTCCAGACACTGCTTACCCGCGTCATTGCTGAGGGTAGAGATGCGGCAAAGTACACCATTAGATGTGGCCTTGATACCGCCGACTCGCTGGGCAGATCGCTTGCGGCGACAGTGGCGCTGCGCCGTCACGCCTGGCTGAGAACCACTGGTTTCTCGGGTGATGTCCAAAACACTCTTATGGACATGCCCTTTGATGGGGTCGGTCTTTTTGGGAACAAGGCAGACCATGCGCTGGAGCGTTTTAAGGACTCGCGGGCTACGGCTAATTCCCTGGGCCTTTCTGCTGTACGCCCTCCGCAGCCATCTGCTTTTCGCCCCTTTCGTGGACACGGAAGGGGCGCCCAGTCACGTCCGCTGCCCGGCCACCGGCCCGCGCAGCAAGTGTCTTCGCGTGGCCGAGGACGTGGTTCCCGCCGTGGCGGGTCAGGCAACCAGCGTGCGGGTCAGGCCACACACCCCACCCCGTCCGCGGCCTCCAAGCCCTCCTAGTCCTTCCTTTCAGGTGCACAGCACGCCAGTAGGGGGCAGGGTCCGCCATCACCTTCACCACTGGCGTGCCATCACCTCGGACAGGTGGGTCTTGGACATTGTCCGAAGGGGCTACTCCCTCCCCTTCGTGACCATCCCCCCAGCCATGCCACCTCAATTCCACCGCATGTCAGGGGATCACTTGGTGCTTCTTCAAAAGGAAGTTGCGGCCCTCTTGCCCAAGAGGGCCATCGAGCGCGTTCCGACCCCAGAAGTAGGACGTGGTTGCTACTCCCACTACTTTCTGGTGCCCAAAAAGGACAAGGAGGACATGCGTCCTATCTTGGACCTCCGGAACGTCAATCGCTTCCTCCGGAAGGAGAAGTTCAAGATGCTCACCCTAGCTCAGGTCTTGACTGCTCTCGACCCTGGAGACTGGATGGTAGCGTTGGACTTGCAGGACGCATATTTCCACATCCCCGTCCTGCCGGCCCACCGGCGTTACCTGCGGTTCACAGTAGGCCTCGAGCATTTTCAGTTCACCGTGCTCCCTTTTGGCCTTACCAGCGCCCCTCGGGTGTTCACGAAAGTGATGGCGGTGGTCGCAGCCCATCTGCGCCGGGCAGGGGTTCCAGTCTTCCCCTACCTCGACGACTGGCTGCTGAAGGCGGGCTCGTCCCAGGCAGTCGTCTCCCACCTCCAGACAACGGCCGAACTCCTGCACTCGCTGGGGTTCTCCATCAATGTGCCGAAGTCGCACCTGATTCCTTCTCCACAGCTCCTTTTCATCGGAGCAGTTCTGGACACGACGCAGTTTCGGGTTTATCCTCCCGAACGGCGAGTCCGGGATATTCAGGCTATGATTCCGATCTTTTGGCCTTTATCCTGGGTTTCGGTACGGATGACCGTGAGGCTGCTGGGCCTCATGGCCTCCTGCATCCTGCTGGTCGATCATGCCAGATGGCATATGCGGGCTCTGCAGTGGGATCTGAAGTTCCAGTGGGCGCAGCACCAGGGCAACCTGTCCGATCACGTCCAGATCTCGGAGGGGACTGCAAAACAGTTGCAGTGGTGGCTCTCGAACCGGCAATGGGTCATGGGCAGATCCCTCTCCCTTCCCCAGCCAGAGCACACAGTTGTGACGGACGCGTCCCTTCTGGGATGGTGCGGTCACATGGGAGAGGCGGAGATCAGAGGCCTCTGGTCTCCGGGCGGAGTCCCGGCTCCATATCAACCTTCTGGAGCTCTGGGCGATCCGACTTGCACTCAAGGCATTCCTTCCCTCTGTCAAAGGGACGGTAGTGCAGGTGTTCACAGACAACACCACCGCCATGTGGTATTGCAACAAACAGGGCGGGGGTGGGGTCGTGGACCCTATGTCAGGAGGCTCTGCGCCTCTGGACATGGCTGGAACATCAGGGCATATTCCTGATGGTTCAACACCTGGCAGGTTCCCTGAACGCCAGGGCGGACGAACTCAGCCGCAGGTGCATGATGG